>JAQFVV010000003.1:21016105-21561105 GCA_028023455.1 Epiperipatus broadwayi | reverse complement strand
AAAACAACAACAACCCTTTTTTACTCCATCTTTATGTTTCTCCCAATTTCCTCCATACAATTTTTTAAAATTTTCTTTCAATATTCTATATTCCAGAATAAATATTTAATTCCTTCTCCCAGCTCTAAATAAAAACACCCACACACAAATTTCCTATGCGATTTTTGCCTCTTTTTTTTTGATATTTAGAATTTCTATCTCTGCATCAAATAATAAAAAACTTCTGCTAGTATTATCATCATCCAAGGGCATAACTAACACATAAAAAAGTAGATAAAGCTATTTTTTCAGTCCATAAATAAATTCACTAATAAGGGTTTAAAATGATTTCCTGAATAAGCCCACCATTCCTCTGCAAAGCAAGTCACTGCATATGATCTTTTATATTTTATATTCTTATTTAACTCTAAACTATTTTTTTTTATTATATTCATTTTCTAAAGAATTTTTGTTTTCTAATTTATTTAGTCCCCACCCCCCTATAATTATATATCTGTAATAAATATATAAAAAAAAGTTTAGCTGTTTTGCTTGTTGATATTATTTACAAATTCAAAAATATTGTAATTTGTTTAATTTTTAGATTGAAACTAAATTTTATTTAAAGTAAAATTAGATTAATAAAGACAAAATAAATAAGAGAAAATGTAGAGTATGATTCACAGTAGCACATAAGATAACCCTAAATCTTTCATGTTCCAAAAATTAAAAATGGCAAATTATACTATCCATGAATTGTATATAAATTAATACAGTTCATTATTGTTTAAAAGAAAACACTCAATAAACCAATAATTATTAATTGGAAATAATTTTCAGCAGTTATATATTAATATATTTTAATGTAGGAATGACCAACCCATGGAATATGCACCAAATTTGATACGTTGAGTAATTTTGGTGCACTGAACCACTGATTATAAAAATGAAAAAGGCTAGATTTTGTAAAGCAATATTTTAATCAAAATACAAGATTTATTAAAAAGTAAATAAAAAATTTATAAAATTTCAAATTCAGACAAACTTAAAAAAATTCATTCATTCTCTAAATAGATATTTCACACTTGTCTAATGTTAGGAACTAATTGTGAGAGACACCATAATTATTTTTAATTTATATTTTCTAATTCTTCAACCTTTTAAAAAAAATCTTGTTACTTTTTCTTTATGAAAAATTATTCTCAATAATAAAATTGTTAAAAGCAAAACAAGATTACATCTGACTCAAATTTGAAAAATATTCTGCCTAACTCCAATATTGACAGTCTGATGAAAACAAAATCAGATTCAGAAGTTTCATTTAGCAAACTTTAGTTTATATAAATTTTGAACAGTAGTACAAAAGTTTTATGGCACAGGTGTACTCATAAGAAAAACAATTGGTGCATGGATCTTAAAATTTTGGCCACTTTTACTTTAATGAATAACTTGTGACATGCTTATCTATAACCTTAAAGCACAACCACTTAAAACATTTAAAGTATTTCAAGTTCTTTTTAACACATTAAGTTGAACCAATAATTCATCAAAATTTATTCTATCTTATCTACTATAAAATTTAAAGATAAACTCTGATAGAGTCATTAATATTTTATCTCATTTTCTCAAACCATTAGATATTGAGAATTATGATTATTTTACTCTTGTGAATAAAAAAAAAATTTTTATAATTAAATAAATAAAATAATTTTGTGATCTATTACTCAAAAGATAAAAAAAAAGGTAATCAAATGTTTTGCCATCTTGAAATCATAAGAAGATTGAGTATTGGAAGTTATAGAATTGAGCAACAATTCATGGACTTTGGCTATTGAATTCACTACTTTACTATTGCACCAGATGATGCAAGGTTCAGAAGATTCTATTATTTAAGTATCAGATTGACAAGAACAGAAGATTCATTCAATTGAGCAAACTGAGTTTTAATTTTTTCTCTTCTGAAAATAGATTCAGAAATCTTATTTATTGAGCCACTACACTATTGTCCTAAATAGTACAGAATAATTCTACTACTGACAATAGAGAATATAAAAAAAAAAGACTAATGAAAAATAAGAGCGCACACGCGATCCTAAAAATAATGTACTATTTTTTATTATTATAAATTAATACATTGTACAGGCTTAAACCTGTATTTATGTATGTAATATATGTGGGATTCGAACTCAGACTTTCACACGACCCACTACTCTCAGTGCCATCTTATATAGCTGACCCACTTGATCACACACAGATAAATAATCATATTTCGTGCTAAACCAGTACTCATCAGTTGGTCCAGATTAGCATCTTCACACATATATACAATCAGTGCTCAGCTTTATATAAAGATAGCCAATCTTCATACTTTAATGGACAGGCTTCAAACTACTTTAACCCACAACTCTTCAGTCTTCCATTTCGGTTTTCCTAAGAATGCTACATTAAACAATAAGCAAAGTAAATCATTGGCATAGAAAATATTTACTGCAATAAAGTGTAAAGACTTTTGAGCAAAAAAGTTAAAGATAAAGCATAAATATTAGTTCTCTAATAAAGCATTACCACCATACATTTATTTTATTATCAATCTATGATATTCATCTAATTAATAATAAATGGGTTACCAACACTGAATGGCAAATTCTTGAAAAAATGTTCAGATTTATCTGTTCACACAGTAAACTCCAGTTTGTGGAAACAACGAATTAATATGCTAATCGTAAATCACGAGGCTCTTTTTAATTTCCCTTGCAATTAAAATATATTTCTTATTAAAAAAAAGATTTTGTCATTTCTATTATGTGTGTTTATTCAAAAATAAAAAAAAGATAGTTATTTTATTTTCATTTCTCGGATTTACACAATAAAAAGTGCATGTGTCCAAAAATATTTTATCACATATATTTTTACCCATGTATCATCATTTCCACCCATTATCGATCCACTGCAGGATGAAGGTTTCTTCAAGTTCAATCCATCCCCTCTAATCTCTATTTTCCACATCACTCCAGCATACTTCCTTATTTCATCCATCCATCTCACATGTGGTCTTTTACAATCTCTTGGAATCCAGTTTAAGATTACAACTGTTCATCTATTATTGTCTATTCTAGCAATAAGTCCTGCCCAACTCCAATCTCTTAATTTTTTCAATGATGATGTTAAAACATCTTCTTTCACCCATGTATTTCATTTCAATTTTTTTTGTTATTCCTAACATGCAACTCTCCATACTTCATTGAGTGGTCTGAAGTCTCTGTATTGTTTTTCTATTAAGTGATCAAGTCTCAGATCCATAAGTAAGAACTGATAAAACACATTTATTAAAACCTTCCTTTTCAAACACATAGCATACTTTTTTTAATAAGTTATTTCTACAAAAAGCACTCTAACCAAGTTTAATTCTAAATTAATTTAATCTATTATGTTTCCATCTGTAGTAATAATCTGACCTAGGTATTTGTAGTTGTTAACTTCTTCTAATTCATCATTATATTTTCATCTTTTGAGAAAATCTATTGAATATTACTTTAGTCTTTTTAATGTTTACCTTTAGTCCCACTTTCTTACTTTCATCTGATAACTCTTGCAATATTTTCTGAAGCTCTAAAACATTATTTTCAAAAATAATTATATCATCTTCAAAACCTAGATGCCTTAAATAATCTCCATTTACTTTTATTCCCTTGACTTTGGCATTTTAATCCACAAAATACTTGTTGCAAATCTGCTGTAAAAAGTTTTGAAGATATGGAGCCACCTTATCATACACCCTTGTCACTGTTGATTTTTTTAGTATCATTATGTAATCTAATTATTGCTGTTGCATCTTTATAAATATTCTTTAGAATATGTCATATATCTTGATAATCTAATACTTTAATCACTGAAGAAAAGCTTAAAAACTCACACGCCTTTTCATAATCTACAAATCCAAAGTATAACGGCAACTCATATTCATTGGTCCTTTCTATATTTTCTTTCAATACTTGGATGGGTTATACTGTACTAAAACCATTTTTAAATCCAGCTTGTTCTTTGGCTTGGTTAAAACCTAAAATTCGCTGTAGATGAGTTATAGTTATTTTGGTAAAAATTTTGTATAGAACTGATAAAAGACTGTTCTAATATTTTCTTTATCATCTTTTTTAAATATTAATATTTATACTACATTCTTCCAGTAATCTGATACATCTTTATTATATAAACATTTGGTATTTTTTTCTATTTCTTCACCTGATTCTTTTAAGATATTGATTATAATTCTATTATTACCTGGAGCTTTTCCCTTCTTCATAAATTTAATTGCATGCCTCATTTCTTTATTTAAAATCTTGGGAAGTTTAGAAGATATAGTAGTTGTAGGAGGTGCTTTTCCTTGTTCTTTATTGCTATATAATTCTTGACAGAACTGACATCATCTCTCTTTTTAGTAATAGTTCCATCTTTTTTTCTTATTGCAGAAATAATTTCCTACCAATACCAAGAAGTTGTTTTACACAGCTTTCCTTGGTAGCTTTTTTGCTGAATTTTATAAAATTCAAGATATTCAATCTTTTTTAATGCATAATTTTTATATATTTTCATTTTCCTTATTTTCTTCATAATTTTGTCTCAAAAGAAATTTTACTGATCAATTGCTGCTTTTTTGTACCAGCTATCTTTGTTATAATTTTTAAAAGTATATCAGTTATATTCCTATTGATTTCATTCAAATCTGAATCATGTTCAAAATCTGTTAATATTTGAAAATGATATGCAAGTTCCAATTTAAATCCATTGGAATGTTTCTGAAGATTAGGAATAACAACTGTGAAAATTGTTTTTTTTAAAATTAATTTTGGTATTCTTAGTTTTGCATTAACATGTATTTTACATGTTACTAATTGATGATAACTTCCTGTGTTGAATTTATTAAAAACATTACAATCTTAAAATACAAATTTTCTGTTAGTCAAAGTATAATCCAATTCTGATGTATCTTCATTTGGATGTTTCCATGTTCATTTGCATTTAACATTTAAAAAAAAAAGAATTAATAAAGTTTTTCATTTTCTGCAAACTCCACAAGTCTATATCGTCTCTCATTTCTATGATCATAACAAATACACCCACAGCACTTTCATCTTTCAATTATTTACCAATTCTAGCATTAAAATCTCCCATGTCAATTTTAAAATGTTATTTACTCTGATCAAAAGCCTTTTGTATATCCATATAAAAATCCTCTACTACTTCATCACAATCAGAACTTGTTGGGACATAAAATTGAATTATCTGCAATTGATATTTGCTTTTTAGTTAAATAATTAATCTTGCCACTCTGTCTGGTACACCATCAATCTCCATAATGTTATTCTTCCACTTTATATTTATAATGAATTCTATTCCATTTGTATCTCCAATGTTTGTTCCTTAGTAGTACCGTACATGTTCACTTTTTAAATCAATTGTCGCTTCATCTTTTCTTCTAGAATCCAATAATGTCCCATTTTATATAAGACAGTTCTTCTTCCAATTTTACTTCACGTGAAAGTGATCTGAAATTGTAAGCATCTAAATAAAATGTCATCATTAAATGGCAGCCTAAGTCAGCAATTAGGAGATTCTTAGCACCCTCCACCTTCAGCTGCCAAACACTGTCTTAGCTGGTGACTTTACAGCCTCCTGAGAATAAGGGCATATTTTATTTTTGTCTGTCATAATTAAAAAAAATTTCATTTATACATGCATTCATTCTGTCTTAAAAAAATACTCGACTAATATTTCAGTTAAAAACTGGGAAAAAAGATCACAATGTTTATTGATTTTAAGCTCAGAGGTAAAAAGTCAATAAACTCATGATGTTGACTAATACATGCTGGTGATCAGTCCATCCTTGTTTGTATAATATATAAATAATCACATAGTAATAACAGCTGCAATGACAAGAACATATGGAGTGGACATTGAGTATTGTTCTGCTTGGTTCCTTTAAGGCCTCCAAGAGGAATCAAAGGATCTTCTTTCAGTTAACAGTAAATTCTTTTCTGCAGCCTTTCACATGTATATATATATATATCTTTATAAATAATAAAAAATAATATATGTTTTAAAATTTGATTAAAAAAAATTAAGTATGAAATTTAGAATAATAATAAATGGTAAGACTATAAAATTACAAACTTCCTATCTCAAATTATGTATAAAACAATTATATATATATATGTTTTTGCACCATGAAAACGTATTTCTTTAGTTTAACTATAACTATTATTTTTTGAGAAACACTATAATTAAAGTAAAATAGTTTTTTATAGTATATCTGGAAGCATCAACTAATTAATGACAGAAAATCCTCATAAGCATAGCATTGGGCACAGCAGTAGTCACACAATATATATCACCAAAAATGGAGGGGATAATAAGAAATATGATTAATAAATTATAAATGTTTTTATTTAAGAAAAAATGAAATATAAACAAAAGAAATTAGAATTTTAAAAACTAGTGATAATTTATATATATATAAACAAAAACATTAGATTATTTTTATGTATTTAATAAATATTTGATAAAGTAAGCTAGGTCATTCTAAAAGCTATTTTAAAAATGAAAACACAGAATAGAAAGAAAAAACTACTATAAAATATATTTGCAATGCTAAAGATATTTGCAATTTTAAAACTGGAATTTTCAATTTATTATCTTATACAATTAATGAATGATCAATTTTACATATTTTTCAATGGTTTTTTATTTCTTTCTTTCTAGTTTTGACTATTTAGCAACTTTTCTCAGGGTTTCTTTACACTCAATACAAAAAGAAAGTTAAACATTACCCATAAAAGACAAAAAAGGAGGAAAAGATGTGAAAAAAGAATTTTATATTATTTATACATGATCACCATTAATTATGCGTACACAAGTTGTTTTTCACAGAGACAAAACACTCCATACAGTAGCATCAATTGATTACTTTGGCTTGCACTGAGTGATGTTATTGTGTGGAGAGTTTTGCCTCTGTTAAAAAATATGGTGAGCACATAATTTAAAAAATAATTAATTATATATTGAAAAAAAATCATAGTTCAGTATATTATTGTGCTGATGATATAATAGATAATGGAAATGGTGGGATTTAACTAGTTTAGTAAAACTATTTTTTAAAAGCTTATAGTTCAGTGAATTGATTATTAAAAGGAGCATTGTAATCACATTTGCTTGGTTATATTATAAAACTATCATTATGAATTTGATTATACCACAACTCCAAACTATCACAAACTGTGTACGGTTATTTTAATGTTTGAATTTGGGTTATGTAAATGTGAAAATAGTATGTGTATGCTGCTGACTATTTATGCTAATTTGAGATAGTCATACAAATAAACTTTATATTTTTTATAAAATATATTTTTATTCACGTATATTGTAGCAATAAATTTATGTTTATCATTGAACAAAATAAAGCAAATTTATATTCTGATTGTGCATCAATAATATAAATACAATACTTACCTGTAAAAGTTTATGAAATGAAAATATATACATATATGATATGTGCTATGCAAAATGGCTCTGTTTATTGATGATTGGTAAAAGACATAGTATTAGCATCAAGTTTGTTGTTAAATTATTTGAATCCCACTACTGGACAATGACATTAAGCTGAACAAAATTGCGAATTAGATTTGAATTTTGTAATAAATTCAAGATGCCATAAACATGTAATTAAAAGTAAAATATATTGAAATAACTGATACAGATAAAATAATTTAATGTTATAATGAAGAAGAGATTTGTTAAAGAGATGAAAACTTTAAAGTAAGTGATGATGGAAAAATGCAAAAGAAATCATGATAAAAATATGATCATTACTATCTAAAATATTTGTGCGCCTTTGAATTAAGACTTAGAAAACAACTGAGTAAAATATTTTGCCTGGAATAAACAAATATTTGAATTATTGAAAAAATTAAATACAACTTCAAAAAGTGTGTATTTGAAAAGAAATGCAATATAATATACTATTAGATCCTGTAATAAGCAGGTCTTTAAATTACATATAAGTAAATTTAGAGAACATTCATTTCTAATTAGTATGTCCACTACTTTTTTTATCATGGCTGTCAATGCTACATAAAAATGTACAAATCACTCAGTAGTGTATGATTTTTTTGTTTGGTATAGCCACTATGGTAAAAATGTTTTATGCATGGTATCTGATGCTATTGCACTGATAAAGAGATGAAACCAAAATTGGTAAATCTAAAAAAAACATAAGATCTTTGTTTATAAAGATTAGTTCATTGTAATGATAAAGTGATAAAGGCAGCCAAATTTTCAATGAAAATGGTAATAACATTTAAATATTTAATATATGTATAATACTGAATATATATATATAATTTACTTGAAAATTATATAAATATTAATATTGTATTATCTTTATAAAGTTGCATGTGTTAAGTACTTCCTCAACACGTGATGATAAATATTAAACCATCAAACATCACATGATCACCATTCTTTATGTTTACACAAACTGTTTTTCACAGAGGCAAAACTCTCCATACAATAGTGCCATTCAATGCAAGACAGAGTAATCAATGGATGCAGGAAGGTTTGTGCATCAAATCACTCTCTAGTGCCTGGCTTGCACTGAGTGGCACTACTGTATGGAGCATTTTGCCTCTGTGATGATAAATAATAAGAATAATGATTACAAATTTGTAATTAAAATATTTGTATGGAGTGAAAGATTATTTTAACTTGCTAAAAATAAAAAATAAAAAATCACCTTTTTTGCACTAACTTGCTATTAGCAATTTAGTATTCAAATTTAAAAGCATACTTAAAAATTGAAGCAAAAAAGTAGAATTTTTTCCAGTAATATGACAAATAATGTTGTGTGAATTTTTATTAGGTAAGCTTATTAACAATTTTATTTTATGCTTTTAAATGTTCAAGTTTAGTTTTTTTTATATTTAAGTTGAACTATGTAATATGTATAGCAATTAATTTTATATGTTACATTAATATTCTTGATTTTGCATATTTTTAATGTTTGAATAATTGTTTTAATACATAAAATTTCATCAAATAGTTCACTACCATTTGTATTTAAGTTCAAGTAATTAAAAGTGAATAAAACACTCTCCTTGACTTTTATTCACAGAGAAATTTTTCATAGTAGGACCCATCGAATACTTCCATGAAAGAGCTGTTCTAAATATTTAAATAGTTAGTGCAGTTGTGATAAAATTTATGAATTGCATCTTTAAATATGTTGATGTCAATATTGTGAATTCATTAATTTTTTTAGTATTCATAAATAAAACATTTAATTTTTTTATTAAATTCATTTTAGCTTATAAATAATGTCTCTGTTAATACATTATTAAAAATAATAATTTTAAACAGATATTTTTCTAGTTTTAAAAAATGTAATTTTAGCAGCTTTAATAGGTTTAATAGTTCCCCTAAATTTAATAAAAAATGTTAGCCATTGTGTTTTGCTGTAAACTAATAGTTTTTATATTTAACATTTACATTATTACAACATTTTTTAAATTTTTCCATCTGGTTGTATAGTTATAAAAATATGAATAAATTTTTACAAATGCATTAATATCTATTGGAAGATAATTAATGTTAGTGATTAAGCAGTTATTCGATCTAAAACTACACATGATCACCATTTCTTATGTTTGCCTGTTTTAACAGCTTGAGAAAGCATAAGAAATAGTGATCATGTGATGTTTGGTGGTTTAAAATCAATCCTGCTTAATAGGATAGTGGTGGATATGGTTATTAAATAACCCAAAACACCAAAATGTATGGGTACTGAACTGAGTTCAAACCTATATGATTATATAAGCTAATAAACTTGGATTGAAAATATTATTGTTTTCAATTTTAGACTTAGAGTTTTGTAGTTAAGTAGAGATAAAAGATGGCTGCTAAAGGGTTGCATTAGATCATAAGATCTAGGTGCATTGCTCTCAGATCCAAGGTCACTAACTGATAAAAGCCACAAGCTAGAAACTATTTTGGGGATATTGGATGAGTAGGCATTAGATAGAGATTTTATACATAGACCTTCTTGCATCTATTGATTACTTTGGCTTGCACTGAATGGCACAACTGTATGGAAAGTTTTGTCAGTTATTGGATCTGAGAACAAGATTAATACAAATCAGTTTATTGTTACATAAACTTTGCATTTTAAAAAAAAAAAAACATTTTCTCATTGAAACTACCAAAGGTCTAATTAAAACTGTCAGCACACAAAGCTTACTTGAAGCAAGCTATTTTTTTTAGAATTTTCTTCAAATAGATTATTTAAGTCTAAAACTTTTACTTTGACATCTTGACTAAATAAAAAATATCTAACCAGAATGGGTCACAATTTAATATTATTATAATTAGATTCATTTAGATAAATAGCAATAGTATTTTTTGATCCCTTCTGTTTTGTTCTAGCATAAGAATACTTTTCATCAAAACATATCTTGATTAATTTTGAAATACAATCATTTGACTAAAATGAGTGATTATAATAAATGAAATATAATGAGCATACTAATAAGTCTAAACAAGTTTTTCTGATAAATGCTGGAAGAGCAAGCATTTAAAATCTTTATCTAGAATTATCATTATCTTCAAACCAGTTCCAAGTTGATGGCTTTCCTCAGTGAGGTACTAGGATATTCAGACACTAATGTCTGAATATCCTAATGCCTCACTGAGAAGAGCTATCAGTTCGAAACTGGTTTGGAGATAATTCTAGATAGGCATTTTAAATGCTTTCTCTTGTGGTATTTATTGGAAAAACTTTTTTAGAGCTATTAGTATGCTTATTATATTACATTTGTAGTACAAGCTTATTATGTTAAGTCACATATTGTATGACTTGATTTTCTTATTGTTATATGAGTGATTATGTTATATATAATATTATACCAATTCGTTTCTTTTTACTTTGTCATCAAAAATTTTGCTATCAAGGAAAAGTTTGATAATTTATTTACAAGACTTGATTTCAGCACCTTTGGGTTAGATTTCTGTAATTGCTGGGTGATAGCTGGCTTGTCACTATTCAAGATATTAAAGTTTGCTACAACACATTCATATAGTTATTCCTCATTTAATAAAAACTTCTCCAAAGTTTTCTAAAAATGCATTTTTCTTTGGTTGCCATGATAATAGATTTACAAAATAAAATTAATATGTAATAACAAAAACAATATTAAGTTACATCTGCTCAAACACACAGTACATTTTGAAAGTACCCCCTAAATAAAGAACTAAAGTTGAGGCAAAGTTTATCAGTGATAACGTAATGTCACAACTTCAGCTTCTATACTACATGCACAATCCAGCACAATGTGTAGACACACACATTCATAAATGCCAAGCCACTAATGAATGCTAATGAAACAATTTCTTGTTCCTATGAGCTGTATGCTGAACACTAATATTCAATTTACTATTTCAGTTTATAAAATAAAGTAAATAGGAAATGTAAAAAAAAAAAACAGCGCAATGAAATAAAGTACTGTTCTCTTAAATAAAGGATATATGGCTATCGCACTGATAGATCACTTTTTCAAGTCATTAAATTGATATTTGAAATTGAAAATTTAACTTTTTTATTTTTTATTTTTAAGTAATTTTTTTATTCTAATATAAATGAAAATATTTTTTGGTGCGTGTGTGGAATACTAAATAAATAAAAAAGCAAATGGCTTTTTGATTGGAATTTTATAAGTGTGAACTTCGAACGTTGAAAGTGACAGAGTTGGGCCGTTGACGATGAACTTTAACTCTAGCATTCCACTAAAGTACTAAACCATATAAAGCTGTAGAATATTATTTGAGGGAAGAGGGTGAGATAGTTGATAACAAAGCCCCAGTTTTAATCTACATGCAGCTCTAATTCAAAACAAAATTATTTAGATTTGTAATATTCTGTTAATTTAATAAACTTTTAGTAGCATTAGAAATCTCTAAAGAAAATAGATAAATATATTTACTGACTTTTTATCAACTTGAAAAAAAAAAAAAAATCAAACATTAAAAAACTCACAGTTGTATTTATCATAACTAGCTAAAATATTTCAAAAATAATTTTATTATTAATTCACTCAAATTTAAGTTTTTATTTTTAATTAAAATACTTCAGTCAATCTAATCAATCTGCGGGATCGGCAATAATCTAAAACATAATATATATTTCATAAATTGAAATACTTATGAAATAGTAAAATAAATGAATAAAAGATAAGTCTTGTAAATAAGAAACATGAATAAATAATTTTTTTTTTAATAAAAAAAGTTTAAGTAATTTTCTTCTAAATCAACAAATTATAATTTTTTCATCATAACTGATTTAATGGAAATATTAATAAATAATTTATAAGAATAAAATATAAAGTTGTTTATAACTTTTATGGTAACATTTAAAAATAAACAAAAAAAAAAAAACCTCTAGATATTAGTCTGTGTTAAATGATCTACTGAAAAGCAGGTTTATTGATTCTGAAGATTCTTTTAGCAACTAGCCTTATAGCTCAATACTGTCATTATTCCATTAGTCTTCAAAAAAATTATTATTAGGCTATATAAGGTCTAGAATAAGGAATGTGTGATCTAGTGTTAGTTTTCCATATCTATGATTGAGTTCAAATCCAGGGCAGGTCTAAAATTATTTTTGGTGATTGAAGGCAGATATACGATTTTCAGATAACTGATTCAGAATCAATCTTGATAGCTATTTTATTTCTTATTAAATGGATATCTAGATACTTTTAATTGTAGAATAAATTCTAGAATAAATTGAATTAATGAAGGGAGCATTATTTTAAATCACGTACGATGTTTGAATTTCCATGTTTAATGTTGCTTGGTTGGAAGTTGATCCAGACAAGTTTAGCTTAAGAGTATGTGATCATGCTACTATATCATATTGCAGAATGAAGATGATGCATAAACTGGAAAGTGAAATGATGTTTGCCATAGCCAGGTAATTCTTAATTTACATTTTCTTTTTTAATATATGTACAGGCTTTATCATAGCTGCACTCCAATATGTAATATATAGGGAGTTTGAACTCAGACTTTCACACAACCCTCAACTATCCACACTATCTCATACTGCTGATATACTTAATCACACAATATCAAAAAGATAAATAATCACCAATATATATATATATGTCATATTATTATTACTATTTGCGGGATATTCCGTGTAGTGAAAAAGCTAAATGTTGACGTTTCAGTACAATATCAAGTACCTTCCTCAGAGCGCCCTCTTTCTCAAATCATAAGAAAGAGGACGCTCTGAGGAAGGTACTTGATATTGTACTGAAACGTCAGCATTTAGCTTTTTCACTACATGGAATATCCCGCAAATAGTAATAATAATATGACATCTTTTATCCGTGAAAATATTAGAATTAATATATATATATTGTGCTAAACCAGCACTTGACAGTTGGTCCAGATTATCATCTCCACACATATATACAATCAATGCTCAGCTTATATTAAGATAGCCAATCTTTATACTTTAATGGATAGGCATCAATCCCCTCCACCCCGCAACTCTTCAGTCATCCATTTCATTGAAAATTTGATGATGGAACTCTCAAATCCCACATTGGTGCCAACCTTCTCATCCTTCCCATGTTGACCATAAGTCATTTTTTAGTATTCACGAGTAATTACAAAGTAATAATTCTAAAAAAATATATGCAAACATATATATGTAATAAAAATAAATAATTTTAACTCTGACTATATGTAACTGAAATGGAAGTAATTGTACCGGTTGTTCACCACAACTCTGAATATTTAAATGGTCATTCTATATAATTTATTTTATATATATAACCAATAGATCAAATTCACTCTCTTATTTAAAATCATGCAAATAAACTAAGCATAAATACTAATAAATGCTAAAGACAGATAGTATCACTCTGTCTATATGTATACATAAGTTAAGGGTTCTGCCTACATTTCCGGATTAAATCTGGGCAGAATAAACTTGACAATTTTCAATAGATTTAAGACTTTTTCTTTTAAGTAACTGGCACTTAGTCATCCCAATAACCAAATAGATACTTAGTTATTTTTATCTAGATACTAAAACCGGGATGAAAAAAAACCCTTCCTCAAATCTTCACTATTAGAAATTGGAAAGTCTGGTGTTATTGTCATAAATTATATTTTTTATTATTCCTAATTTTTTATTGATAGATACATTAACATTTGCTGAGTTACAATTTATTATTGTATTCTAAACCCATCATAAATATTATAATTTTCCAATCTTACATTAATTTTATAAAAAATGCCATTAAAAAGAATAGTAGTAATTTGGGATTTCTAAGTATTTTTTAAAAAATAATAATCCTGGCAAGATTATTATTATATAAAAGTAGCTATTTAGCATACTTTACATTTAGGTCCTGCTTGATTTAGTGAAGTTATAAATGGCGGACTCAAGAGTTAAAGATCCATGAATCGCAGCTCAATTTATCACATTCGTTGCTCGAATGTTTTTTTCTGAATTCCCGAGCGACAAACGAGATTCGATCACGTTTTTTTTTTTTGAAGTTACCTGAAATTTTTTTGCTAAATATTTAATTATTCTGCCCGAATACACATAAGGAATGAAATTAGCAACTTTTTTTTTATTATTATAAAAGATTATTAATTAAAAGATCCTAACTACAAGGTAATAAATAAAAACAAAAAACGAGTTCATATTGGTACAAAAATCTTTTTACCTATTATTAATATTAATTACTACTTTACGCTCAACTGTGTAAATTTTTTATATAACTACCCTCATAACGTTTTCCTTCTGTTTACATTTTTTTTTTTGTAAACAGAGAAACAATTAGATTTAATTAACTGTAAAATTAAGAGTACTTAGAAATAAAGTGAATTTAATAATAGTATGTTTATATAAGACCCCTCTCCCCCCATGTTTGTATAATTATTGAGATTAAGTATTGCTTGCCATTAATGTTTACAATATATTAAAAGGCATCATGGCAAAATATTTAGTGAATTTATCTGCTAGACCCATGACCTGAAGTTTGAATTCAGGAGGACTTCATAATTTTTTAAAATATATATAATAGAGGATTTACAAAGCAAATTTAACTCCCCCCCCCCCCGATAACCAACATTTAAACATTTAAACTACAGCGACGTAATATAGATTGGTAAATGAGTATCAAAGTATTCTTGGAAAGAGGCAATTAACTAGTAAAATGAATGTTTATTTTTAGCATTTGTGAACAAATATAAAAGTCTTTGATCCGGAGTGATCTATTTATATGAATCTTATATGTACAAGCCCTCTCATAAACATTCATGCATACCTACACATACTCATATATATATAATTATATGTCGAATTATTTTCATCATTTAATTCTAATTATTAAATATTTTTTTGAAAATTTAAACTTTTTCAAATTCATTCAGCTATTAGTAATTATTCACAGGTTAATATATAACAAAACGGTTTTAGAGATAGGGAATTAACCTTTAGATTCACGAATGCTGAATTTAAAGCGATGTTCTAAGCAAGCAAGCTATTTTTTTTAAAACCTAGATTGCTAGTTTGAATTCATGCAAGTACTGTCTTTAGTCAGGCCAGCAGCATCTGAAGAAAGGAGAAAAAGAATATCAGTTGAAAAGTTATATACAAACATGTAGTACTATTACTAAGAACTGAATGTATTTGAAAAATTTAAATAAAGTTTTTTTAAAAAAAAAATTAACAATTAAAAGTAAATAATGGAAATAGTATAGCATATAATTACAAGTAAAAGGCTGACCATAACAAATAATCAGACAAATAATATATATACTGTATACAAAGGCAAAACTCTCCATACAGTAGTGCCACCCTGTGCCAAACAGAGTAATCAATGGATGCCAGAAGGCTTGTGCATAAAATCCCTATCTAGTGCCTACTCATCCAATATCCCCAGACTAGTTTCTGGCTTGTGGCCATCATCAGTGAGGAGCTTTTGTTTACAACAAATTATGTGCTAGTATAGAGATGGTGATCATGTGATGTTTAGTGATGTATACTGTATTTAGAACAAGAGTTTTCATATCTTAGTTTCTAGATTTGTAATGTGCTGTTGATGTTTTTTATTTTACTAACGATAATTATATGATTTGTCTGTCAGGAGATTATATGATATTTGAGCAGCAAAATGAGAAATCGAGCACCATAGTTCCATTCACTTAACCAATCTGAGATTTGTAATCTTCACCAACCTAGGAAAATATTGTAAAAATTCTTGAACTTATTTCTTTATCATTGCACTGATTGGATGTTTGCAGTAAAGTTTTTTTTATTTATTCTAACAATAAGTTAGATACGGGGGTGTTTGTTGTAAAACAAACACTAAAGTAGATTTTATCATATTATAAGCAACTCATGAAAATTGATAATTTAATGAAAAAAATGATAATTTTGGAAAAGTTGATGAAAAACTAAAAAAAAAAAGTTTTATATATGATAGATAGACTGTAAAAAACCAAAAAGATGGGCTTGCAAAAAATTCATCACAATATGAAAAACTGAAAGAGAGTCTTTGTTCAGGAAATCAAAGTCAGCTCTATGAAAATTAAAAAATATTTGTTAAATAATATTTTTATCATAAAATTAATATTTTATATGACTGCAAATAACGCAATTTTATTGTCTTAGAATTGTATATTCGGGGGAAATAAAGGGTTATTGTATTAAAGTCATTCTATATATTTAAAATAAAATCAATATAAAAAATGATGGTGGTGGTGATTATGTTGGGGAAGAGGGGTAGGGGAATAGTGACATAGTTGTAAAAATATTTCTCCAAAATGGAAGGGGAGGGAGAAACTACAAAGTTAAAAGTATTCTGCCATTTTTAACTGGTGGAAGGTGATTTATCTTATTTTACAGTAAAATGCATATAAATTTTAAGATTTTCAAAGAACTCTGGAATCACCATACAGACTGATGTTAGATGAGTCTTCAATTAATCACAAATAAAAAAAAATATCAAAAGACATTTTTTTTTTAAAGAAAGAAAAGCTTCAATAATTTTAACTGATCTGTTTCAAAAAGATATTCATTTATTATTTAATTCAAAACAAGAATGAATTGGAAATATCAATAATGATTTAGGAAAAAATAACAGTATTTTACAGTTAATTATTAATTTCTTTAAAAACACATTTATTACAAAAATTTCTGTATAAGATTACAAAAACAAGAGGTGTGTATATGTTAGTGAGTAATTAATGATATGATTGGCATCTTATTTTACTTGCAAATTGTCCTTATTATCATAGCATTAGTGTATAACACATTTCACTATTGTCCGTATGGGGTTTTTGAATTTACAATCTTTTTTTTTCTTTATTTTGTTCATTCCTTCTTGAATATACTTTATATCTAAATCCCCCTTATCACTTCCCAAACCTAGCATAAAAACCAATAATCCACTTTCTGTATAATCACTTTTTTCATATTTATTCTTCCATAACCTCATTATATGTATCCTTTCTGTTTCAACGTAGACAATAATGGAACTGATTCATTAATAATTATTTTTCAATTTCATTTTATTGATCTATAAATAAAATAAAAAATATTTTTTTATGATATATGGGACTTCAAGTGCCCCACTTATTTAGTGTCGCTAGGTAACTACCTAGTTTACTAGGCATAGATCTATCTAGCTCTGAAAACGCCGCGATTGCAAAAACTATATAGTGGATCGAAATTGATGGAACAAGAGGGGACACATATACAGCAAATATTTGTATTAAAGTGTAACGTTGCACAACATAAATAGATAGTATATATATATTTAAAGAATAGTTATCATGCAAAAACAATAGAGTGATTTATTTCCTGACAAAAATTACTTATAAATAATTCAATTTCTAAATTTCAGTTCGCGAATACAAATTAAATATTTTAACAACTTAGAAGTCTAATTAAACTACTCTTAGATAAATGTTAAGAAACATATAAACAAAAAAAAAAGAAAAGAAAACGTAATTAAAAGACCAAGAAATTTGAGATTTCAAAATTCTATAGTTAACTACTTCAAACGATTTATTACACTTGAATACGTTTAAAAATACAACTGGAATTCAGTCTCTGATAAATTCAACTAATATTAAACATTTTAAACAGGTATTAACATTTTATTTAATTCTCATAAGATTACTTAATCCAACTATCAAGATTTTAAAATTACAGAGAAGCAAATTTTGATTATTATTTATTGTGTCTCTATGTGCAGGCACACACACACATCATCATCATCATCACAGCCATCAGTGGCTAATAATGTGCTGCAGTGTACATCTTTTCAAGGAGTCAATAATCATTTTTTTAAATTTATCCTAACCCTTCTTGATCTCATTTTTTTCTATTAAATTACATCTTTTTTGAGAAGGATTTTTTCTCTTATATGCAGCTAAAAAATGTCTTAGACTTAGGATCCCCACACTTTTTAATGCCAGTGCCAAAATGAAGGCAAAGTTAATAATGAAGCTGTAGATTGTAATAACATTACACAGATTTTCATAATTTTGAAAAATATGAAAAAAAAAAACTTTACACAGATTTTATTATATATTTCAAAATATTTAAGAATTAAATATAAATTCTGATAGAGGAATAGATTAATTTTTAATAAAAATATAAATTACTAAACATCATATGATCACCATTTCTTATGCTTGCTCATAACTATTATTAAAACAGGTAAAACTCTCCATATAGTAGTGCCACTTAGTGCAAGCCAGAGTAATTAATGGATGCCAGAAGGCTTGTGCATAAAATCCCTATGTAGGTGCAGTACTCTCAGATCCAAGGCTCCTCACTGATGAAGGCCACAAGCTAGATACTAGTCTCGGGATAGTGGATGAGTAGGCACTAGAGAGGAATTTTATGCACAAACCTTCTGTCATCCATTAATTACTCTGGCTTGTAGCAAGAGATACTACTGTATGGAGAGTTTTGTCTGTTTTAAAAATATAATTTATTATTTGCAGATACATAACTATTTTTAATAATATGCTCATTGCTTATATTCAGTTTTGAGTTCAACTATGAATTGGTAAAAAAATATTGTGTAGGCTCTAATTTGAATTGTGGACTTTATTTTAGAGCATCAATTATTCCTTCACGTTTCAATATACCCCACTTTTCTCTATTTATATTATTGATACCCATTCAAATTTATTCATTTTTTTATTTTTCTTGTTATTCCTAAAATCATTTTTTTTTATCATAATTCAATGGATCACTTACAATCCTTGTTTTGAATTTAAAGGCAATGTTTCAAAAATATTTAGGCTCCATTTATTAAAATAATTACTTTTTTTTTGTTACAATGCTAACACAACATTGAAATATAAATGGGAATTTCCTAATAATAGTCTACCTTAAAGTGATTCTAACAAATACTGCTGTTAATAGTAAATCACATGGTTTCATCATCATACACTACCATTTGTAATGGGATGGGGTAGGTGTAGCAAGTTGAATTGAACTGGGGTAATGGAAAATCATCATCACTCCCAGTCCATTTAAAATCAAATATTTACAAAAAGTATTTTTAAGTAAAAAAATATTTAAGGGAACATGAGATTATAGAATCTCTGAGATCATTGAGAGATCAGAAGCTAACTAGAAGAGCAACCATAATAGTTAATCACACATCAATCATATATCAACCAGCATTATCAATAAGTCAAAGTATGAGTACTCAAGAGAAATAACCATCCATCATCATCATTGATGGGAATAAACAAATCAGTACAATAAATCAGAATAAAATCAACAGTCCATCTTGTGGCTGGATTTGAATCATAAAAATATAAATCAACAGTCAACCTTGTGATTGGATTGGAAATGGGTCTTCTTTAGACCAGGCTTTTTGGGCAATTATTTAAACATAACTTGGATGCACCAGCTTAGTGCCCATCCATTAAAATACATAAGAATCAAAAAATCTAAACAATAATGCTGGGACATTTAAAACATGCTGATCATCATCAATGCTCGGGCCACTTGTACTGGCCAACTATAAACTTAAATTTTTAATAAGACTAAAATAAAAAAAAAATAGTGCATGGGCTTTAAAGAGTATTCTCTTTTGCGCCAACCAGGATAATGATTGATCATCACTGGATGCCCAAAGCCCTAAACACATCCCCATTTATCCGTGTCCGAAATCTAGCTCAGAGAACATGGGCTCTATTACTGTATGTGAACAAGAGATGATGGAATACAATTTTAACAATTAAATAAGTTTATTAATAACAATAAAAAAAATAAATAAGGTCTTATAAGGGTTCTGATTTTGAATGATATACAATATTATATACACAATTAAAGTTATCATATAGATTTACAATATTTCTTAATAAGTTTCTACAAACGCATATATATATTTGTACACAGACATGCATTTTATAATATAAGGAATACATTTCAATTAAACATAAAGTCATTATATAAAAAAAAATTGATTAAAATTTACATATGCGTTACAATTGACAACATATGCACATATACATGTGTGTGCGTGAAATAACCTATTTGACTTGTTACAAAATAATTATCAAACTCTTAAATTATATGAAATACAATAAATGATTGAAGTTTCAGTTAAATGAAATACATTTTACATACTAGGTTTACTGAAACACGTATATATAATTTGCACAGACATATGAAACATTAATTTAGCTACAATAAAATTATGAAAGATTATTTTCACAATTTAATCTTGAATATAGTCCTTTTCTTTAAAATAAGAACTATCAAATTCGTGACAGTTAATTGATTTAAAATGTCTTGCTGTTCCTAGTCTAAAAGATTTTTGGAAATCTTTTTCTTGATTATTAATTATAACTTTGTTCGTATTTTTTTTTTTTTAATCATAAATATAACTTTAAACAGTTTTTTCTTCTTTAATAAACGATTTTAAACTAATATCGTTTTATATATTTCTATCAGTTATAAAAATGTCATTTTACTAAGGAAATTGTTTAAAACTTCCTTATCATATATAATGCTACTCACCACCAGCTGTATATACGTTTATCCATGTTTCTCTGCCTTTCAGCAAGCTGGAAGATTTTTTTCTTGGTGAGTTTGGTTTTAGTGATTGTCATCATCAGGTCAAAGTATAATCTATCTATAATGTTGGTGCATAATTGGTCTCTCGTCTGTGTAGAACTGTTCCAGACAAGCAGCTGTCCTTTCCATGTTTAAGGCTATGAATTACAGCACAAAGAAGTGGGTCATTTACTCCATGTGAATTCAAACTCCTACTAAGGAAAACAGTCTATTAGCTTGCCTTCAACTACACCAACCTATGGTAGCTATTCTGCAAATTCTCTGGTCAGCTAAAACCAACTGCTGCATTTCATCAAGTTGCAGTAAAATATTGAAACCAATTTTCAGATGACCGTTCTTATAAAAATTATTATCCAGACTATGCAGTGGTCCAGTTGGCCACTGCTTAAAATACTACCACCAGACTCCTCTGGTCAACTCTTACAAACTACAAGCAAAAACTAACTGATATTTTTTTTATCAGTCTTTTATAACTTTGGGTAGGTCAGGTGACAAAAACACAGTGGCTGTTTTCAATTAACTTTAATCCATTTGAAAACAAGCTGGAAATTTCTATCAAAGTGTGATTTTCATGTTTTTTACATTAATCTTTGGAATTTGACCAAAGGTGTGATAATCCTTTAGAATTTTTAATCTACAAAGATTTTTAACTACATAGTAGAAATGAAAACAAGCATTAATTAAAAAAAAGTACACTGTTTTCAAAATTATCAAAAAAACAAGCTTATATTTAAATTTCAAAATCAGAATTACAAATAATATTTATCAGACCTTTTTAAAATATTAATTTCATAATACAATTTTTATTTTAAATCGGAGTTATTATTTAACCCTTTACTTAGTATTATTTTATTTTAGAAAATATAGAAAAATATCTACAAAAATTTATTCTATGTTTATTTCTACTTTTCCTTTATTTTACATATATATATATATTCACATACACTATATTAGTGTGTGTGATGTAATCCAACTGGTTACATATTATTAATGGTTTGTTGTGCCTTGGTTAAATATTAACTGAAAATTTTATCTAGATTATTACATGTAAATGATCATTTATCTTCCAATATTTACATCAGTAAGTCTAATGCTTTTTAATGACTATGTAAATAATTTTATAGGTTAATGCCGAGAATATACACCTATTTACAAAACAAATGAGTCTGAATATATTCTCAAAGAATCATTTAAATAAACTTGTAAATAACACCCAACTTTTGTTATACCAATATTTAGTTTGTTGTGTAGTATTAAGTCAAACATTGATATTCAAAAAGAAACTTTTTATTATAGGCAATTTTTATTTTATATTAATCAAGCCAGTTTACAGTTTCAAATACTAATTTAGATGAAATTCTAATGATTTTTAATGAGCACATCAATAATTTCATGATTTATAAAATATGTAATGTTGAAAATATAAATCTATTTCTTTAACAAACAAATCCAAATACATTACTAAGATAATCCACTTTTATCAGACAAAACAATTGCCATTGATATTACAAAATGTGGATGATATTTACAAATTCATTTAGACGCTTCTTTGGGAATCTAGCTGGCAAATTATTTCAGTAATATATTTGGATTTGTTTGTTCTATGGATAGATTCACATCAGTAATTCTATAAAAATTTTTAAAAGTAATGTATATATATTGTAATGAGCATCCTAATAACTTTTCATTCTGTTCATTGCATTTATGTGTATTCCTTATTTAAAAATTTATTGTGCTATTTTAAATATTTTACAGTCGTTTGACTGACTGTAAACTTGTTGGTTTCAAACATTGCTTAATGTCTCAATTTTTTGTGGAAATATTAAACTATTTAGTTTATCAGTGATAATTTTGTTATCTTGCCATAATTTAATCTAGGATTTATGCCTTTGAACATTAGACTTTATGAGATGTTGCTTTGTTTATTGTTCTTTGTGGGATGGATGCACTCTCCCCATTATTGACATTTTGTATTCCATGAGAGGATATTTTTATATTCTGAGATTACTTTTGTATGTTGTTAAGGTACCTAGGCTCCATAAGAGGATTATTACATGCTGTGTATTCTATTTTCTTATGTTGTGAAACTGCATTCACACATACATTTTTTGCCTAAGATATAGGTGTTGGAATCCATTATATTGTTCATGTTGTTTTGCTCTGCAGAGCCTATCTTTATTAATCTATCCCTCATGATGTTATTAAATATTTTACTACCATGGAAGGAGTTGTTTGTGCTTTTTAGAAATGATATGACAATTATAGGATAGTTATTGAAGTACTTAGTTCTTCAAGATGCACTTAGTTATTTGTAGTTCTACTGCTAAGTAAAACAGTGTCTGTATTGTGCTGCTGTGCCTTGCCAGTAGTTCACAAGTCAACTAAAAAAATATTAGTAATTTAAAATTCTTATTTTTGGTACATATCATAATAAGAAATGCACATACACAATGTTGTTTTTTATCACCATCTAGGAAGTGATTTTCCAATGAATTAGTGTCATTTAATATTAAATATGTGTATACATGACTTTTGATGAATGTGCCCTTTTTATTATTATTTTATTCAATAATAATGCTAGTCATTGATTATCTTATTTGTTTGGATATTGATAATCATCATTATCATACAAGGTTGCTAATTCAAACTCAGTCATATAATATTTACAGATTAATGTTATTTTAATCTGTCATGTGTTAATTTTGCAAATAAAGATATTATGAGTTGTTACCTGACAGAGGGATATATATTTCATATATTTGTTTCTCGTTAAATGTTAAAAATTTGTTTAATAAGATGATTTAGCTAGAACAGCTTAAAATAAAATAGTAAAATATTAAAACTATTTACCTCAACTAAATTTTTTTTATTTTATAATTCATCCAAATCTTTTAATACCAATAGATAGTTTGTTAGTGAGACAATTCTGTATTACCCATTACAATGCCTACTTTTGGCAAATAACTTTCAATGACATTGTAAATAATTTTTGCTTATGTGTATCTAGCATGTAAATAAATGTATTTGTTGATTATTTAAATCTAGTTTTTGTTTTTCTATATGCAATTTGTCTTGCATCCAGAATTCTTATTTATAACAGAAATCTTGGTAAATCAGATGATCAATTTTATGCAGATCCAATATCTCAATGTTACTAAAAATATAAATATTCCATAAATGCTTCAATTTCAAGATGGAATTGTAATCAAAAAAATAAATATTTATTTAATCTTGCTTTAGATTATTTGATCCATTTTTCCGACTGCACATTATTTATTTATTTTATTAATAAAAGTACAAAAATCAAACTTAATTATTTTATTGTGTTGTTGATGGGGTAGTAGAAAGATATAAAAGGTACCCTTTCTTTCTAATATTTCAAGTGACATCCTTGGTAAAAGGCTATCATTTTCTAATTTTATATAATTTGTTTATGTAATTGTCAAGCAGATTAAACACTTCTTTATGTAATGATTATTGTTATTAAACAAGCAAAACTCTCCATACAGTAGTACCACCCTGTGCCAACCAGAGTAATCAATAGATGCCAGAAGATCCCCAGACTAGTTTCTGGCTTGTGACCATTATCAGTGAAAAGCCTTGTATCTGAGAGCGCTGTTCCGAGATCTTAGGATCTAATGCAATCCTCCAGAAGCCACCTTTTATTTCTACTTAACTACAAAACCATGAGAATGAAATTGCAAACACAACCTTTTCAATCTAAGCTCAATAGCTTATATAGTCATATGGGTCTGAACTCAGTTCAGCACCCATATATTTTGGGGTCTTTGGCTTTTTAACAACCATAGCAACCACTATCCTGTTAGGCAGGATTGGTATTAAACCACTAAACATCACATGATCTCCATCTCATATGCTAGCACATAACTGTTATTAAACAGGCAGAATTCTCCATATAGTAGTGCCACCTGTACCAAACAGAGTAATCAATGGATGTCAGAAGGCTTGTGCATAAAATCCCCATCTAGTACCTACTCATTCAATATCCCCAGACTAGTTTCTGGCTTGTGGCCTTCATCACGTATGACTATATAAGCTATTGAGCTTAGATTGAAAATATTATTATGTTTATCAATTTCATTCTCATGGTTTTGTAGTTAAGTAGAGATAAAAAGTGGCTGCTAGAAGGTTGCATTAGATCTTAAGTAACTAGGTATAGTGCTCTCAGATCCAAGGCTTCTCACTGACAAAGGCCACAAGCCAGAAACTAGTCTGGGGATATTGTATGAGTAGGTACTAGATGGAGATTTTATGCACAAGCCTTCTGGCATCCACTGATTACTCTGGTTATCACAGGGTGGCACTATTGTATGGAGAGTTTTGTCTGTTTAATAACAGTTATGTGTTAGCATAAGAGATGGTGATCATATGATATTTAGTAGTGATTATTGTTATTGTAGTATATTAAGATACATTAGCTTATAAGAAAAGTGTATGTCAGAATGCCAGCCATGTATTTAGCAACACAATACAGCAGTATACTTTCCAAAATTAACAAGAACCCTGAGATTATTATTTGTTATATTATTAATTATTAATCAATTTATTTGTATCATAATTATGGCATTGGTAAAAGAAATTCATTATTGTTTATTGTATCATGAGAAAGGTATCTTACATTTGCACTCTACAAAAGTAGAGATCAGTTTATGTCAATAAATAATTATTTGGTGATAGACATTTGCTATATCAGATATTAAAGAAAAGTCATAAAGAGTCTTATTAGATGTTACTATAAGTGCACAATATTTATTGCTCAGAGAATATATTTCAATGAAGGAAAATGTGTATTTTTGAAAATGCTGCATAGGGATGAGTGAAGTTTTTCTTCTTCCTAGTTATTTATTTATTTATAATTATGCCTATTATTATTGCTTTAAAATTTCCTTTTATCTTAATAGATGTTTCTATAGTAAAAGTAAAAAATAACTAACCACCCAATGAACTTAGTCTAATATATTACTAGCCCAATAATCTTTTGTGATATTATGAGTCTCTCATACATGATTAAGAGTCATCATCATGAATTATATTTCATATCCCTATTTTCTTTGGTTAGAATTGCTGCCCAACTTTAGGGCTGGTAATATTTTTATTATACCTCTTATTCACCTTGTTTAGATTTGGCAATATATTTTATTCTCTTATTTATTTCCTTTGTTTAGAATATAATAATAATTATTTTGAGAATCTGCATTAATAAGAAGTAAATTATAGAGCTCTATTATGCAGATTTAACATTTAATATTATTAATCACTATATAATATGATTTTGTCTATTACATATATTTTAGTTATTACTTATCCTTATCAGGTGGACTGAGATATAAATACATGTTAATGATATAATAGAAAACAAAGTTTTTTTAAAATATAAATAAATACAATTTAATTTTAAAGTGTGAATATAATTTCACAGATCACACTTTTTTATTTGTCAATATTTATGTAATATTAAACATTCACTGTGCAGAGACAATTATAATATAGTTTCAAACATTACATAAATTGGTGACTATCATACAAAATATGAAATATTTCTAAATAATACGGAGTAAATTTGACTGCTGTCTAGTATGCGTTTACCCTTTTATATTATTAATCATTATCTAATGCAGAATAAACAGATTGATATTTTGGATACAGTCTAAGCTTAACTAGTAGCTAGAAATCTAAACACTTCTGTCACCTATGATAAAATAACCAAATAGAGGTTTTTATATGAATATATTCTTGCTATATAATTTAATTTTAAAATGAGTATATATTATAGCATGGGGTTGAACTTTTTTTCAGTTATCCAAACTGTAGACAATAAAATTAATAATTAAATTTTTAACAAAGTATGGGTGTTTAAAAACAAAAAGTTTAAAATGATAAGTAAGAGATTTATTAGCCCTAGGAGGATGACTGACTGAAAAGTCAAACATTACTGTATCAAAAATTAATCTTCTATATCCTTCATTATGTATTCAGTAAACAAAGTGAATAAGTAGGTTGAGATAATGTGCAATCCTATCTAATTATTTTATCAAAGTGAAACTAATCAGTTTTTCTATAGCTTGCAATAGCTGAGATAATAAATAGACTAAAAAAAAAGACCATGAAACATAACTGTTTTTTTTTTTAACAATTTTCATTCAGCAAACAATTGCTAATTGCTAATGATATGTCAAGTGTTGGTGGTTGAGTGGTCAGCACAGCTGCCTTACAAGCAGTTGTTGTGGGTTCACTTCCTGGCTGATGCTTTGACACAGGAAAAAAAAATGCTAATGATATAGATGTAATTTAACAAATTTTCTATGTATACTTATATGGAAATATATTATTTATGCCACTTTCAACAAATGTAAAAAAATAAATGTTTTCAAAATAAAATACTTATAAAAAATATGTTAAAAAAGTAAATAATAAAGGTTATAATATAGTTTTGAAATTGAGATACTAGATTATGTTAAAGAGTGGAGTAATGAATAACAACTGATGATGATTAAGTGTAAACACTTAATTGTAAAACTTTCTTGCCTAGATAATTCATTCTGCTTTTGGGCAGAGAACTTTCCATAAGTAAATTAGAAATATATAAACCAAAATTTAAATAATAATAATGAAAGTTTTAAAAAATAGTATAAGATATGGTGTTTAAATTTTTTTCGAACATAACTAATATTTTATCTCTAGTTCAGATAAATCAGTATGAGTTAGTATTGAGTGAGAAAGTCACATGCACATGTGCTTAGAAAAAAAAAAAGCAAATAATATTGAGAATATTTTAAAAGCATAGGGATTTTAAAAAAAAAAAAAATTTGAGCTTAGAGACTCTTGGGATATTATATATATCAAGTTGAAGGTTATGTATTTTTGCAATATTTTGAAAATTATTTTAAAGTAAATAAATAAATGATATTAATGAATACAACTTTCTAATTTATTATACTAGGAAAACAATGGATCAAATATATAGTATTTTTAGCTATTATTATTATTATTATTATTATTATTTTTTTTTTAAAAAAAAAAGTTTATATATCAAATTACTAAATATTTCATTAAAAACGTGACTTTCCTAGTAGTGACATTTAAAAATTTCATATGTGTATATAAAGAGAGTGAGGGTGGGGGGTGAGAAGAAAAGAGAAAAAAATGAGAGAAGAGAAGAATAAAAGTAGGGAGAAAATGGAGAAAAGAAAGAAAAAGCGAGAAGATGAGAGAGAAAGGGGGGGGGGGATGAGAGAGTAAAATCTATATGCAAATAATATTTTTCAAAACATGATAAATTTTTAATTGAAGATTACGTTTCACATTTTGCATTATTCTTTTGCAATTCATTTTAAAAATATTGTATTTTTTTTCTTGAAAAACCTCATAACGCAATAAAAAAAAAAAGATTAAACAACATAAAATTTATATACAAATATGTAAATATGAAAAAACCATTCCGGATTCACCTCTATTTCTGTACTTAATCATTTTATTAAACATTTTTAATCACGTAGAAAAACGTTAGTTTAATAACTAAGTACACAAAAGAATAATAAACTGAAATATTAATGTTTTTAATTTGCATTATAATACCCATCTTATATATATAAATGAAATATTGTATAATATATGTAATATGTAAAGAAACAAGAGAGACATAAAAAAAACCCCATCAAATTTGCAAAAAATTAAAAAGAAATAAATTAAATAAACAAAATTAAATCGTAAAAGCAAATAGTTAGTAAGCAAATAAAACTATTAAAGTAAAAATTAAATAAAACAGACAAAAATATGCATATAATAAAATATATTAATTTTTCTCTTAAGATTTAAACTGAAACTGAAAAAAGTTCTACTAATTCAATAATTAACATATTAGATTATTCTAATGCAAAAAAAGAAAAAGAAACAAGAGGCATATTTTATTATAAATTATCCAATTTGACTTTTCTATTTTAGATACACACACACATACACAATGTTCAAAATAAATATCAAAAATTAAATATGAGATTTAATAATTTATAAATCAATTAGAACATATATCTTACAAATGTCTACTTAAAAACAGTCCTTCAGGGATCTGGTAAGAAAAGAAATATGAAATACATTTTAAGTAACTGTATTTTTTTTTTTTTTTTATCATTTTTAAACTATTTTTGTAAGCAGGAGTAATCAATATAAGTTATAGAAATACCAAACTGATTTTTAAGATAAATTAGTAGTTATTATCCTTCAACTACAGAAAACACTTTTAATAGCAACAAATCATACAATTTCTTAGCTTGCCTAATATATGATAAAATAACACCTCACTATTCAGTGGCCGCTATAGTAATGATCAGTAATCAATGAGTACCAGATGGTACTACATTTAAAAATTAATATCCAGCCCAGTTTCTAACTTCTCCCTTAATCATTGACTTGGGATTTACAGTTGAAAGTAATACAATTATACATCTAACAAACACATTAACTTCATTTTACTATTTAATATATGAGTTTGAATTGAACAGTTACACAAATCTGACTTCAGATAAAAACTATATATTTTGATACTTCGGTTCTTTATTAACTACAGCCATCTTTTTTTTTTTTTTACTGGCCAACAATGTTAATAATATCATATCACTTAATTACTTTTCTTATTCTATATGATAAAACAAGAACAACTATCTATTCTAATGCTAATTATAATAAGCTTGAGTAGCTCATGATTAAAAGGTGGTAAATAGTATTAGATTAAAGAGAGAAAAAGCACTTTGATTGCAATGGAATCACTCAACAACTAAACCTTTATTCTTATTATATATTCAATAAACAGTTCGAATTTTATAAGATTTTGAACCTCAACTATATACATCTAACATGAGACTAGTACAATATATTTTAAGGTGAAGAACAACCCCAAGCTCAGAACCTATGGGAGTATAATGTCACTCCATCTCATCAAATCTGTATTATTTTTTATTTTTAGAGTTAGTGCATTAATTCTTATCTTAACAATGTAGATTTCTGAGATCTTTATTATATAACTAATAATAAGTATGCAATATTTATATTTATTTACTAAGTGCAAAGATCATATGTAACTAAAAAAAAAAAGAATTTTCATCTTTAATATATGCACTGTACTGATTTTATAATAGCTCGACAATGTCATGTTGAGTAGTGAGGATACTCTCAAACTCAAAACTAAGACAGAGTCTTTTGAAAAGATAAGAGTGGTCATCTTATCTTTAAACCTACATTTTAATTATATAGGCCAATCTGAAACATCTTAGTTTGAGAATATGAAGATGCTTCTCTATTCACTTTTACATCCATTATTTTTTTTTTTTACATATTGACATTCACAAATTTTTCAATTTACTACATTTTAATATTATGAATTCTTAGAAACTATATAATATTCAAACTTGTTTACTAACTACAGAAATTATATGTAAATAAAGAGAAAGGATTTCCACCTTTATTATATATGCTGCACTGATATAACAGCCCAATGAGGTCATGTTGAGTACTGAGGATATTCTCAAATGTAAAAGACTTTTGAAAAAATAAAAATGGCTGTTATATCTTTAAACCTACATTTTAATTATGTAGGCCAATCTGAAGCATCTTAGTTTGAGAGTGTGAAGATTTTTCTATATTCACTTTTACATCTATTATTTTCTTTTACATATTTAATGTTCACAAATTCCTGCATATTAATATTATGAATTCTTAGAAACTATGTAATATTTAAATTTATTTACTAAGCACAGAGATCATATATAATTAAAGAGAAAGGATTTTCACCTTTAATATATATGCCATACTGATCTCTGCATTTAGTAAATAAATTTGAATATTACATAGTTTCTAAAAAAATTGTAATATTAACATATAGTAAATTGAAAAATTTCATAAACATTAACATGTGAAAGAAAATAATGGATTTAAAAGTGAATACAGAAACATATTCACACTCTCAAATTAAGATGCTACATATTGGCTTACATAATTAGAATGTATGTTTAAAGATAAGATGGTCACTCATATTTTCAAAAGTCTCTATTTTCTGTTTGGGCTTGTGAGTATTCTCATTACTCAAAATGACATTGTTGAGCTATTATAAGACCAGTACAGTGCATATATTAATGATGGAAATGCTTTCTCTTTAATTACATACAATCTCTGTACTTAGTAAATAAATTTGAATATTACATAGTTTGTAAGAATTAGTAATATTAACATCTAGTAAATTAAAAAAATTTAGTGATTGTTAATATGTGAAAGAAAATAATGATTTAAAAATGAATAAAGAAACATCTTCAAACTCTCAAACTAATATGCTACATATTGACCTACATAATTAGAATGTATGTTTAAAGATAAGACAGCCACTCTTATCTTTTCAAAAGTCTCTATCTTATGTTTGAGAGTATCTTCAGCACTCAACATGACATCATTGAATTATTATAAGAACATTACAGCATATACATTCAAGATGAAAATCTTTTATCTTTAATTATTGATATTAATTAAATATCAATTTACTCCACTAATAGTAACCTAACTAAATCTTATAATTAGATAATTTAAAGAAATATTTATTTTACATGGACCTAAAAAAAAAATCAAAGATTCAACCAACTCAGTCTTGAACTGCAAGATGTGGTCATATTAGATGTAAAGTTTAATTATTAATTCTCAAAATTTTTTTCTGTATTAGTGATTTCATTTATAATCATGAGAGTCATGTGATGATAAGTTTTAACTAATAGTAGCTTGGAAAGATTGGCTGTTAATTTCATTTAGCCAGCAGAATCAGTCTTATTGTTTGTATCAACACATCTTGGCTGTGGATTTAACTTCATTTGTATAATGAAGATCCCATTTGTTAATTAATTTACATATATATGTTAAATTAAATATTTTAATGGAAATAACTAAATATACCTTTACTTCTGATGTTGCTAAAATACCATTAATTATTATTGACAGTTCTAAAGCTAATACAACTTTTCTCTAGTGATTTACAATAGCCTTTTGTCTTGAGTTTAATTAGGAATAAAATGAGGTCTTCTTTTACTTATAACCCAATCTGTTATGAGGATTTAACTCCAGACAGCTATTTTTGAAGTTATGAAAATTTTGAAGAGTCACATCTTTTAATAGCATATATATAAACACATGGAAAAAGATAAGTTTCCATGAACTGACAGTTATTTTGAATAAAGCATCAAACTTGGTGCTATTATCTATTTAATATATCTATAATAATTTATAATATAGCATATGAAATTATGTGGAAGCATGTATGAAGGTTAGTTTCCTTCCATATTATTTCATATATACTGTAGTGGTCTGCTTGCTGTAGATTAATCTAGCTTGACTGATTGAATGTCACTTGACAACACTTTCAGAAAATATATAGGTTTATATAATTTATTTATATATTTTTAATAGAATTCAGAAACATTTTTCATTAATATGTGATGATAATAATTGCACAAAATCACTATCTGAAATAACCAGATGGTACTCCTGATGAAATGGAGCTGGAATTAATATCCAGGTCATACAATTTATAAGGAAGTTACAAAATTCTGTAATTGTCATAAAATAGATAATTTTAATTTACCACAAATATTCCTCCATTACCATCTATATCATAAGAATTATTAAATATTATTAGTACATAAAATTTTCTTTATAATTTAACTATATTTATGATTATAATTTAATCTACTAAATCTAATTAACCAGTAAATATTTATTTAATAGTCATTTCTCAATTATCTTTCAATTTTTGATTCACTTTGTACATTGGAAAACAAATATAAAACAATCTTTTTTTTAAATGTCCAAGATTTTATCGTGATTAATTTTAAAACCCCAATATTGTGATTATTTATTATAATGGTATATATTTGTAACAGTAGATGGATTTCAACCAGGAACCAAAATATACAATGATATATTAAATATGTACCATAAATCTTGATTCAAGTATATATAATACGACATAATCGCCATCTCTTATACTAGCACATAATTGTTATTAAACAAGGATGTGATGTGATGTATTGTGGCTTCTCCTTAAACGAAGTCAAAACTCTTCATACAGTAGTGCCACCCTGTGCCAACCAGAGTAATCAAGCCAGAGTGGCACTACTGTATGGAGAGATTTACCTTGATTATATATAATATGGTGAGAGTTGAATGGTTAATAAAATTCAAATACAATTATTCAATTTAAATGTATAACAATATTAGCCAATAAATAATAATGGTGATAATTTAAAAGTAAAGGTCCTCCTAAAATATTTTATTTGTTTTTCAGTTTCAATAAAAAAAAATGAAACTCTCAGGTGCCATATCTTTTAACTAGAAAGTTTTCTTTTTAATGTATGATCATTATCATTTATAAATTACTATGGCCATACATGCATGTCCCCCAGAGAATTGCATGATTTCTTAGAATTGTGGATATTACAAGCAAATTGGATGTTAAACCATCAAACATCACATGATCATTATTCTTTATGCATATACAGTGATGTATTGTCACTTCTCCTTAAATGAAGCCAAAGAATATCTAGGCAATTATGCCCAGATAAACTTGTTAGCCACTTTATTTTCCATTCCTCACCTAAATTTTCCCTTATTCTGCTCCATCCCATTTCCATAACATAATCTTTGTCGAACTCTATAACCTTTATATTTAAATCCCCTTTATCTTTTCCCAAACCCAGCATAAAAACCAATAATTCACTTTCTGTATAATCACTTTTTTCATATTTTTTTTCTTCCATAACTTCATTATATGTATCCTTTCTGTTTTCAAGCATTTACATTCAATTAACAAATGCCTAATATTTTCTATTCCTTCCTTACATAATTTACAAAATAAATCAACCATTTTTTTCCATTTACATGTATATTCTCTTGTAGCTGAAGATCCCATTTGAGTCTTAAATAATAAACTACTTTCATTACTATTATCATATATTAACTCACACCTAATATTCTGTTTATTTCTATATATATTTAAACTCTTTTTACTCTCCATACTAGTTCTCCATCTCTCTAACTCCCTATTCTTTATTAATAAATCTATTCTTTTATCCCATTCCTTACTACTACAACACTCAAAAATCCTCTTAACACAATCATCCCATCTTTTGTACAAATATACTGATATAAATTCTTTATCCAAATCTTTTGCATATCGCATTACCTTGCTCACCCATCTTGTTACCTGCCCTATTTTGGCTATTCTTTTATTATCCATAAACTGCAATCTATTAAACATTTTCATTTTACTTTTTGCATCTCTCATATGAAAACTTGACCACCCCATTTCTTCTTGAATTGCAAGTCAGAGTAATCAATGAATGCTAAGATCTAAGCACAGTGCTCTCAGATCCAAGGCTCCTCATTGATAAAAGCCACAAGCTAGAAACTAGTCAGGGAATATTGGATGAGTTGGCACCAGATACAGATTTTATGCACCAACCTTCCCGCATCCATTGATTACTCTGACTTGCATTGAGTAGCACTATTGTATGGAGAATTTTACCTCTGCATATTAGATGTTAAAAGCATTAATGTTTGGAATAAGTTACAAACACAAACTAAATGTATTAATAAAAAAACATAATAATTTATTAATAATGAATAAATAAAACTGTTGCATATATACTTGCAACTATTAATACATATACAAAATATTAAATATCATATATATATATAATGGTCAAATATCCAATATAAAAATAATTATTGGTTCACAATGTTGTTATTGATATATGCTTAATATAATAATCAATTTAAATAAAATTGAAACAAACAATGAATTATATTTACAATTATTTAATTATCAACTTGGCTTTCATCTCTTATTGGGACCTTTTCCAGATAAAATGTTATACATCACATGACTTATTAATTACATTTACTCCACCTATAAGACATTATTTTACCTTCAACAAATATAATTAACATTATACATATAAACATATAAATAAATGACATAAAATAAAAAATAAAACATAAAATAATAATAATAATTTTAAAACTATACAAATACATGTATATAAATAAATATTCTACTCTCCCTCCCCTTTTATAAACTCTCATTCACAATTCTACCATGATTTGTTACCATAATTTTTAAATCTTCCAATTATTTAATAATGCCCATTTTCCACCTAATTTTGCTGGATCTTTAACTATATTTACACATCTATCCACATTTATTTAAATGTATAAAGTTTCATAATATTTTTTTTTTCAATAATCTTTAACATGTTTTATAACTCTAATATTATTCTCACATCCCATTTTATGACCAGTATCTAACTAATGTATATATGGTCCTGACTTAATATCTCTCCTATTAATTGTTCTATTATGTTCCTTCTCTCTGTCACTTATTGTTCATCCTGTCTGATCTATATATACCTTATTACAACTTCCACATTCAATTTTATAAATCATTCATCCCTTATTATTAATACCATCTATCCAAAGACTTCCTATTTTTCCATGCTATTCTTACATTATCTGGTAATTTCTCTCTTATTAACTTTTTATGCACCTCCTTTGAATATGGAATAGACATCCATTTACAATGTTTATTAATAAGTACAATTTCTATTTAAACTTTCATCATTGACCAATTTAAATGAAATCTTGATCCCAGATGTATCTTGTGTAATGATCATCAGAAGATGTGCTATATATTTTTCAGATCTGTTCATACTTTTTAGCTTTATGCCTTCCTATATTTTCACAAGCATGTAATTAATTTTAGCTAATTTCTTAAGAGAAATCTTAGCTTTAATGCCACTGTAATCATTGATACTCTTAGAACCACGAAGCTTGCTTATTGTTCTATCATTTTCAATAATAAAAAATATAATATTCTAAAAAAAAAAAAATAAAGAATAGTGAATAAAATTTTGCAATATATTTTTCTGAGTTATATATTATTTTAGCAATTATTTACAATATTATTAATATCCAAAGCAAGCTTTCTTCAGTGCAACAGTATATAAAATGTATAAATTGTAAATAAATTGCACATCCACATATTAAATACTATTACTTGGAATCTAATAGTTACTAAAGTTTACAATAGGTGGCATAATTGCACCAAAATAAAAAAAATATGTTGATGAAACAGCAATGATGTACAGTGAAGTTAGATGATAGAATCATGTAATATTTTATTGATTTTATACTATTCCTGGCTACAAGATAGAGAAGCCTATAAATGTTAAAAAATTAAGGCCATCATAATATAGAGATATTATACTGTTTTCAGTTCTATATGTTTTTCAATTTGGGCTGATATCTTGATAATTAAAAAATAAAAGTAAATCATGTCAGTTAGAAGGTGCATTATTTTCAAAAGATTTAAGTGTATCATGCCAAGATTCAAAGCTCTTCACTGATTAAAGTCTTAAGTTTGAAACTAGCCTGGGAATATTGGATAAAACACCAGTGGATAGGAGTTTATTAAACAGTATCATTAGTTACTAAAACTTATAGTAGGTGGCATAACTATAATAAATGGAAAAAGTATATTCATCCACCTACATAAGATATTATTTTCTTCAAATCTGAATAATTCATCACTTGCTTTAAATTGTATTGCTTGTATATTCTTATGTTGTGTTTTATATGTTATGTAATTTTATTTTATTTTCTTGTACACATTTTAGTATTTGTATATAATTTTCTATTAATAAAGTATATATATATAAGATATATATATAAATTGAGAATATAGCAATAAATTATAATTAAGATTTGGATATGTTAAAATAGTAAACTTTAAAAAGTTATAAAAATCATGTTTATATATAAAAATCATGTTTATAGTAGATAAAAAATAGAAAAAGAATGTCAATAATTTTTTAAAAAAATTGATGCATTAATTGCTGGTAATTTGAAAGAAGTTTAAGCATGGGGGGATTAAAGCCATGACCCATACAACTTGAAATTCAAACTCCAATATTTTAAAATTACCTCTTTCCACATGAGAGTATTATGCACATACTTGTTACTTAAAGATATGGAGCAGAATCTCAAAAAATACATTTTTTATTTTTATACATATAATAAAAAAAACTGCCTAATATTAGATGCACATGTAATATATATTAAGGAAAGAAAATGATTACTACAAAATATTGTTTAACAAAAATCAAATATTTCCAAATATTAAGGTAAAGAAGTAAGCACTCCTATCCATGAGTGGTAAATTACTGCATCACATTACACCTGTATTCTTTTAATTTAGCACATAAACTCATATCAATCTGAAATTATTAATTATTAGCTAATAATATTTAAATATCTAATACTGTACAATTAGTTGTATTGTGAAAATATCCTAAGTATATTTAGAATTCAAGATTGACACTTAAGAGTTAAACACAGGTCACAGAAATAGCAAATTAATCACTACAAAGCCTTGAAAAGGACTCCACAGACTAATTTACACTTTCATTCTCACAAATGCATGTATAACATAAGTATAATAATTTTATTTTTAAAAACTTATTGATGGAGTGGATAGCTGTAGGGAACTTGAAAAGTCTGAGTTCAGATCTCTTTTAAATGACATTAAGTTCAGTATAGATGATATACTTGTATTTAAATATTATATTATTTATCATTTTAAATGTCTCATATTAATTAAAATAGTTTTTTAATAATAGCATTATACAACTTATCTGAATCTAACACAAAAGCTGATAACACAGAACAAACGCAGCAAATAAAGTAAACAATTACAAATGAAATTCAAGTGCATTATTGTTAGATGGACTGCAATACCCTCTATCTTAACTGCTGGAACTGCTTTCACTAAAAAAAAATACTTTGTAGGAAATATTTTAATAAATTTTCATTTTTAAACAAGAAGACAAAAACAGTTAATTATTTTTTCCTGATATTAATAGTATCAAACAAACTACACTGCTTATCAACAATCACATTCTCAAAAAATATTTAGTTAATATTCAAATATGCAAATACTATTTATATTTTATTCCACATGAAAAAAAGAAGAAAAGGTAAAAAGATTACAGCACTATTATATTAAATGCCTGATTATTTAACATAGGATAATATGTAAACTTGAATAGATACAAATCTATTTCACAACAATTAAAAAACTATCTAATCATTGTAAAGAATGCATGTATTTTATTTTTATGATAAGCATTTGTTCATTTCTAAAGGAAAGATTAATTTATTTAGACTTTAAATAATAAATAGTTGAAAAATGCTTTCAACCTAGGTCTTATTCATAGCACTTATAACTCAGCCATTGAGTTTAAGCACTATGATTGTGATCATTTAAAAATTGGAAGCATTGTTCAGCTACTTATTATTATTATTTAAGGCTAAACAAATTAATTGTTTCTTTGGAACAGAATAAACACTTAACATAGAATTCTATAATAAAAGAAAAGAAATAAAAATTGTTATAGAATTGCATGTATTTTAACAAATCTTTCTCATCAGCTATCTAGAGTATTGACACTTATTAGCATAAATTATCAATGCTCTAAAACATGTTGAGAATGAATATTTTGAAATACATATATCTTATATAGATATTGTATAGTTTTTTCAACTGGTAAAGCAAACAAACAATGAATTTTTTGATCACTGTCATAGAGGATTTATATAATATAATTTTGTTTACATATATTTCTATATGTATTAATATAATATCAAATAATAAACATTTATCAACTGTTTTTGTTTGTGTAATTAATTAATTCAGCTAATGGATAGTTAGTTCAAGAAAGAGTAATATGCTGGGAATACTGGGATGAGTGAAAGGATATCTTGATGTTTTTTTGATTCAGTAGTAGAATGGCTTGATGATGATGGCACTTATTATTTTTTCTTTTTTTTAACACTATGGCTTTTAGTATGGAAAGAAAGATGTCATTAATGTTGTGATATGTCTGGAGATAAAAATTATGACTTGTTGATAGCTTTTAAAATCATTTTGTTAAAAAAAAAAGTGAAAAAAAAAATAGAATGATGTTGAAAAAAAATTAGAAAACCTAAAAAAAGAGGGTAGAATAAGAGAAAGATGTTGCAACATATATGAAATCTATCGGTGGAAAAATTGAAGCTAAAGATATTATTAAACATATGCATTAGATTATCTAAAGGTACTACAAATCAACTATGAGATCAAAATTCAGATAAAAAAGATAACACAATAAATAAAAATGTGCCTAGTAATGTAATCTCAAAATTGAGTATTTCTAGATGAAAGTAATGTGGGACTTTAAAAAAACATCTTTTAGACGGAAACGGTATATTTAAAATATCCGTCACCAAATTAAAATTTAAATAAAACTAGTTATAAATACTGTAATGATTTATTAAGTAGTAAAAAAATTTCTACAAAGAAAAAATGAATATTAGCAGTGATAAATAAATAATTAAATAGGTTATCATTTGAGAAATTAGACTAGCTGCCATTTATAACACTTTTAATTCAAACGTCCACAACTTTACTACTGCACTACCAATAATAATGTTGATTTTTTTAAATTCCTTATATTCATAATTTAATGATGTTACATAATTGAGTAGAAGACAAGTTTGTTGATTCTAAAGAGTTTTTATTAAATAGCATTGTGATTAAGTATGTACTTAAAAAAACTTAAAATAATAAAGATAGCACCATTTTTCAATTATATTTTTCTTTGTGATCATCTAAATAATAAATATTGCTCTCAAACAAATATATATATATATATTTACTAACCAATTTGGATGATTAGCTAGATTGGCTAAACCTGAACTTTTTTTGGGAAATCCACAATTACTTCAAAAATGTCTCTCAAATTCATTCTAAATTCAAAATCTCAGATCATAGGCATAATAATTTTATGGAATAATGTTAAGGACATTTAGATTTGGGATGCAGATCAGTCATAACTTAGCTCATCATCCAATAATTCACAAAGTGAATATTTAATACTCCTTAGCTAGGAGGGAACACATGACAGGTTGATTAGATGATAATTGATGCTTACCATAAATTAAAAGCATGATCACAATGAGTTGCAGTCATTATACTGACCAAAGAGGGGTTAACATTTTTGTGGGGGCTAAACTTATAGTTTATCATTATTTTTATAGGGATGACATTAATGTTTTTATTTAACAATTTATTATTTAAATGTTAATTGAGATGAGTCTGAATATCACAAACAAACCTGCTTTTATACCTATGAAAGTAACTAACTAAATTAAAAAAATTGAATCATTTGATGCTAATTGCAACTTCATGCAGAGTATGTTTTATTTTTAAATTATAATATTTAATTTGACTGTATATATGTGTGGAGATGATAATCTGGATCAACTGATGAGTGTTGGTTTAGCACGAAATATGTATATTGGTGATTATTTATCTTTTTGACATGCGTGTATGAGATCGCATGGATGGTTGAGGGTCGTGTAAAAGTCTGAGTTCAAACCCCCTGTATATTACATATATAAGTGCAGGTATGAAAAAGCTTATACTGTAAAAAAAATTCATATTTCAAAATATTTAATTTAATAAAAAAAAAGGATTATTGTTAATTATTCAAAATGATATGTATGGAGAAAGTAATGTTTACCAATTATCATTAAATAACAATTAAAATGTCTATGGAGATATTATCAAAACCAGCAACAACAACAACAACATACTATTAGATATATATTGAATAAAATGAAATTAGGTAGTTCAAAGGGGAGTGGCCTTGAAAATAAATCATAATTTTAACGGATTCTAAAAGCATTCTGGATTTATTTGAAAAAAAAAAAAATCGACAAAACTCTTTTATCATAATTTAAACATTACACAGGTTAAATTTTGACAATTTATTTTGATTTATAAATAGTGATAACCAAAGCTATTATTACTACTGCATTAGCAAGTTTGCATGAATTTATGCAAATTAATACATTTCCAACTATTTGTATAATTAAAGCGCGAAAATAAAACAAAAACTTGCATCTCATTACAAACCATTAGAAAATTTATTTTCATCTACTATTCAAATCTTTTTTTTTTACCCAGATAATTAAATTAAAATAATAAAAAAATCAACAGATGTTAAATTACACATATATTATACATTACATACAAAGCATGTGACACATATAATCAGAATGCTTTCTAAATCTAACATTGTTTTTAAACTTTAATAATTAAAATTATACAAATTACGTAAAAGTTTGTGTTTTTAAATATTAATTTCAGTGATATGAATCTGATTTTTGTTTTTGAATTAAGGATCTGTGTGTATGAATATTTTTTCTTTTAATTGTAGCTATTTAATAATTTTACGTGACGAGGACAAGAACAAATAAAACATAATATATGTATATTTTATGGGGTTAAATCAAAGCCCTTTTTTCTAATTGACAAATAAATCGAGTAGTTTATTGGTCAGAAAGTGTTACTATAATGTTAACACTGTCTGTTATTTTTAGAAATTTTTATTAGCTTTTTAAATGACACTATAATTATATATTCATATAATATTACTTTACTAACTAAATCTTGCATCTAAAAATGATATAACTAGTTTCACGTGTTGGACTATTTATATTATCTAATATTAAATATTAAATGTTTTTAGAAAAATTAAATTTGATTTAAACTTTTCAAATACATTCAACTGTTGCTAATAGCAAACAGGTTAGTATATAACACAGTGTTTTAAGTGGCCTGACTGTGCTAACATGAGAATTGAAACCAATTTATAAGCCTTCCAGATTCTTTTTACTTTTTCTAAGAGCAAAATTAATTAATGACTTCCAAACATTATGAATTATCACACTATATTAATTTATGGATTTATTGGCCACTGACATGTAATCAGTTTCTTTGAATTTATTCTTTATATTTTTCCCTCTTGGTTTATATTTTTGTCTTCTCATAATCAAATGTACACTCATTAGTACATACATAATCTGCTACTTTGGATATGTCTATTTTTTCTTTTCTAGTTTTTAGTTTGTGTTATTTCAATTGCTTTTCAGAGGGGTGATTAGTCTCACCAATATTAATCATTCCACATGCACATGGTATTTCACAAATGCAGTTATTGTTTTTCAAAAAATATCAACTTTAGATTTTGTAGGCATTAGGATTGTGCATAGTGAGGTATAACTTTGGAAAGCTGTTCTGATAGTATATTGAGTGCAGATTTTCTTTAGTTTTTTGTTATTCCTAATATTTATGGATATACTACAGTAGCAATAATTGGTTTTTCCTTTTGATGACTCTTTTTGTTGTATATTTAAGGTTTTCTTAATGACAACTGATAGATGATAATTCTTCATAAGTGTTTGTTCTATATAGATCTTTTCTTTTGCCAAATCACTGGTTTCTAAACAAACTTCTTTTGCATTATTTCATAGCAATAGTATAATTCCATGAGTATTTTCCTGTATCTGTGGGTTTTCTGTAAACTGTAGTTTTGATTTTGCTATGAAAAGATCTTGTTATAAGAAGACTGACAATTGTTGTTCCTATTCTGATTCTACTGTGAATTTAATTAAAGAGAATATGTTATTGATATATGACAGAATGTTTATAATATTTCATCATATAGACATATAATAAATGTATTATCACTAGAGTAAAGACCAGGTGGATATGTTGTAGTATTTATGACAGTATTTTTAAGTTCTTCCATATAAATATTGCTGATCACGGATTACAATAGTTATACCTCAACCATCCCTTAATTTGTTGGAATACCTTGTAGTGAAAGTATGTTATTATTATGCAGAATGTTAATAGTTTCATTATACAATCAATGACAAGAATTATTTTAGCTTGTAAATTATTATTATTATTATTATTATTATTATTATTATTATTATTATTATTATTATTATTATTATTATTATTATTATTATTATTATTATTATTATTATTATTATTATTATTATTATTATTATTATTATTATTATTATTATTTAATCTATTCCTTATAATAGATAATATTTCATCATAGAATACCACATCAAAGATTATCAATATGTCAGTTCTTTTAATTTTCATCTTCATGATTAATTCCACAAATTACTTAGAATCCTAATATGCCATAGAACTAAGAACCTTGAGAAAAAAATCTGATGAGTTTTGGAAATGTGAATTTTTAGAAGTAATAAATATTAATGGAAAATGATCCTTATAAGTGTTGGTTAGACCATAAAGATGAGGAATTTTGCTGAAATATGATGTTAATTTTTTTTTTTGAATCAGTGAAATACTTGTGATGCTTTCTGAGTAATTACACTTTGTTTCTTTAATTAATATTGGATGTTTTGCATTTTTTAATATTGTTCTATGTGATGAATTCTTGTATTGATATTGTAATCAATTATATCCATTATAACTGTAGTAGGAGAGCTTTCCTCTCATCATAAAAATATTTGATTTCAGTTTATGGTATCTTTTAAGTATTTTTTTAAAATTTTCACCACAATTCTGCTGCTTCTTCTAGAGGAAATTTTTAAGTGACTTCCTCAGTGGTCATCATATCTGTAAAAGGATATTAATTAGTATGATGATAAGATTTAATTTTTTTTCCACACAAACACAATAATATTTCTTTAGCATCACTAATAAAATCCATACTTTAAATACATTTGCCATAAAAATAAATTCTAAGCTTTATAGTTTTATATTTTCTTGCATTTTTTATTTTATTTAATCTGACAAACTGATTTTTACTAATGTAAATGGCTTTTTAAAGTTTATAAAGAATATTGTGTTACATTTGAAAACAAAATAATACCCAAAATCCTCTTTATATTTCATTTGCATTTCTGGCAACAATTTATTTCACATATCATTTAAATAAATCAATAATACAGAATATCTTTATATAAGAGCAATAATATATATAATAATAAGCATAAACAAAAAAGCTTTTTTGTCAAATATTATTTCCCCCCCTTTTCACTTGTAGTATATCATTTGTAATATCAGTCTGTATTGGTAACAAAATAAAGAAATTAAAAGTAGCTATTGGATACTACAGTGCAAAACCATACTTAGAAATAACAATATCCATACATTAGACTAGGAGAATTAATCTGGCATTACTATATAATAATCAGTCATTATTCAGTTTTTGATATTTGCAATAATATTATAACCTCATATCCTTACTTATATGCTTCCAATAGCAGTTCTTTTCACTATACTTTAAAGTCATATAATGTAAGCATGAGCAATCTATGGATTATTGTTGGTATAAAACAGAGATCTTTTAAATATATAGGAGTTGATATTATGTCAGATCTATATAACCATGAAATTGTATTGAGTTCAAAATGTTATGATTTTATTAAATTTCAGATTATTACCTTATAATAATAATAGGTAGGAGTAAAAGATGGTTGTTAGAGGGAATATGTGAATCAATTCCAATTTTTAATTTTAGTTTTTATGGATGAAGACAAATATCAAAAACCTATATAGTAATTGAGATATTACAACACTATATTATCTAGTGTTTATTATTATTTAAATTTAAAGTAAATCACTCTAGAGTAAGATAAAAATAATATTCTTTTATAAATAATTAAAGTGATGCATTGTATATAGGTAACTGTCAAAATCATATTGTAATGGCAAACTATTATTTATATTAAATAAGTGTTTTCATAACAAGAAATATTCTGTGATAAGTTGAGCATGACAGTTTCATTCTAAGACTAAATAAACCACAAGCTTTTTTACTTTATATAACTGAAAAATGGACAAAATCCTCATTGCACTTGCAGAACAGCACATGATATCACTTTATGGTGTAGTAATTCAGTCTCCAGTCAGAAACTTAACTTACATGTCTATACATTTTTATTTAGAAAATTCTTAATTTACATTATGTACAGAGTCAAAATAAAAACATTGGTTTTGTTTTCTTCTTTTTTGTAAAAGATTTGATTTTATTAAACAAAATTCTATACAATGGAAACAAAGAATACAACCATAACATTAAAAATTTAATAATAATACAGTTAAGAAATAATAGCAAGTCAATCATAGATTTAAGTTTTATATAAAATTATGAATATCAATATCTTTTTAAAATAGACAAAAAAAAAAAAAAACTCCATAAAATACTAAAAAAGAATAAGACATATATAAGCTCAATATATAAAAAAGAAATGTAAAGCAAAAGCTATAATTAACAATAAATAGATAATACAAAATATATAATTACTTTTTTATATTACATATATGTATTGTAGCAGATTAAAATATGACACAATAAAATAGAAGCAGATAATAGCAAACAATGAGAAGATAATATATAACTGCTAAATAAAATGTTATTTTTTGGTTATAAATGTCAGTTGATATAATCATTTATATCTGAATATAAGGGCATAATTCCATCTATATATTCATTAATAATTGCTATAAAAATAATGAGATTATTAAAATAACCATCAACTCATCATGCTAATAAAATATTTAGGCTTTAAAAGTGATCCTTAGAAATGCTACAGAATCAGTTTATAATATAAATTCTAAACAGAGGTATTATCTACATAATTCTAAAAAAATTATGCAAAATCCACAGGTATACATTAAATTCTATTATTAACTGTTTTTATTAGTTGGATAGCAAAAATCTATATTAAATGTATGTATATTTTAATAAATTGACAAATAGCTTAGTATTTAAAGCATGATAAATCATTTTATTAACTGATTTGTAATGATAATAATAATAATAATAATAATAATAAAAATTGAATGTCTAATATAAAAATTACCAATAATAGATATAGACTATTATTTCAGATATTGACTTATATAAAAATACCATAAAGTGGTTTTAGTACAGTAGATCATATTCAAGTATTGAGAGAAGTTATAGAAAGGACAAATGAATATGAGTTGTCATTATGTTTTGGATTTGTAGATTATGAAAAGGCATTTGATTCTATAAACATTTCTTCAGTGATTAAAGCATTGGATCATCAAGGTATAGATCCAGGATATTGTCATATTTTAAAGAATATTTATAAAAATGCAACAGCAAAAATTAGATTACATAATGATACTGGGAAAGTCAACATTGAGAAAGGTGTAAGACAAGGTGACTCCATATCTCCAAAACTTTTTACAGCAGTGCTGCAAGAAGTATTTTGTGGATTAAAATGGGAAACTAAAGGAGTGAAAGTAAATGGAGATTATTTAAGTCATTTAGATTTCGCAGATGATGTAGTTGTTTTTGCAAATAATGCTTCCGAGCTGCAGGAAATGTTGCAGGAGTTATCAGATGAAAGTAGGAAAGTAGGACTAAAGATAAATGTTAAAAAGATTAAAGTAATGTTTAATCGATTTGCTCAAAATATGAAAATAAAGATTGATTATGATGAATTAGAAGAAGTTAAGAGTTACAAATACCTTGGTCAGATTATTAATACAGATGGAAACATAATAGAGGAAATTAATCATAGAATTAAACTTGGTTGGAGTGCTTTTGGTAGAAATAACTTGATATTAAAAGAAAATATGCCTATGTGTTTGAAAAGAAAGGTTTTTAACAAATGTGTTTTACCAGTTCTTACTTATGGATCTGAGACTTGGACACTTAATAGAAGATCAATACAGAGACTTCAGACCACTCAAAGAAGTATGGAGAGATGTATGTTGGGAGTAACAAGAAGAGATCGAAAACGCAATGTATGGGTAAGACAACAAACAGGTGTTACTGACCTTATTGAAAAAATTAAAAGATTGAAGTGGAGTTGGGCTGGACATATTGCTAGAAGAGATGATAATAGATGGACAATTGAAATTTTAAACTGGATTCCAAGAGATTGTAAAAGACCTAGAAGGAGACCACATGTAAGATGGATGGATGAAATAAGAAAATGTGTAGGGGTGATGTGGAGAAGAGAAGCTAAAGATCGGAGAAGATGGATTAAACTTGGAGAGACCTTCATCCTGCAGTGGATTGGTAATGGCTGATAATGATGATGATGATGACCATATGAATATTAATTATATCTATAGATTAGAAACAAACAATAAATGTAGTAATATTGATTAAATTTTTGTTTATTTTTATTTAAAAGAAATCACTCTAAACAAAACACATGATAACATACACACAAATGTCTAGTAATACAAAATATTTCAATTATTTTCTTATTACTTGCCTCAAATCAAAGTATTTGGTTTAAAAATAAATGCTAAGTTGTTCAAGATATGATCATTTATATATACATATGCACCCATGTGCAATTTATAAAAGCAGTTTATTCTTTAATAATTAATTTGCTTTTAACTTGATACAACATATTACATGAATGTGTTTTGGAGGTAGTGCTGATAGTGGTTCCACTTGAAATCACTTTTTTGCACAATCTTTAACATTATTTTTTTGGTTCATGCACTCATTTAAAACCAGAAAATAAAATTCATGTAAACTTGATATATTAATTTAAAAATCAGAAGAGGTCAGTATTCTTAATCAGCAGTAAAGTCAAAATAATTTAGTATAGTCTCCATATGTATGATTAATTTAATTCTTTGCAATTTGATTTTAAGAGCATTTGTGATATTATTTTGAGAATAATTAAAATTTTGATTTTTTTGCATAGTTCATTAAAAAAATTTATGATTATTATAATTGTACAATCATTATTAAAAAAATAAAAGGATACATGATTACATTTTTATTTCATATGTATATTTTATTTTTAAAAATAAAAACAAATTCTAGCATAACTAAAAAAAGTTTGACTAGTGTGATAAACATACCTTGTGAAATGGATTGATAATACATTTACCAATACAGTGGTAGAATCTTTTGAGATATTATATAAATACAATTTAAAGTTTTAAAGCATACTTTTATAAATTTATTAGGGCTTCATATTTATTCATTCCCATTTTAAAATAATTTTCTGTCAATGAAGATTTTTTAAATTTTTCTGGAGTCACTTACTCGGCCTTTTCTAGCTTCTTACATTTATCCACTCAATCCCATACAGATAACATATAAACAAGTCATTTGTTCTCATTACATACTCTGTTTCTTATTATTTGAATATTGACCAAAATTGTTATCAGATATAACAATAGACAATGTCAATCTGTTAAAGTGTTAAAATACATAAAGCTAAATTATTCTTTTATATATAAATGATATATGAGTTTAGATAGCATATACAAGTGCATTTTAGAATATTAAAATTAATTGAATTATTAATTTCAATTTGATCCAAATTTATCAGATTATGTTCTTAAACAATAAAATTCATTTTATACTTGCCTATAGAAAATATAAAAACATGTTATTATTTAAAAATTCAGATCTCAATTTATATTTTAACACAAAAATAATCTTAGATAATAATAAAAACACTATTTAAACATTTTATTAAATTAATAAAGTCCATAAACAAAATAAAATGTTTTAGAATAAACTCCAAAAAGAAACTTTATCTAATTTTTTTTAAAAGTTTTTTTTTTTCCACTTAGAATTTTAAATTATTCAGTTTCTTCATTATCTACCAAATTGTATTTTTCATTTCAATAAAATTTTTATTAACAATAAATAGTGATTACATACTAATAAAGGATAAATAAATGAATAAATTGTACAATAATATGATTATGTGATGTTCTATTTGTCATCTGGCTAGATTATGTTATGAGAGCACAATTGTTATACTCTTATGTGGTTAGGTATAGTGAAGAGATTCTAAGAACTTGTTTAATGGTATTAGCATTTTTAATATGAACATGAATATTTTCTTTTATAATGCTGGGTAGGTGGGAATTGATAATCAGGAAAAGGAAAGAGCAATTAAAGACCAGGTGTCAGCAAAGACTTTACTGGAGGCAAGGAGCTGGTGACATTTCTTGATTTTTTTGAGCATTTGATAAAACAATGGTATGATTTGTGGTGGGGGTAATTCCATGAGACTTTTGCATCTAACTATCCATATGGAATAAAGGACAAAGGTAGAAAGCCTTATTATTGAAAAAAATCCATTATGAATGGCATTTTCAAGTGAGAAAATCATATCAGGTCTTATGTTGGAATTGATTATAATTATATCTTTCAGAATTTTAAGTCTTGGGCACCGGTGTATAATATGGTCTATGGTTTCATCTTCACAAGCACACAGACCACATATAGGGTCAATGCTGGTAAAACCTCTTCGGTGATAAAGAAACCAATTCGTGGGTAGTGCATTAAGATTTATTTTAATGATGAAGTCAAGGAATTTGGGTTTCAGACTCCATCTTTTGAAGAGTGTAATGAGTCTTTGGTTGGTTACTTTTAGGCTGGTTTTAATGGGTTGTTGATTATAGTTGATTATATTGTATGCTTCCCATAAGGTGATTTTTTGGTTAAGGTTAAAGGGTATTATCGGGTTATAAAGTTGTAGGTGTTGTTTTAGGGATGCTATCCATGAACTGGAAGAGGGTGGAGGACGATCTGTCGGTGTAATTTTTTTAATAATGTTAGAGTATCCGCAGGAGAGGATCAGATTATGTAGAGTGTTGTGTGTTTTTTGTAAAATGATTGCTTGTATTGAGTGGAATGACAGTCCATTAAACCTGCGTGGTCATTGGATACCTCGCAAGCTAATAGCAACTGTCCTTACTCTCCAGAGAAGTTTGGTGCATAATCGGTTAATTTTATTTTGAAACTGTTTAGACATTTTAACGAATAGAAGATAATATGAGATTTTTGGCATTATGATCATGTTGAGGAGGCCAACCTTTCCATATAATGAAAGGTAAACTCTAGAGAGTGAAGTGGTGATGGCTTCAGTTGAGTGGAGGATTGCATCTTGAATCTCTCTTGCCATTGCAGTTGGAGTTTTGTAGATTGGAAAACCTAGGTATGTTTGGGGTTTTGCAGAAAAGAGAGAGTTAATTTGTTTACCAGACATTATCTTCCAGATGGAAGATTTGTTAAAATTTATTTGTAGGCCAAGTTTCACTGTATTTCTGTTTAATATATTCATGAGATGGGGAAGGTATTTAATGGAGGGAAGCACAACCATGATGTCATCTATATATGCAAATACATTGAAGTTTTTATTGAGAGAGGGAAGGAAAATTCCAGGGAGGTTTTTTTCTATATCCATCAGAAGAGGGTTGATGTATGCTGTGAAGAAAAGGGCACTGAGCGGGGATCCTTGAGGGATCGACTTGTATGGCTTGAAGCCTGGTGTGATCTTGCCATCAAAAAAGAGAAAAATCTCTCTGTTGTTGAGCAGATTGCTGACCATCTGTACAATCCCAGCTGGAATGTCACATTCCAACAGAATATCCAGGAGGATGTTTATCTGGACTGAATCAAATGCTGCTGCAATATCCAGCTGGACAGCAATAGGTTTTGATTTACGATGTCCTCTGATGTAATTGAACAGTGCAGTTACATTGGACATAGCATGCGAGGGTATGATCCCTTTTTTCTGTATTGGTTTGAGGAGATATGGCTAAGAATTTGAGTTTGGATTTGATATTTAATGACTGACTCAATTATCTTGATAAGCAATGGGGTCATGGAAATTGGCCGGATACTGTTAATGTCATTTAGTAGTTTTGCTTTTTTAATAAAAGGCACGAGTGCCACTGGGTAAAGATCTGTTATGTTTCTGTTGCTGGAGGCTAGGTGATCAATCATTTTTTTAATAATTGGCACAGTGAATTGACTGAGGTGTTTGAGAAGGAAATTTGGGATGCCATGAAGGCCAGGATGAATGCCATCAGGGAGAGATGTTAGCTTCTTTTTGATTTGGATTTCTGTGATGCCCTGTTCGCCGGGGTCACCAGCATCCAACCAGCTGTTTATAGGAGGAGCTCCATCTTTTTGCATTAATTGGCAGAATTGTTTGCTGATGTGCTGCATCATTGGAAAGCCAATAAGATTGGTTCCATTAGTATTAATGGATAAGGGGGTGATTTGTTTTTTATTGTATCCCAGTGCCCATCTGAGGTAGTCTCTCATCCAGCAGTGTTGTTGTGCTAAGAAACATTTGGCTCTTCTGAGGATATATATTCTGCAAGGGACTTTTGCTTGACTTTGTAGAGATTTTTAAGGAAGATAATTTTTTCTGTATTTGTGAAATTTTGCTGTGATGCTTGAAGTTGTAAATTAATGTCTGTTAGGTCATTTAGAAGGCCATTAGGTCCTTTGATTTTCCTGGTGTGATGATTTAATATGGACTGAAGTATTCCAATGAAGGAAAACCAGCCATCCTCATTAGGAAGGGAAAGGATATTTATTTTCTGGAAAAGGATGTATGCCTCAGACACTATCGCTTTGGTCATATTTGATTGGGTGATCATGCGCATGGTTTTACCAGGTCCATCAATAGGTGTAGGGATTGCAATAGGTGTAAGTTGCAAGATTAGAGCCATATGATCAGAGAAAGCAACAGGGGCCAAGGCTGCATCAAGGTTGAAATGGAGGTCTGGGGTGTAGAAAACCAAATCAATCAGGGACTTTTTAGTTTTAGTATAGAAAGAGTAGGCTTCAGGAGGGAAGAAACCCTCTCCACACATTAATCTGCGATTTATTAGATGCAAAAATCTCTTGTTGAAGTCATTGTATGTGGTGTTAAAGTCTCCCAGAAGAATAGTAGGGGAGGCTCTGTTAGCGTTGATGGCATTTAGGATATGAATTATTTTTAGATATTGAGAGGTGTCTTTGGCTGTATATATATATAAGCTATGATGATCGGATAACCCCAATAGTTTATTTCTATGACAATAATATTGGCATCTAGGAATAGAATGCTAAAACTGTTTGGTGGTGTTGACTTGCTGATAAGAATACCGACTCCACCTGAAGCAGAATGGCCTATGGAAAATCTAGTAAACCCAAGAGCAGAGAGAAGAGATAATATTTTATGATCAGTCTTATGGTGAAATTTAGTTTCACCCATAAGAAGTATATGAGGGGAGCAGAGCGAGAGCCAGTTTTTAATAGCTAGAACTCTATCAATTGAGTTGATGCCGCGAATGTTAATGCCAGAAATTTTGCAAAACATGATAGATTAATCCAAACCATCCTCAGCAAAGTGTACCAAGTCAATGTGGGACATCCCCATGTTAATGAGTTCTGATGTTGTTTGGCAATCAGAGTCTTGTGATTTAACTTGTGGATGGATTGGTGATATATTTGTTGGTTGAGAAAACGCATCCATGAAGTCTTCGGTGTCTGATGATGTAGTGTAATCTGTCTGAGATTCGTCAGATGGATCAATGGTATCGATGGTTATAGGATCCATGGTTTTCCTTTTTTTTCTATGGATTTGCGAAGCTTTGTGCTGGATAAATCTGAAATTTGTTTGCTAGCGGGTAGTGATGAATAATGTATTGGATGGGAGGTGTCATCATCTGAGATTGATTTATCTGAGCGAATTGATTTTCTTTTAATTTTCTTATTTGTATTTTGGGTATTTGTTATGTTGGTTTTTTGGGGTTTTTTAAGTTTAATAGTGTTTCTTTTTCCTGTTCTTTTGATGAAAGTGTTTTTTTTATTGTTATAAGAGTTTGGTTTAAATTTTAGACCTGAGTCATTTTCGGTTTGCTATAACTGTTGTGAAGCATTAATTATGCTGACTTCTGGGTTGAGTGTTTGATAAGTCTTTTCATCTGGATGGTTAATTATTGCAGGCGTTGAAGAATTGAGGACAGGTTGTGGATCACTTTGTTTAGGTTTGTTAGACTTAGATGGCCCAAATGATGATGCATCATTGGTTATAAGCTGGGTGGGAGTTGTTATAGATGAATTGTTTTGAAATTTTTTAGGTGTATTTTCTTCATCGCCTGGGTATTCCTTGCTTTGGTTAGATGGTTTGGTCATATTGTCTTCTATTGAAGAAAGAGTTTGGCCTAGCATTGTTTCTCGGGGATTAGTACAATATGTATCATATGAATGATCTTGAGTATTATTGGTTTGAGTGATTGGTTTAGTAGCAGTATATGTTATTGCTTGGTTCTCTGATTCACTACTATTAGTGTAGAGGTTGGTGTTTGTTCTTTCTTGCAGATTTTCATTTTGAAAGATAGGTTTGGATGTGAAAGGGTTTGTTGGAGGATTTATTTGAATCAGATTGTCTGGGTTTGTGAGGTTGCTGTTAGGATTAGTCCCATGTGGTGATTGTCTATTTAAGGATGTGATAGCCATATTAATAGGTCTACCAGGGCATCTGTGAACTTTATTCGTTTTAATACCACAGTGTGTGCATATTCTTGCTGCACAATCTTTAATAAGGTGTGTTCTTTGAAGGCAGAAGAAACATTGTGGCTGTACTCCCCTGAAGGTCAAAACCATAGGAGAGCCTCTTGCAGTAATAATGGTGGGTATGTCAGTGGGTATAATGTTTTTCTTTAATGTAAGTGTGAAGATAACTGTATTGGACAGGATTTGATCTTCGAAGTGAGGGTTTAATAGGTGTTTAAATTTGCTAACTGAACCATAATTAATAAGGATGTCTTGTAGTTCTTGTTCTTTCAAGTGGGCAAGGCAGTTTTGAATTCTGCCGGATAGTGTAACTGGATGGTTCATATCTATGGAGCATAGTATATAATTTCCCAAAGATCGGTAGTTATTTTTAAAGTTTATATGGTCCGCCCACGTTTTAAACTCAACGATAACATAGCGGTCATTGGGATGGTTAAGGATCATGTGAATGCCTCTGCCTAATTGATTTTGATTGATTAGACTGTACAGTTGTTCTAGAGGGAACTTATATAATGTACATTGTTGATTTGTTATGGCTAAGATTAACGACTTATCGCTGTAGTAGTTTGTAAACGATTTATACAGTGTGTTGGGAATCGTTTTGTTGAAATCGTTATTTATTTTTAGGAACATGTCATCATTAAGATCGTTTATATTAAATAAGACATTTTCTAGAGTGTTTGATTCTTGTTCTGTGTCTAATTCTGAGATATTCAAATATAGTTCATTGAAATTATCGGCCTTAATATTTTCGGAGAAGCTCTCAGAATTTTTAGACCTTACGATATTTGCGTATGTAGAGGAATTTTTCAATATTGGAATTGATGAAATTGGTTTAGATTGCAAGTTGGCTGATGTAGCAATGGATTGTTCTGTGCTATAATCTTTGTTTGTTTTGGAATGAGATTTATTAGTTTTAAAATTTGTTTCTTCTTTTTGATTTTTAAATTTACTGTTGACAAACTGTAATGTGACAGCGCTGGTTTTGTCGACCTCTGGTGGAAAAGTTTTAACTTTAAAAAATTCGCTGAAATCATCTTGTTGAAAATTTTGTCTATTATTTTCAGATATGGTTTTCAGGGTATTATTGGGCAAAGGAAATTGCTCAGTAGAGTCTTCTGAGGGAGTGTAAAGACTTTGGAGAGGAGATGATTGGTTTTTGCTTGTATTTTTAAGGATTTCAATAGTATCGCTTGATGAGATATTTATGCTATTGCTTATATTAGGGGTAAGTTGAATATTTTCTAAACTTTTGTTGATATTTGCGATGGTGTTTTCATTTGATTTATTGGTTTGTGGGTTTTTATTTGTAGTAGAAGTTAGTTTAGTTGCATTTAGATTAGATCTAAGGCTATAATATTTACGACTGATGACTGCATTGCTAGATTGCATGCTGAGATCGAGGTTAACATTAATTTGAGAGTTATCGATTATATTATCACTTTCCATAATATATAATGATTAAAACCGACTTACCTTGAATAAAAAATGTAAAGGTAAGGGGACAATCGTCCCTGTCTTCTTGAAACTGAATCGCTAAGGGATGCTTTTTCTAAGACAAGTTGCAAAGATGGAACCACTTTCTTCTCTACTTAAATAGATTTTCTTAATAATTTTTTGGCACATTGGTCAATTTTTATTGTTTTATTAAAGTAAATGTTTTATTAAATAGGTGAATAAATGGTGTCTGGATTATATTATTTCCCCAATAGAAAAATGTAGTAGTCAGACTTGGTCATAAAATTTCATGCCAGCTTTCTTTAAAAAATGCTTTTATTTGACTGTGTAAACGTATTTAATTTTGGTCAGACTCATAAGATGTAACTAGAAAAGAGAGAAGACCATTGTTCTTTTAATTAATCATAAAACCTAATTAAGATAGTTTTAAACCATATTTATAACATTTTTCATCAAATAATTATAAACATTTTTTTAATATACCTATTTGAATTAACAAGTTATAATATATTACCACATTTTTGATAAAAAGTTTGGTATCATTTTCTCATTAAGAAAAAAGAAATGGGAAGAGGAGGAAGAAAAAAAAGGAAAAATCTGAATAACACTAACAGACATAACCTCTGAAGTAACTGATCATAATTCAAACCTAATAATGCTATTCTAATTGTGAAATGTTACATTAAATTAGTAATTTTCAGCAGCAACAACAATAATAATTAAATGATTAATTGTTAAGGAGATTTGCACACAAAAATAACAGATTAAGCGTTAATCTAGGAACTTCTTAGCTTTTGAATTCATCATTATATCACTGAGTTCAACCACATAAGACTATAATCCAAGTTGATTAGAATAGCCTTATCCCTTAATAATTAATTCTTCCTCCTGCCAAAAAAAAAAACAAAAAACTAATGTACTTTTATAATGAGAATAATAAATTGTGTTGGTATTTTCACTTATCAAAACATTAATCTTAATTAATAACAAGATAATTAATGTCATTTCACTACATTTAACACTAAAATATAATAGCAAATACTTCTTTTTTGTATTAAAATGCAACTGTTATACGTCATTTATCTTTTACTTTTAAAAAAGTGATTTGTTTTTCCATTTAAAACATTTCTTAATATTTTCAGTCTATCTTGTTTTAATGTTTTGACAGAGGAAGATTGCCCGACTAGCAGGGGGGCTCTAAACGTCAGATCAATTTTCAGTGAACTTAATTTAATATCAAATATAGATGAATTAATATTACTAGTAAGTTTAGTAATGTTAAGATCATCAGAAAAAATGTTTATAATAATTACAAAGTTAATTAAACTGTTGAATATAGATAAATCGCGTGAACCCATTAAAAAGTATTTTCACATACAATTACTGTACTAAAATTTTTTGTTTGTTTAAAATCTTTAATAATAGTAATGATAATAATAATAAAGATATATACAGTATACAGAAATTGTATTTTAAAAAATGGATGAATGCATATCAGAAATGAATCCAAAATAAAGAATAAAATAAGACAATTGACAAATTAACAGTAAAAAATCTTTCACAAAAAACATTAAAACTGCACATTAAGAAAACAAGAGCAACTTTGTATCTGCACATTAAGAAAACAAGAGCAACTTTGTATCTTTTTATTACTCTAGCACCTTTTATTGTACGCTGAAACAAGGAGTGGTTTATCAGAGGAAGTAGTACAATTTAATCCTTTCTTCAGACTGGCTTCTGGCTTTCGCCTTTATCAATGAGAATTTGAGATTCAGATTTGGAAACAATATTATTTATTATGCATCTGGCTGCCATCTTTAACTTTTTTTGGTGTTGCTATATCAAACTTATGGCTTGAAATAAAAGAAAAACTACAGTTTAAAACTTTAGTCAACCTATATATATATATCATTAAAAATCAGTCAACAGTTTAACAATCTTAATATCAATAACAATCAACAATTTCCAAACTGTTGTTAAGGCAACCTCTTTTTACCAATAAAGGTGGAATCACACCCTTATTAAAGAACTAATATACTTATATAGACACTAAAGATTGCAACTTGACCATAGAGATTGAAATTATTGATACAAAAAAATTTAAATAAACCTCTTTAAACAGGTAAATAAAACCTATTTTGAGTGCAAACTAATAAATAGTCAATTATAAAATTACAAAGTGCAATTATAAATTTCAAATTACACTCAAAATAATACTTAAATAATAAGTGTAATAATGCTCAAGGTTAAATGGGTTTTTAAGTAATCATTAAAAATCAATCAATACTTAAACATTCCTAATATCAATAACAATCAATAATTTCCAAACTATTATCAAGGCAACCTCTTATATATATATATATTGTAATAGTAAATAGGCAATGGTAAACGAGTTTGAACCAGAAAAGAAAGATATATAATAATATATTAAATATGTGCTGTAAATCCTGATTCAAAATAAATATTTATATTTGATGAAAGTTGAAAGGTTACTAAAGTTAAAAAAAAAGATTTTATTCAAATATATATGTATATATATGAATCAAATAATGATGATGATGATTTATAACATAAGTACAAGTTCTCCCAAAAGTATTTTATTTGTTTTTCAGTTTCAATAAAATAAAAAATAAAACTCCCAAATGCAAACCTTTTAACTAGAAAGTTTACTTCTGGAAAACTTATTAATACCTGATCATCATCATTTACAAATTATTATTATCAACCCTGCAGATCCCTCAGTGAATTGCATGATTTCTCAGAATTGTGAATATTACAAGCTTATTAGATGTTAAAAATGTTATGTTTCGAATAAGTTCAATAAACAAACACAAACTAAATGAATTAATAAAAAAATAGCTTAATAATTTATTAATAATGAATAAATAAAACTTGTGTATTACTCACAGCTATTAATGTGTATACAAAATATTAAATATTATAGTAATAAAAGATATTTGTAATTTTAGTTTAAGTTTAAAGTTGTATAATATTTATAACAATAAGTTCTTACAACATAAAATATTTAAATAGTTCCAAACCATGGTTTTCTGCAAATATTGTTCTTTTAATATATTTCCAGATGTCTTCATTAGTTCCTCCAAAGATGGTAGTTCTTTTCCTTGGACACTGAGAATGTTAGAAAGAAAAAACAACAATGTTGGTGACAATACATAGATATAGTATCAGTAGGTTTTGAGTGGTCCTTATGGTACTGTTCATTTCTTCTTTCAAGGCATTATTAGGGCAGGGGTTCATTGGTTTTGGAAAACTTCAGTGTTAGTTTTTGGATCTAGCTGCATTTTTCAGGTATTTTGGTTGGAGTGGTTCTTTTGTTGCCTAGTCACACATAGCAAATAGTTTTCTCCTAGATAAAGCAATCATATTGATGGTTATAACTAGAGTATTAAAAATACTTTTAAAAAAGTCAGCAAATATGGCTATCAGAAGTGCATTGGAAAACAGTTTTAATCAGCAGTTTCTTTCTTTTGCATTAATCACTGCAACACTGCTTCTTACACTGAGTCTTCAAATAAATTAAGAACTTTCTAGATTGGAATAGAATGAAATGACTAGTTTCTTGTTTTAGACATATTTATTCCTATTTGATGTTGTTCAACATGTTTTCCAAACACAATATACATCACTAACTAATGAAGATCTCACTGACATTTCTCATCTTATAACATGTTTTTTGGAAAACATTTTCTTTATCCTCTTCACAGCATGTTATGAAATCAAATTTGCAGATATTATGACATGATTTGATACAAAAATAAATGAAAGAAAAAAAATTGCTCCTCTCTCTCTTATTTACATTAATTGATGATAGGAAAAAAAAAAAAATTGTTTCCAACATTTAAACTTTAAATGACAACTTTAAGATATTGTCAACTCCAGAATTTTAATATTATATTTCGTTTTTTTTTATTTATCAAATTTACTATAACAAGATTTTATTTAAAACTCAATTTAAAAAAAATTAAACTAAAAGGGGTTCAAAATGCTTCAGATTTTTATAAACTATATAATTCAAACTTTTCTTGTGTGCATTAAAACACTTTTTCTGTCTTTTTCCACAGTGAAATTTATCATTAGGTTTCTCACATATTATAATGTAAATTTATAAAATATTTAATATGATTAAATGCATAAACTAACTTTTCTTTTAATTCTTTAAGTAGTTTGTTCAAGTGGCACACGCACACACACACACATATATATATATAAGTAATATTTACCGAGGCTGTAACCTTCGAGAATATGCATGTAAAATGTTATAGTAGGGACCTATATATATATGCACATACCGACAATAGTTAAGATCTTTTTTAATTCAACTTTGCAAATATAATTAATCTGAACTGTTACAAGATTTGTTATATATATATATATATATATGACACTATATCAGTAATTAAACATTTTAGTAACTTTATTGAGAATCTTTTCCTCTTTATTTAGGAATGGTAATATAAATATAACATCATTTGATTTATTTTTTTTTAGCACCTAAACGAGCACACACAAAAAAATTAAAGATAACTGCCAGTTGCCTAATTACACTGGAGTCATATTTGAATCCCAAATCTATTAATAAAGGCAAAATTCAAAAACTTGTTTGGGGCTGGGGATAAATTCACTATTATGTAGTAAATCATTGATTATACACTTTTACAATAGATGGTGTTAGAATAGTAAAGAGTGGAATTTACTTTTGTTTATATTGTTATAAGTTGTAAGAATCAAGTGGTGTTGAGTAGGCTAAAAAATTCCCAGCTCACAAAAATTGTGAACTTTCAGATTTTATGCACTCTAGATATGTGTTAAAATTTTAACATGTGAATAAAAAAACATTCATTTTATAACAGGCCAAACAGACACCACAAACACTATAATATATTATATTTAATATTTACAATTTGAAACAATTTAATAGCTTAATAATATAAGCTAGGCATCATATGATGTAAAAAAAAAGTTTATGCCATTAGAAAATACTTCATACATAATGTGGAATATTATGTAAATGTATCAGTAGTAATGATTCCTCCAACCAGCACACAAATATTAAAAATCTTATAGAAACTCATGTGTCAAACTGTTAATCAAAGAAAATAAAACCCATTTTTCTTGAAGGCATAACAACTTATATGAAAGACAAGATTAAACAATATTAACTATAGAATAAAATTTTACTCCTTGAACATGTAAATAAATTCTTATTAAAATTGGTCCAATTTAAGATTTCCAATGCAAAATCATTAAATATTTATTTTAATAACTTTGAAAATGTTCTAAGTTTTTATATGTAACATTAGACAATTCATAGCAAGAAATATTATGTTAATGTGTTTGGAGTAAAGATTTCATTGATTGTGCACACAACATTAAATAACCAGCAAAAATTTACGTATCTAATTGTCTATTAAACAAAATGAATTTCTGTGAAAATTTTAATATTGAAATTCTCAAGTAAATTATTTGAAAAAATCCTAAGTAAAAAGATGAAATACTGATGATGCCTAAGAATGTTTGTGTAGACTGAAGAATCCATTTATAAAAAAAACACTTGAAAAATTCTTGTATTCACTCATTAAATGAGTTTTGGAAATAGTAAATATAAGCCATTGAATTATTTAGAAATAGATAGTTTACTTATTAAAAATAAAACCATAGTGAAATTTCATAAAAATAGACATTAATAGTAAAAAGATAGGATAATATCAGAATAATATGTCATAAATGCAGTTCTGGCATTATACTGGTCATTGCCCACCTGCAAATTTGATCTTAGATCTTACCTCACCAAGAATATTAATTTAGCTTAATTTTTTTGCCATAAACACAGAAGAATTTACAAGAAAAACCTGAGTAAAGGCATTTGTATGATATATTAGCCTGTTTTCACTTTTTTGAATTGCAATTTTTGAAGTATCTAATTATTCATTACAACATGTAGAGAAGGTGACCTGGCAAATACAGAACCCAATTAAATATAGTTTATCTGAACTTTTAACACAATCTGAATGAATCAAATTAATTTCTAAATTTAAAAATGAAAATTATTCATTTTAATAAAATTTAAAATATCTAAAGAATTTTCTACTTTTTTCCAATTAAATATATCTTGATATGCTCATATTTTGAGTCGGTGGTGTCCAGAAGTGTATAAAACTCTGCATTTATCTTCTGGTGTTTATGGAGTATATAAAACTGATATGTTTTCTAGTATTGTCAAACTTGTACAGAAGATTTAAATTCTGTTTCTTCATCTACATCCTCACTTATTGATTTTGATGATTTAAGGATTTTTTTAATAATTCAAATCTGATCAATATTGCAGTATGAATGTTTTTAAATTTTCAATTACTTTTAAAACTAGTGTTATGTTCATTTTTTATCCTAAAGGGCTCTTCTTACTGGATTTATTCCATTAAATAAATCATGCCAAATTATTAAAGAACAAATGAATTAAAATCTTAAATTTTTGTACATAAAGTGTAAGGTTTATATAGGATTTTGCATTGAATTTATCACTATTTAAACTTTCAAAAAGCCTTCTTATATTTCTCCTAATTGAAATCATAATAGTCAAAGTGCTTTAATTTTACTTTCCCATAGGTTTTTGATGGTTGTTTTAGCATTAAATTTGAAATAAATTGTAATAGAACTCCTCAGTGTTGTCTTGAAGATAAAAAGAAATTATATAATGATTAAATTGTTGCAAAGAAGCTAACTGAATTTACATTAACTTTTTTTGCATCATATATCATTAAGTTAAATGTATGCCAGCACAAGGTAAAAAAACATAAGGAGTTTTTGTTAGAATTAAATTTTGGAGTCCATTGTTCTTGCCTCTCATGGTTGCCCCATTAACATATCATTGGCTTCTCATATCATCAATAAAAATGTTTGACTCTTCCAGTTTTTCAGTTATAATTTCAAACAAACCATGACTAATTGAATTGGCAATTTTTATAAAACCTAAGAAGTGTTCTCTAATATCAACTGTTCCATTTATGCAAGAAACAAATCTTATAATAAAAGACATTTGTTCCATTTTACTTGCACCAGGAATTCAGTCTAATATTATAGACTAATATTGAGATTTTTCAAACTGATTTTAAAATTTGTCTTCTTATTGCATTGCCCAACATTTCTATTAATTCATTTTGACTGTAAATAATGCACATTTTTGTTTTCCATAGAGCTCTTTTAACATGACTTTTCATAACAGAATAAAATTTGACTATCAACTCTACTAGTTTTAAGAAGTTTTCATTATTTCTGAGATATAATCGATCTGATGATCCCTGAAATGCTAAATTTTCCTGTCTATGTAAAGTTCTAGATACATTTCCACAATTTTTATAACATTCTCTGAGGTTATTAGAGTCAGCATGCTCAAAAATGTTACAGCAAAAGCAGAAAACATAATTAAATTTTTTTGAATAAATTAACAATGTTTATGTTACAGAATCCCCATTTTCCTTTGGAGTACATATCACTAACAACTATGTCCTTTGAATAAAATATTTTTTTGTTTTTAGGAGGATTCATTTGAACTAATACTAACCATAATCTATTATCAATTTTGACCATTTTTCAATATTTGTAGGTCATCTAAGTTCATAAAACTAGTAATTGGTTACTTTGGTTAATTTGAAACTCTTTTTCATATGTGTTTGATGCATTTGTTTATTAGTTATAATGTTCATAGATGAGCAGGCAGCATTCATATTGATCTCTAATAAATGGCTTTAAAATAAGTTTTTGATAAAATTATGGATGTTTTTTAATGAATACTTTCTTTTGTGATTTTGTGAATTAGTTAATTTTTTTTGGGTTTTCCATGTTTTATAATTAGAATTAAATTATTTAATTTTTATTAAAATTTATTATTTGTCTTAATAATTATTTTATCATGAAAACTTTTTAATTAATAAATTTAATAATTAAAATTCTATCAGTTACAGAAAAGGACATCACCAACAGTTTATTTGTAACTAAAATATAATTTTTAATTTATGATTAATGCATAATAAAATAATTTACAAATTACTTTTTTCTATTTTAATTAATTGTTCTAAAATGCCATCTTTTTTATTTTACCCTTCTTAATGAATGCACAGATCTGTATACTAAAATATAAATTATTTATCCAGGGCACACAAGTATGCTCGCTGTATGACAACAGACAAGTACAAACCTGTCCCCACTGTTGTAAACCTGACTCAGTTTTCTTATTTATTTAATTTATTAATGTTATTTACTTATGATACCTTTGTTTAAAGCTCAACTAATACTAATATAGCTATCCTTTTAGGTTCAACTTTGCTTACTCATTGATTAAAGTTTTCTATAAAACCACAGTCAATAATATCTATACTTACAGAAATCTATATAAATGAAGGTTGGTCATTAATGAATGTTGATAATATTTATAGGTACTTTGCAACCAAATGACAGCTGGCTTTCCCTTATTAATGGCAACTGCCAACTCTGAATGTAAATGAAGACAGGTAAAGTAATTAGGAAACATAGTATTATGATTAAGTAACAACATTTGATCAACATCATTAATAGATTGTCATTACTTAACACAATTTATTTTATCACCATAAGTTTAGAACTATATTGGAAACTTTAAATGATCTCCTACATCACATACAAAAGTTAATAATTAAGAAAATAATAAACAAAAGTATAAAGTATTAGAAAATGATTAAGTGATATCAATACATTTTAATAACATCATGTAACATTACCATTACCACATTATAATAACTTTTAGAATTTTTAGTTTATCGATTGAAAATCAGTCAATATTAAAATACCTCATCAAACATAAAACATGCTTTAAAAAATGTTAAAAGCAATATTTTCTAAGTTTTTTTCCAATGCTTCATTTGTAATTGAACTAAGATTTTAATACAGAAAGCCATAACAAGTAAACCAACTATTAGAGGCTCAATACAGCACAAACTTCCAATCATAAATTATCAGAGCTAATAGCATATGAAAATATCAAATGCAATTCAGAAACATTGAGAATTAATTTAATTATTTCTATGCTTTCCCAGCTGAATGAAGTAAAGTAAGATCTCTATTTAGTCAACTGTGCAAAACTGCTGATCACTTTAATGTTTGGATATTACATGATCCAAAGCAATTGGACCATATACTTATTTATTTATATTCTTCATAATACATAAGTTGAGACTTTTTAAAAATGCTCTACAGAAAGATATTAATTCATACCTCAACACAGTTGTACAAAAGCCAAAGAACAAGATTAGAACAGTGAAAAAAACTTAAAGATTTATTCTTCATGATACAGCTTTTTTGTGTGTCTTTGAATTTGCAGCAAATTCAAATCTTTTAGTCTTCAAGAGCTATGTAATAATTTTATTAAATACAGTGATTTGTAACATAAATATATAAAATTATAATAAAGAAGATGAAAAACTAATATAAGTTCAAAAAACCCAAAGGCAATCTAGAAAATAATTACCAGCAAATCTAAAGTATAATTTAATTATATTTTGATTTAAAAACTATTTTCTTATATATTTTTTAAAAAAGTTATTTTTATTGGAGGACATTCTTATATTGAAAAAATAAAACAACCATTAAGGAAAGATCAAACACTGTATTGTTACAAAGGAGTCAAATTAATAGGTACTTTCTGGCAGTACAGTTAAATTTGATCTTTTTGAAAAAGTCACGGGCTTGCATTGTTCTCCACCCACTAGCTATCTATTATTTTAATTTTCCATTAAAACCAATGTTTCAAATTAAAGCTAAAAATGTAGTTTGTTAGATTTTATATAATGTCAGAATATGAATATTTTAGCAATTTTGAACATTTTAAAATTGTTATACAAGAATTGAGATATAATTCAATGTTGGACATGATTCAAATAAAGATTCAGACAATTTGTTTATATTTTAATTAATAGATAATGTGTACTTTGAGGATGTAATATGCTTAATTGGTTCAACATAAGATGTGAACATCGATTAGTAACCTTTAAATTATGTGTTGTTACAAAGTAATAGAGTCAAAACTATTATGAAAGTTAGATTAACAAATGTTATTTTCTCAGAAATCTGGTAAATTTTAGCAAAAAGCAGCAATTTACCAATGAAAAATTATAAAAATAATTAAAAAAATCTATTTGTAAGTATTGAATATCTAGAATTTTATAAAATGGTGCAAAATTAATGATGATGCAAAAAAATATAATTGCAATATAATAAATAAAGCTATAAAACGTCTTGAAAATTACAGAAGTGTTGTAGCAATAAGAAGAAATGATGAAATATTAATAAACAAAATGGGATATATTGAAACATGTAGAAGAGTTTTATCCAAAAAAAGTGGTATTAAAGAATAAGAAAAAAAAGTAATACCACAATTAATATAGCATTTAAAATTTCAACTATTTTAGATGTAATTAAATCTATAATAAAACAAATAAGATTCAAAAAACTATAGAATTATATATATATATATTGTACTTGTACATTATGGAACATTGATTCAAACCTCGTAAATTTTATCTCATTAAAATAAATGGAATTTTTTTCAATTAAAAAAAAGAAGAAAGTTTTAGGTAAAAATTTCATAAATGTTATTTGTTATAAAATTGAAAGATATTAGGAATTTCCATGTGGCTCTGTTATTATTGTGAAAAAAAATTAATAAGGTGTCCAAGTTTATTAAACCTCGCATTTTGAAGTTAAAGTATTTTTTTAAATTTTATCACAATGAAAATTTGTTGAGGAATAAACTTGAATTACTGGCATTTTTCATTTTTATAATGTTGAATCTTGGCACTCTATCTGATATAATACTATTTCCCCATAATTATGTGTTTTTAAATACAGATTTTGTGGATAATAAATCTTCTCCGCGTGTTTCTGATACTTGTGCCTTTATATAAAGTAAAATAATTGATCACAATTGTTTTTTAAAATTTTCTGTTTTTTTTTTTTTGTTTGAAAGTGATTGACAATTTTAGCAGTTAAATAAAAGTCAGGGTGGAAGCTAGATTTGTAATTACAAATTAGTGCCATCTAAAAAATATTTACTTAAAAAAATTATTGTATGCTGACATGAAGCCATTCAATATGAATATACCATTTAATTGTAGGTAAATAAGATATTAATAAATTATGAATAAGTGCAATCAACATTTGTCCATTTTCTCATAATATTGAACTATAGGTTTCTAACCCTATAAGATACAAACAGTATTACAAGAAAGGGGGGAGAAACTAGCATCATATTAAAAATATTAATGAAACACCAAACATTGCACATATAAATATTTTAATAAAAATATTTTTAAATATAACTAAAATTACTGATAAGGAAATTACAGAACTTGATTAAAACAAAAAAATATAAATGTTCTCAGTAGGCTTTTAAGGATTGTATTTTAGTTTGTATACAATTTTTTAAATGTTATAAGTTTGTTGAAATTTCTAGTGTGTATATAGTTAAATATTTCTGAAAATTCAACTCTTTTCATTTCTTATGAGTTTTTACTTTAAGATGATATCTTTCTAACAGTTAAAATTCTATTAAATATTCATTATTTCATATGGAAATTTTGAAGATAGATGTTTATATTTAGTCAATCACATAACAGAAGGCAGATTCAAAACAAGAATATAATATTTTGGATGGCCTGGCTTGATGAAAATATACAATTGGTAGTTTTAATTGCACTTTTCAGTGATTATAGCAACATAATGAATTTTTTTTATATATGTCAAATGTATTGACTGGAAAGTGAACTGGGCTGGCTGCTTGGAAGGCAGCTATGCTAATTACTGGGCCACCAATGCTTGACTACATAATGAAGTTTTTTCATGCTGTTACAATGGTAAGACCACTTCAGCTTCTATGTGGATTACCAGGATTTTCTTATTTCATGATGATTACTTGTTAAACTATGTGTCGGAGTTTTTCTTGTGACTAAGTTTATTTGTGAAAATGGCTAACATGAATTTAGAAGGCAACTACTAAATGCTAAAATATTGATTGATTTTAATATCTGAAATCCTACCTGAGCCAAGCACAAAACCATTGTTCAATAAAGCCACATTGTTTTTTGATTCACGATTTTATTAATTTTATATTATGCATGTTTTCTGTACATTTGTAAAGAGACTTTATTGTTTGCTTACAAATTTATTTCCTAAGTTGCTTAATCAGATTAACTACATTCCTAAACAGTCTAATTATAATTTTAGTCAAGTTAAAAAAAAAAGTTAAAAGTTTTTTTACATTTTTTTTTTAAACCATTAAACCAAAATCATTATTTAAACATTAAGCTTTTGATAAATATTAGAATGTATTCTAAATTTACAACACCTTTACCCGTTTTCACACTTACAATTTATAAATAAATAATAATTATTAACTCTAGTATTATTGCATTTTTATTACTATATCAAATTATTTCTTTTATAGCTCACATAAAAATTAGTAAAATAATTCCATATTCAATCATTTTTCAATCCTTTCCCCCCTTAAATAATCAAATAAATCACCCATTTTTGAAGTCTTCCTTTTGTATTAATGCATAAATGTACTGTTTAATAGTTTTATTAACTCTTATGTTATACTTTACTTAGTAATCTTATTTAAGATTTTATAGGTTTTAATAAGGAAATACTTATTTATTATGTAACAGTTGGAAATTCAACAACTGATTTTCTTCATATGTGATATGCAATGTCTGGACCATTGCACACACACACGTTCACCCACATATATTAAATTAGATTTAAAAATTAGCAATATTATTTCCTAGCTTAAATCTTTTCTATTTTAATTATTTAGGACTAAGTTGTTAAAATGTGTTGTTATATATATATATTGTTTATGTTATATACCAAATATGTTAACGATAATTTGATAATGTTATATAAACGAATTACTCGCTAAAATGATTTAAACTTTAAATGAGGAATAATTGTCTTGCATTGGTGGTCGAGAGGTCAGCGCGACTGCCTTGCACTTGCAGGCAGTTGCCCGGGTTGCGGGTTTGCGTCCCGGCCGATGCTATGACACTTTAAAAAAAAAAAAAAGAGGAATAATTTGCTTATATCGTAGAGAACCATAATTTTAACACGATTGTCTAAGCTAATGAGTTAATTATATATATTAAAGCGAATATATATATATATTTAAATTTTATTTGCAACACATCTTAATGTGTAAAAGACTTAATAAAGTTTGCAATGTAGTTCTAAATATTGTGATGCTAAATTAAATTATTTTAAGAGATCGAAGATCAAATGTTATTGGTTGGTTATAGTATTCTATTGCCTAGATAATCAATTTGACTCCGGGCAGAAAACTTAACACCCATACCATATTTGTATCATTTTTCAAACGTATTTTTTTGTTTATTATTGACTTTTCAACTATGACTTCTTATGTCTTCGCCCATCTAACAAGTTACTTTACACCTCCAGCTCATCACTAATAGCTTCACACTATGCTAATGAAAAGCTTATTTCTTATTTATAAGATTAGGTAAGGTCTCCCATACCCCTTTATGTGGTTAACTCGTTCTTGCTTCCTTATTAAGAATTTTAATTAATAAATTATCAACAAATAAATTATTAAAATAATATATTAAAAACAGTAACGTATTTCTAAAAAATGATTTTGTAAACTCTGATATATCTAAAGATAAAATGTATGAAAAATCTATTATTCAGAACCTGTCATTAATGCCAACCAATTAGTGGGCCCCGAAGCACCCTTGAATTGATGCTATTTTTTAAAAAAAATAACAGCGTATAACCTATAATTAGTGTAGATAGTGAATAGAATATATACAGTATTTGTCATCACTGAAGGTCAGAAATACCATTAATCACCCTTACATTCTTACGGGCTATTTTTTATTATTATTATTATATACTTTTCTTGTATATTGTTATATTTTTCGACTATAGTATTTCAAAATTTAAATTTTATCAAAAATAAAATTTAATGCATTGAGCCCAAAGAAATTTTAAATGTATATTATAATCACATTTATTTTAAAACAATAAATATGAGATTTTATTAGAGTTTTAAAAATTTTCATTTAATTAAATTACTTTTTTATATATATATTAACTAATGATATTTAACAACGAACGATGATCAAATGTTATCGCAAGATCGCAGTGTGCCTATTGTTTAATTATATATCAAATCGCCTTTGGATAGAAAAATTAACATACATAGAAAATTCGATTATTATTATTTTTTTAAATGGGATAAAAATGTTTTAAGATACATATACATATATATATATGTGATATATGAAAAAAGAATAAACATATAGCAATAAAATTACAACTTTTTTTTAATAAAATTTTCTTCACAACTATATTGCTATTATTTAAGTGTTATCTGCTTTCATATACTGTATATATATAATTCACAATTCAATACAAAAATTTCATAAAATTATTGACTTCAGATGCAAAATGATTAATTCCAAGATTCTTTTTTGTGGTTCTTTTTATTTTATTGCATTAATAAAAGATAATCTTCACGTCATCAAAAAACATTTTATGGATGTATAAGACTGAGGTAATGAATCTAATTTCAACTCTATTTTTATGAACATTAACTTTTTTATAAAGATTTAATTTTAATTTACTCAAACATATAATATTTTAAGTTATATAAAATTTTATAAACCACTCCAGGATTACTTTTATTATATATATATATATATATATATATATATATATATATATATATATATATATATATATATATATATATATATATAATAGTAAGAAAAGCAAGTCATATATCACATGACTTATTAAGCTTGTACTACAAAAGTAATATAATGAGCATGTTAATAGCTCTAACAAGCTTTTCTGATATTGTTTAGCATTTTTTTTTATTAATAAATTTAAATCAAAATAAATAAGACCATCTTCCCTACTGCTGTTCTACAAAAGAATGGTGGAAAGTTTTAGATACTCTATTGTATTGAGTTGCTTATGACTATTTTATATATTCAGTTTATATTGTGAGATTATACTATATGATGATTTAATTCTTAAAACATTATATAATGTTCGAAAGTTCATGGCAAAATAAGTAGAATAATAGTAATAAAAAAAATTACATTATTACAGTAATGTTTGTGTCATTTAAGATTGAAATATTAGCAATATAATAAGTCATTCTAAAAAAATGCTTTTCATATGCTAACCAGAAATCAACATTCACTTGATAGCAACTAATAAAAATATAAAATGGTTATCATAAATGATTTGCATAGCTTCAAATATATAATTATCTTATATATCATTCAGAAAAAATATATTAACAAAATATCACAAGGTCACAATTAAAAAGTATTTATTAATATTGTGAAAATTGCATAGTTTGCCTCCTGGTGTTAGATGATGATAATTATCAACTTTTTGAAATGAATAGAGTAAAGAATATGAATGAAATATTTTAAAAGATCATGTGAGAAAGATGAATTGCAAATTGTCAATTCAAATAAAATATATGTTGGGGAATTTACATAATTGAAACACAAATTAAAGTGTATTGTTGAGTGTATGCTGATAGTTAAAAAGAAATTAGAAAAGACAAAGAATTAAAATGTTTGACGAGAAAAGAAAAGTGTAGTTGTGATTATAATTTTGTATTGGTAGAATTAAAGCTATTTAAAAGACTGAATAATAAAATTTATATGAAGATTGGCACAGATGGATAGTTAATAATCAGTGAAGTAAATTAAGTAAGTTTAATAACAACTATGAAATATAATGATTTTGAAAATTATAAAAAATTAATAGATATATTAAAGAAGATTGCAAATGAATGTTTATTAGAATTAACAAGATTAATACAAGAAAATAGAATGAAATTTTTTAGAAAAGGTTAAAAAAAAAAGCATCTAGAAATTATAAAGAAGCTCTAAAGAAGCAGTTGAAAAAAAAAGAGATGATAAAGATTAGGTGAAATGGCTACTTTCAAAAATAGATAGAATAGAATTAAGAGAGAAATGGGAAGAACTTAATAAAAAGTTAATGGAGGAAATTAAAGGATTATGAAGAAATTTGGAGATATATGAAGAAGAGAAGTGAGAAAGAGAAGACTGTTATATTATTATTTTTAATGGAGATAATGAAAAAATAGATGACATAAAAATAAAGTAAAAAATGAAAAGCAATTGCTATTTGTTTTTTGAGGGGGGACAGAGTCATGGAACACTCATTTAAATAACTCTATAAAAAACAAAATCTTTACCCTCCAGCTAATACTAATTCCATTTACTGACCAATATTGGATATTTAGTTACTTTACTACTAAACCTATTTGTGATCTGAAATTTTTTTTAAATGCATTGATCATGCTGATAACCTTAGGTTGTGACATTGCTCTATCAACTTTATTAATATTTACTAATTCAAATACTACCCTATTAACCATTTAATAACTATTTTCTTGATGTTATTATTTGGTGATTCATTTCTTTTCTAAAAAATCTATTTCTTTTAATAGTAGACCTTTCTAATTATTTTACAAATCTTTTTAATTTCCTTAACAATGATTTCTCATTCAAATTTTATACATTTAGTTTATGCTATTTTATTTTACCTCTATATATTACTAAGTGTTTACCTTTTCAAAATTTTATTATACATTTTAAATTCAATTTAATTTAATTTTATTTTTAACAAGACTATATCATGTTGTATTTTCATTCATCTTATCACATTCCTTTTTATTTATAATATTTATTCAGAGATTAATTAATACAAAGTTATAATCACTATAACATACTTTTTCTTTATCATTATTAACTTTAATCTTTCTAAAAGAGTCACTTTGTTTTGTTATCCAAAATAATTTACTTCACATAATTTAGTTCATTTCTTTCCAGTTATATTGCACTAGTAAATTCTTATCATCAGTTTTGTTTTCTTATAAATTTTTCCTAATAATATTATAAGTTTATTAACTATCATCATCATTTTCAAAAATTATTAATCAACTTCTACAGGATGAAGATCTCTCAAAGTTTAATCCAAGATCTCTAATCTATAGCTCTCCCCTCACATTACATCAACAAACTTCTTTTTTTTATCCACCCATCTTCTGCATCACTTTCTTTTAGTGTTATACAGCCTTCTGGGAAAAATAAATAAAATTTTTAATTGATCATTTATTCTCATCTCTTCCAGTCATATGTCCAGCTCAACTCCATTTCCTCAATTTGTCCATTTTCTGATATCAATACTACATTTATTTTTCATCAATTTTAAAAATAGCTTTTCCTAAATAATGTATATTCTTTAATTTCATTCTCTAATCTGATCATTTTTAACTGTAGCAATATATACCAAATGCAGTTTATTGCTTAATAAGAATTTAGTACATATGCACTTAATAAAGAATTTAAGTGGAAAATATTTGTTTGCTTTCTACAATAGCAATTATAACTCATTTTTTAGCCTTCCTTTTATCCATTAATGTCTTTCTCAAACAATCTTCTATATTTGATCCCCATAAAGCATTCGTTTTATTTTTGGTGAAGCTTTTCCTTTTATTATAAGTTTGGGTAGTAAATATTGTTATAAATAAGAATTACATAAAATGATCAATTAAAATGGATATTTCAGAAGAGTTAATTTTCTTTTAGTATATGAAGTAAATAAAAACTTTTAATGAGCCAAAGATATTTAGAATGCTACAGAATAATTAAATTTATGAAATTTTATTTTAAATCTAATGAGAATTAATATCGAATAATTGTAAATTTATATAAATTATTAGGTAAATGAAATACTTTACAGATACATAATTATGAGAGTAAAAAAGAATAGATAGGTTGGTTCGAAAAAAAATAAAGATATAAAAAAAGATGAATAAAAAATAGTTTAGATTTATATAAAAAACAAAACAAATAAATCTTAGATTTTTTAAAATATGAGAGTAATGGGAGATTGTATAAGTTACAATTAGATGAAAAGTCACAAATAAAGAACAGTTTTGAGTTTACTAAAGAACATTACATTTATATATATAATAGTTTTACATGCAACTGCAAGAGAAGCATTGTGTGTATAGGAAGAAAACAATTATAGGAAAAACTATATTAATGGGGTATGAAGATTGAAAATGAGATAGGAATAAAAAAGACAGATGTATCAGAAATATTTAATAGTAAAATAAATAAAATAGAATTAAATATAAAAATTCTAAAAATAATAATAATAATAATAATAATAATAATAATAATAATAATAATAATAATAATAATAATAATAATAATAATAATAATAATAATAATAATAATAATAATAATAATAATAATAATAATAATAATAATAATAATAATAATAATAATACAAAATAGAAACATAAACAAAGGGATTGTTAAATGACTCATTTATATTTAAGTGGAAAGAGAAACAATTAAAGATGGAGAATGATTATTAAGAAAAATAAGAAGAGATATATTTTCAATTATAATGAATAAATGGGAACAGTAATTTGAAAGTTTGTTAACAGAAACTAGAATGGAATTTGAGAAGATGGATAAATAACAATATACAAATAATAGAATTTTCTATAACTGTAAAGAATACTAAAGTGATAATTACATGTAAATCAATAAAACACAAAAAGGCTCCTGGTCATAGCTGTATTTCAATATGAATGAATTAAAATTGGAAATAGATTGCATTAATACCACTGAGATCCTTGATGAATGGGAAATATCACATACTACAACAATTCACAAAAAGACAGAAAGAACAGTTAGAGGAATAGCAATTATTAACTCAAATGAACCAAATATATAGATAAATTGTCAAAAGGAAATGTGAATATAAATATAAAAATTTGGAAACAGAGAAGCAAAAGTTCAGAGAAGAAAGATACACAATAAACTACTTATTCAGGGTGACTTAAATAATAGAAAATATACCAAGCTAAATCTTAAGTATACAAACATTAAAAAGACATCTGATAATATCCTTCTTACAAGACTATGCAAAACTGAAATAAACAAACAAAAAAGGAATTCTTATTAAGTAATAAATTACATAATATACACACAAAACTAAATGTAGATAACAAGAATTTAGATAATATAAAAATAATCAAGGAACTCAAATAGAATAAAATAATTCTCAAAATGTAGAAAAGAAAATGTGAAAATATGAAAATTCTTCTATATAATAAAACATTTTATACATTGTACCATGTTAGTGCTCAAATAGTTTTGGTTCAGAATCATGAGGATTTGAGTTACATGGCTAGAAAACTAATAGTGAAATAAAGAAAATGGACCTGGAAATAAATGCACCAAAAACAAAAATTATGTGCTTTGAAAGATGGATAATGAATTGAAAAATATTTAGAATATAAATAATTAGGCATGAAGATGCCACAGGGCAATGAAAAAAATTTATTGGATAGAAAAACTATAGTGATGGTAAATAGAATATTATGAAATATCAAAAGTCAATAAACAGTGAACATATGATTATAATAATGAAAATGATGGACTAAAAAGTGATAATTAGAGAAAGTCAAGGAGAAAGTGAATAAATGATAAAATAATTCAAGAAATAATTAGAGCTTGTCTTAGGAATTATATTCATTCAAAAATTTTCATTTTTATTTTTTAAATAAAGATAAGCATAAAATTTAATTTTAAGTTAATGGCAAACTCAAAGGTTAAAATCTCCTGAATTGATTCTTACTCAAGTCATACTCAGTCTGACATTAAGATAGTGGATATATTATGGTTTTTCAAGCAATTAAAAATAGAACAATATATTTATTATACATAAGAACCAATAATAAAGAGTTGTATCTCCACTGACAGTCACAGAAATTTATATGCTTATTCTATGCACAGCATTAATTTAATTCTTTTCTCTTTTAAAATATTTTCAGATAATTGTTATATATTAAGTAAAATACTGATAAAAGGGTGCATAATGACTATTAGATCAGCTGGCTAGGAAGTTCAAGTAATATCTGAGCAACAAAGTGATAAATTAACTCAACACTAACTACATAAATTTAGTGAAGTGATATGTCAGAATTTGGCAGCTCAAAGTCATAGATTAGTCTGTTAGCTCCAGTGATTAAACTTTATATGAACTCCTGAGCAATAAAGTATTCTATTATATATATAAACTAGCATTTCTAATTCAGTTGAACAAATTGAGATTTTTATTTCTCTTTAATTTACATCAGAAGTAAATTCATTAAGGTACATAAGATCTTGAGTCTAACGTAGAATTTATATTATTAAGATTCATTATAAATTTTAATGAATTTTAACATTAGAACAACTTTATAAAATGATGAAACTTCTAATATCATTAAAATGGTATTTTAACTCTAGTAAACTCTGGCTGTTAGAACTATAATAATAAATTAAGGTCAATACTAATATAATACACTCAGAGAAAATATAAAAATTATTAAGTACAACCTTAATGTATTTTTAATGTTTTCTCGGAGTTTATGGTATTGGTACTGCTTTTAATTTATTATGTTTTAGGCACAGTGTTATCAAAATTAATTACAATAATAACTGAATAGCTCATTATTCAGATCATACGACATTCAAGCACCGGAAGTGATAGACTAAAGCTGCGTTCAAACAAATTTTTAGTTTTCGAATCTGCTACTCTATCGTTATATTAAATCAATGTGTGTTTACTTTTTAAAGTAAATAGAATAACTAGTCAATAGAGTAGTGCTATAAAGTACACAATAATATTTGTTTATTGTCAATAGCAGTTTTCCATTTGCAAAGCACAATTTATTCTAATGGAAACTATTACTATGAAAATATAAAAGTGCCTCATAACGTTAAGATTGTAGAATTAGTTATAAATTACAGATGTTTTTGAAAAGGTTAACATAGAACATTTATTAAAATTTATGTCATGAATGTAAAATAGATATTTTAATAAAACAAAAATTATTGTAGAAATAATAATAATGACAGTAAAACTAAAGTCATCACAAAAAATAGCAGAAATGTTTTTTTTTTAAAAAAATAAATAAATGCAATTTTGTGAATTAGCACGATATTCGTTAATTGTTTTTTCAACACTTAGACAATGAAAACTAGAAGGAAATTATAATAATTATGTAAATTACACAGATGCATCTAATTAAAAGTGAGTTTGTTATTAATTTGACATCTGCAAGTCTAAATATAATAACTACTTGAGAATTTTATTAACTCAGATGTAAATCCTATTACTTTGAAATTGGGCAGGTCAGCTGATCTAATTTGACCTTTGATCTTTTTTAATTTAAAATTCTCAAATTTGCTCTAGGGTTAATAATAAAACTTAAAACAATTTTGTTTTAAGAAAAATAAAACTCTTTTTCTAAGCTTAAAGCAGTTTCATTAAATGTAAATGATTATTATTTTTTTTTTTAAACAACAAATTATTTTTATATGAAGATCTTATCAGTAAATCTTTTCCATGCTAACTTAATTTCACAAATATTGGTCAAGAGACCTTTTAGCTGAAGGATATAATTATAATATTTCACCGAAGGCATTCAGGAGAATTAAATGAAGAAAATCCATTTCCTTTTGTTTAATTTATGCATTAAAATTTCATCATAATTCAGACTCAGAAAAAGAAGTGTCCAGTTTTTAGATACACATCACATTCAAATAATATGTACATTCTAAATGTTGAATTTTTCTTAAATTCCCTACAGATATTTTAATTTTAAATGAATCACTGTTGCAGACATTAAAAACTGTTAGATAAAAATCATAATTATGGCATTTCTTTGTTATTAGTGAAACATAAAATTCCTAAGAACAATCCCTATATATACTATTGTGTGTATAGGGTTTGGTAACATATAATGATAATAAATATGTATAGATATAGATAATATATGTGATAATATGTGGACTATTTCCCTATATCATTAAATGTTGAATGTCTAGAAAATGTTAAACTTTATTTAATTTTTCAAACACAAACAACTGTTAGTAATAACACATATAAAGACAACACAGGTTAGTAAATTACACAATGATATTCTTGAATATTGAATTTTAAGGCAGCTCAGTTGGTTAGAACATTACCTTAAAACTCAATATTCAAGAATCTAAAGGTGTGAATTTAATTTCTATGCTAATATTGTCACTGGTCAGGGCAGCAATACCTGAAAAAGAGTGGAGAATAATACCATTTGTTAAAATCTTATTAGCACAAGTTTTCAATTGGCTATTTATTAGGGTTTATGATTATAATTTCATTATCAAATTATTGCATGATGACTTCAATAATTTGTAGTAACATTTGTAATGACATAAATTGAAATAAAACAATAAAACCTGGGAATAAACCACACCTACTCCTAAATATCACCAAACCCTCTTGATTATCTGAGTCAAAGAAACTTGATCAAATCAATAAAAGCAGCATTTAAATTAAATTTTTACTTATATCAAATTTATTGCATTGAGTCTTTAATAAACACTCTTCTATAGCCCAAAATCCTTTTATGGTAATGAAAAAGTTGATATTTCATGATAATAATTATAATTCATTTATTTTTATATGTGTTTACCTATTTATTTCTAAATAAAATCAATGGTTTTGAAGTGAACATGTCATTATTATATTTTAAAACTGCTCCAATGATGCCATCTCCATAATAACCTTTTTATCATAAACCTTACAAAAAGTTTATACCAACCTAACATCATTGGATTCTTTCAATTTATTCTGAGAAGTGTCCATATTAACCCAATCATATCAGTCAAAGCTTTAAAGTCTCTAAGAAGAAATAACCAGTTCTTTCAATAGTAATAATGCAATAATAGCAATCAAATAATTAATTATTTGTGAGTTCATAAAATTTCAAGCAATGTGAGTGACAGAATGGGGCAGCAGAGGCTTTGAATTCCAGATTCCACTTTATCATACCATGTAGAACATTAATCTACTAATACTAGCTAACAAAGAATTTATTATGTTTTTACAAATTCATTGAATATAATGTTGGAGTATAAGTACTGACAAAATAGACATTGGAATCACTATGCGAAATACTTTTTGTTATTTATATTTTCTGATATATTTAGAAATTTAAAGAGCTATTTCTGATAGAAAATTCAGTGCTATGCAGTAATTTTTTAATTTCATAATGTATTTGTTTAAAAACACTGATTCATATTCATTCTTCTAAAAATGAGATTCATCTTAAATTTTAATAATTTTTTATTATCAAAAACTGTTCTATATTCATGTTTTAAAGAGTTCATATCAGCCAAAATTCAATATCCCATAGATCAATATTCTGTTTTGTTACCATTACAATTATTGATATTCTAAGATGTTCTGTCTCTTATATTAATAGAAAATTACCACATATGGTATTCCAGCAAAATTTCTAAATAAAATTCTCTAAATATACAATCTTTTTTTTTAAAAATAAAAATGAAGTAATTTGTTTAGTAAAAATTTTAACTAAAATATAGTTTTAAAGTGATTCATCAATGCTTGTAGTGATTCTAATGGCATCATTAGAAAACTCAGTTCACTAAACTTATCCTTATTACCATATAATCCTAAATCATCCAAGCACTTTACTACTATTACACAATGCTTTATTTACCACCTTCTTTTACAGTTTACAGTTTCAATTGCCCCGGCAATCTTCTTCAGAACTTTCTATCACCTAACCTGAAGTTCTGAAGAAGATTGCTGGGGCAATTGAAACTGTAAACTGTAAAAGAGGGTGGTAAATAAAGCATTGTGTAACAGTAGTAAAGTGCATGGATGATTTAATATTATATGGTATACATTTGGCAATGCAATAAAAAAGAGTAGTTATTATACTTCTTATCCTTATTACTAAAATTTTTTTAAATGCCAGATTGCTATAATTTAAATACTCATTCATTTTTGCATAGAAAGAAAAAAGATCTATTGAAGCTATATTGAAATGAGTATAACTAAAGAATGAAATTGTGCTTGAATAATTGTCCAATTTTATTATCTCAGTTAATTCAGGAAGGTAAATAATGATACAAGGGACTAATGAAGACCAGATCCTGATTGAAGGCAATAACTTAAAATAATTAAAAGAAATATAGAAAGAATAGCAGAAAAAATACTAAAAAAAATCAGGTATAAAAACAGTACTTAATCTTTAATAAGAAAACATCATAGCTTATTAGATAAAACTGCTTAATAATTATACTAGTACATATAATACACTCCACAAATTGATGGCACTGGTTTTTGCTCAATGCACATCAATATACATGTTCACAGGCTGACAATGTGGTAAAATATATGCTAAATTTTATACATTTATATATGATCTTTTTTAATTTTTTAAAAATTTCTATGTTATTTTTTTTTATATACTGTATTTTGTTTTTTTTTTGTTTTTTAACACTTTTCAAAAACTGTATGGGTTTTTTTGGGACTAAAGCCTTAAACATTTCATTTTTCTATCTGGTATTTTTATATTTTTTATTTTTTTAACATGGTTACAAATTGTAGGGAAGCATGTGTGATGGGCTGACAATTCTTAGTATGTACTACTACTTCGATTAAGCTTTCTCACAATTATTTGGTAGTGAATAGTTTAAAGAGTTTCAGGTACTTAAAATATGGCTACCATCAAATTATACTGTAGTGATAGATCAATTGTTCTTACCTGAGGAATACTTTTGCAACCCAATGGGCATGGTATTACAACACTGTTGTAGTGTTAGCCATAAAGGTTAGGCTGCTAAAATGCCATATTGATGGGCATTGGGCAAAAACCAGTGTCATCAATTGGTGGAGTGTATTATATGTACTAGTACCTATATGCAGTTGTATTTAAAAAACAAATTGTTAGCTGAGGTGTAAATATTACTAATGTATTTAAGCAATGCTCAATGACCAACAACATGAGAGGGCCCAGTTCATAATCTGTCACTTTTTAGTTATATAAAAAATAATATTTTTGTGTTTGTTCAGACTAGGAATGATTAATTTTAAAATTTAAATAAGTATATAGTACTTATTTTAGACAATTTTACTGGTTTATTTTTTTAACCCTAATTATAATTTTGTAATGATTCAAAATGTCAATATTTTATTTATTACTGAAAGTGCATTCAATTTTATAATATAAATATAAAAAAGAAATTACTTCATTAAGCATATAATAATATAAAAAAATATAAATAGCTGTTTATTTTTTGCAGTTATTATGTTTGTGAAACTATTTTATTGTATTTCTCAAAAATACTCCAATCAATGTGGTCCGATTGTAGTTAGCACATAACTAATTAAATATATAATTGTGTAAATTATATTCAGTATATACTAATGTGAATGAATTTATTAATTTACTTTATATGATAAATATATAAACAGTTAATGAGGAGTAAATGAGAACAAAAATCAGCATTTAGAGATTGAGATAAAGAAGTTTTAGGAGCCCAAATTTTTGAAATTATTCCAATGTGTATTAAAATAAATATAACAATTTTTGGCTTTATTTTATATGAGAGTGGTTATATGTATAATATTAAGTTTCCAGAAAGAACATGGAGTTTCAGGTATTCAATTTCTTTTGCTCACCTAAAGACAAGGTTATTTAAAAAATGCATTAATATTAAGAGATAGTGGTGTGACGTTTTGTTTTAGTGAATGGTTGTGATATGGTGAAGTAGAAGTCATTGACAAAAAATAAACATTTGAATGTTCATGCTTCAGCAATATAGTAAAAATAGACAGAAACCAGTTCTTGCATGACAGTGTTATAATAAAACATATTGGACTAATGATATGATCATGGAAATTCAGATCTATGGTATCTCTGATGCACATAAAAATTTGGGCTGGTAAATAACTCTAATATGGTGGAATTGAAATGAGAGATGCACATGTGAAAAACAAAAATATGACATTATATAAATATGTAATAATTTTTGATCTAATAGAAGTAAATAATAATTATTTATGTATCTTTGCCATCTTTTATTTAAGTATTTATTAAAAGATAGTTATTGTAAAAAAGAATTCACCTTCTCTTAAATGATTATAGCTATCCTGATTCAGCAAAGGAAAAATGAATAAGAGGCAAGGACAACAAAATGTTAAATATGCATTTTTTGATACCTACATAAACCAATTAAAAATGACAAATATCGTGTTTATATCATATACCATTTCTTTGGCCAGTTTACTTTTTGTAGCAAAGGTTTCTTACTGAAAAACTTCAGAAATAGTAGCTCTTCATTGGATTCTATATTTATAAATTTTTCCAATAAAAATAATCATTCATTGCATTAACTTAGAGCAATTTTAAATATTATTTATAACATAAAGTTTGCTTCTCTTATTGACTTCACATGTAAATTTTAATATAAATATGCTCTCATAATTGTAGTTTCAATATTTAATTTATACACCCAGAAAAGTGAAGAACATATTAGTTTTATAATTCTGTTATATTAAATATATTACAAAGCATCTTTAAAATATTCAAATGGAAGTCAATCTCCGATAATGTGCTATTTCTTAAATATTATAAATTTCCACACACTTGCCCGATGTAAGAGTTTAAAAAACTTAAGTGAATCACATAAATTTAGAGCATACATTATATATACACCAACTCTTACAGACCATACTTAAATCAGGGCTTGAATCTATGTGTGCCAGATGTTATAATCAAATATTCAATTCACTTAAGTCTTTTGAACTCTTACCGACACAGGGGCACAGGCAAGTGCATAGAAATCAGAGATTGACTTCCATTTGAGTATTTTCAAAGTTTTCAGTGCTTTGTAATAATGGAAAGCATCTTTAAATGAAAATTTTCAATTTGTCCTTACAACAAATAAGAATATAATTCTCATTACCACACAATAAATTTGGCAGAATAACAATCCTACATAAAACTTTTTAGTCATAGAAATTATATTATTATGATGAAATATTTATCTTTTAATTTGTTAAATACAGTTAACTCACAATAGAGTCTGTCTTAATATTATATGTAAAATTACACACACACACACACACACACACATATATATATATATATATATATGGTAGAACACTTTTGATAAATAGGAATTCCATTTTTTAAAATCTAGTTAAAATTTCAAACCATGAGGTTTCCAAGGCAATAACCAATTAAAACTTATTGTACAATTGAAATAATAGTACAGCATCTAATGGAATTCCAATCTTTAAAAACTATTTCATCACATATTAATCCATTAAAACATTAAATTAATATATATAAACAATTACTTTATAATATAATTGAAAATAAGATTGCAAGAAAATTTTTTAAATAAGAACAACATAGTAAAGTCATACAAATATTAACACCAAAATCTTTATTATTCAACAAATTGTTGATGTCTGAATTTATTATAATGTATATAACATCTAATGATTAGCAAAGAAGAACTCTCTTTGTTGTCTAATAAATAATGTTAAGATTTTTTATATCATCTAATACTTATATAATATTTAATATATTTAAAGTTTATATTTAATAGTAATATAAATATAATAGTTTATGATTTAATAAAAACTGACCGCTAATCATTTATGTATTTTTAAAAAGATGGGTTATTGCAATATATATATATATGCTAAAAAATGTTATTTGTAAAATAGATTTGTTTACTATAAAATATATTTATATATTAAAGAAGCATTGAATAAGTTGAAAAATAACTTTTTTTATATAAAAGCTTGCTAATTAATAAGTTACCCCACAGATACACAAATTTTGGTATGCCGATTTATTTACTTATTTAACTATCTGTCCATCTATCTATCAAACTTTTCTTCATACCTTTTAATCTATCTATCTATCTATCTATCTATCTATCTATCTATCTATCTATCTATCTATCTATCTATCTATCTATCTATCTATCTATCTATCTATCTATCTATCTATCTATCTATCTATCTATCTATCTATCTATCTATCTATCTATCTATCTATCTATCTATCTATCTATCTATCTATCTATCTATCTATCTATCTATCTATCTATCTATCTATCTATCTATCTATCTATCTATCTATCTATCTATCTATCTATCTATCTATCTATCTATCTATCTATCTATCTATCTATCTATCTATCTATCTATCTATCTATCTATCTATCTATCTATCTATCTATCTATCTATCTATCTATCTATCTATCTATCTATCTATCTATCTATCTATCTATCTATCTATCTATCTATCTATCTATCTATCTATCTATCTATCTATCTATCTATCTATCTATCTATCTATCTATCTATCTATCTATCTATCTATCTATCTATCTATCTATCTATCTATCTATCTATCTATCTATCTATCTATCTATCTATCTATCTATCTATCTATCTATCTATCTATCTATCTATCCATCTATCTATCTATGTCTATCTGTCTGTCCATCTTTCCATTTGTCCATTCATCCATCTCTATATCTACTTACTTATCTATCTACCTATCTATATATTTACCTATCTATGTATCTAGTCTATCTATCTACTTATGTATCCATCCATCTATTTATATATATAATTCTTATTCATTTGGTATATGCAATTTAAGATAAAAGACTGCCATATCACTGAAGAAAATGGTTTATTTTATGTTATTAATAGTTTAGCATTGCTCACAATAGAGAAAAATTCATCGCATCTATTCTCAAAAAACATTATAATAAAACTTTCACAGTTAGAATATCACAGTCTATACCCATCATCATTAGTACCCAGGATTTTTGAAGTGCCAAAACACACAAAGACAAAACACTGGTCTGATTAATGCTGGACTTCAGGAGAGCACATTACACACAGACAGCCAAATGGGTGAACAATAAACTGATCCAGACATTGGGCTTTGGATCATACACCCTCAAATCTTCTGTGGAATTTGTATCATTCATCAAAGATTTAGAACTAAATCCAATATCAAATTGGCTACCATGAATGTCACTGAACTATATGGCTAAATTGTCAGAGATGAACTTTTGGCACAAAAACAGCTCAACCTCAAGTAGATTTCATTCATGAGCTTATGCTGGTTGAAAAGCAACATTTTGGTGGTCTTTAGAAATCAGTGGTTTTCCATGAAGCAGGGTTGGCCCATGGGCTTACCACTAAGTAGCTTAATCACCAGCATCTTCCTTAACTACTATGAGAAGATCATATCCAGTTTAAACCCTGGATGCTTTCTAATATACGCCAGATATATGGATGGTCAATTCATCACCACCATCCCAGAGGTCAGCACACAAATCAAAGTCAAATTGGAAACCAGAAGAGCACTAGTTGTGAATGTTACAATTGAAGATGCACTTCAACAACTTAAATATCTGAATGTTAACATACAAAGAGAAAATGACCATAGCCATTACAGCATGGCCATCAAACCATTGGAGATTAGGTGTCACATACACCCTCAGTCTAATGCTCCAACAAAACATAAATTATTTAGCTTATCTTTTGTGCACAGAAATGGGCTGTTATGGAGAGTTGAGGCAGACACCAAAGCAAATCTAACAAAATACAGAGATGGTTTATTGAATTTAGGGTTCAGGCAGTCTACCATTGATAAAAATAATGTTACACTTCCAGAATAAACAGCTTAACACTCACAACAAGTAAGATAAACCTAGATTATTGCTACCATACATCTCCAATTTACATAGTAAATTACATTCTATCTTCATTAACAGATATAAGCATTGCTTCTGTACCCCCCAAACTCCAACAACCTAATCAACAACACTAAAGATCAAACTCCACTTTTACAGACCCTCCATACAGTATATAATATTGCTTGCTCCAACAATAGCTGTAAAGGCTCATAATATGGGGAAAACAGAGTATATTTGTCCATGCAATTGACACAACACAAATACCCATACAATAGAGCCCTCAATCATCCTTTCACCTATTCGGTTTTCTTTCAGCACCAGAACACAAACCACCATGAGCGTATTCCAGATAACTCCATAATCATGTCTAGAGAGATATATAACCTCAATAGAAAAATCAAGGAAGCCTTCATCTCCAGAGACAAAGACACCATAAACAGAAAAGACACATGCTATGCTTTATGGAGGAAATGGAATGTCTAGCATATTTAGCATAAATTTGCATATCATTAACCATATTAGCAGTCAAGCTATGATTATGAAGGCTGGACTCTTCAAAAGCACTAAGCTCATTCTTTCTTATTTATATATTTGGTAACAATACACAGCTTTGAGAAGAATTGTGCTATACACGCAAGTGAACTAGAATATATATATATATATATATATATATTTCCCTAAAATAGAAAATTTATTTGACTTAATTAGCATATTTAATTAAAATATTATTAAATTAAAATTTTAATACAAACTTAATTGTATTATGATATTAATCTTTGATTAAAAATATCATTATAATGTATAATGAACTATTCACTCATAATCTTGCACTTGCAGTTATCTTTTTATTTATACATCACCATGATATTTTTAGGGGGAAATGAATACCCATTCTCTATTTTATGATTCAAAAACACCAATGTGTTGTGAGGATTCTATTGAAATTTTACCCAGTTTTACCAATTTGTTTTTAGAATTTATTAATTAATATAGTAAGATTGACTGGAGAATATAATAACATTGATATGATTAAAATGAAAAATATTGCATATTACTAATTGCTTTTGCTACAATTGAGACCAAAAGAATTTTATAATTACAAGTTTTAATATAATGATAATAATATAAATAGCAGTAGTCATATAAGACTCCTTTACACACTGCAATACAATATTTTTTAATTAAATTTTTTTATACTACTGACAGATTTGATTGTATAACATCTTTATAGCTATAAATATACAATACATGCAAGTGCCATTTCACATACAAAATAAATTGCCTATATATATATATATTAAATGCACATTATATCAATTATATGTTAAAATTAAAATTTATTAATTTAATTTGAATATGAATACTAAATTAAAAGTAAAATAATATAAATAAAAGTAGTATTATATATATATATATATATTTATTTATGCAGAAACACTGAATTATAATTGTTTAATTTTAAATTTCATCCACTTCCTATGGTCTCAAATATATTTTGTACTTTTATACACATATGAAATTTTTATATATTTATCACATTACTTTTTAAAATATCATTTTAAAAATATTATTATAGCTATTATTAAAACCATATATATATATATATTATAATTTTTTTACATTAAACTTTATTTCAATTGCAGAGAAGAATTTTAATTCTGAATTTTAAGAATTCTCTTTTCAATTTTAAAAATTGTTCTCAAAATTTTTTTTAAAAGTTATGTGCAGTTTTGTTTTAATTAGAAAAAAAAAATTTATATACTGTTTTTTATATTTATGACTTAATCAAGGATTCGTTGTCAAAAACTAAACATTTTGAAAATATCAGTGAAAGTTTTTTCAAGTTTAACATAAACTTACTATCCTGAAAAAAAAAAAACAACAGAAATTTTTATAAAGAAAATATTTTTTTCTAAATTCTGTCACAGTTAATAGCAGTTAAAGAAAACAGAAAAAAATTATAATACTATCTACAAGCTAAGGATATATGACAAAAACAATTGCAACCTGTATTTAAAATGTAAGAACTTTTTAATATATATGTAGTGTGGGTGTATATACAGATAATAGTTAATAAAACAAGACACAAATTGTGTAACTTGCTTTTAAGCTTGTATTAAAATGTTCACTAGAGGAAGCTTACTTAAAAGCTCCATCAAACTTTAATTTATAAGTGCCAAAAGAGAAAGAATTCAAAATCTCTATCTGAAAGTTCTCATCCCTGGACCAATTGGTTTTGAGATTATGGCTCACCTTAGTGAGGACTTAGGACTCTAAACACTAGATCTTTTGGACATGAGGACTTTACAATAAAGATTTTGAATTCTTCCTCTTTCAGCACTTATAAATTACAGCTTGATTGGAGTTATTGGTAAGCTCCCTCTAGTGAATATATATATATATATATATATTCAAAATTTGTTGTCAGAGCATTTTTCATTTAGGTCAATCATATCACAAATTGATCTCTCCCCCTCTGGATGCATTTGAGTAAAACATACATAAGTTCTATTGTAATTTAACTTCCGACACAAATTTTGTAAATATACTTTAATTTCATATATATATATATATTACATAATTCAAATTATTATATTACACATTCCTGAAACATATGAACAAAGAATTGTGAAAAAGATAAATGATCATCCAGATGTATATTTCATGCTGAACTAGCACTCGTCAGTTGACCCAGATCACAATTTCATATATATATATATATCTCTTTATCATTTGTTTGGAATTATATAGATAAAAAATTGCTATAGTTTGGTTACAATGTCAAAATTTTTGCACCCATAACTTTGATACAAATTATTCTCTTTAATTCTCACTAAATATATATATAGCAAATGAAAGAGGTAGTTAATTTCTGACTCTTTTTTCGTTTATGTAAAACAAATCTTACACTTGTTCGGCGGTTTTGGTATAGCGCCATCTTTTGGACATAAATAACAAGTGATAGCAGGTTACGTGATTAACTTGTATTTGTTTTTTCATAAATGTACCTTTAGAGTTTTCTTGCAATGATATATATTGCAGAGACTTTTATTATATGGTGATTCTGAACTGAGATCAGACCCATATAAATATCTAGCTTGCTAGGCTGGGTTTGAAGACTTTACCGGTCTGAAAAATTCACGCTTGCAATCTGATAGAAACGTTTTGCATAAACACTTGAGAGTCAGTGTTTTAGATCTAGTTTCTATACTCTATCTCCCACTGAGGATAGCAAACCAGCTTGAAATCAGCTGATCTGGGAGTGAGCAAATGAAAGAGGTAGTTAATTTCTGACTCTTTTTTCGTTTATGTAAAACAAATCTTACACTTGTTCGGCGGTTTTGGTATAGCGCCATCTTTTGGACATATATATATATATATACTCCCTTTATTTACATATACATTGAGCTATGTTTAATTTAAAGTTTATATATATAAAATCAATAGAATTTGAGAATAAGGAGAAAATAACAAAGGGAAAAAAATACCAATTTTAAATCTCACCAGACACATTCTTATGATTTGAGAAAAAAGCTCTGAGGGAAGTATTTGTTATTGTACTGAAACATCAGCCTTTTAGTAATTATATTTTTATTACATGGATACCCCCAGAAATAATAATACTCTGAATTCATCTTTTATCCATGTGGATATTAGAATTAATATATATATTGATGTTACATATATGTGCACACATATATATACTTCATGTTCACATATAAAAAAATTATGAACAAAATTTAAGTTCAAAAATTCTAATATTTTTTTTTTGCACAGATGGAGATATATGATGAATTTAATTATGAAGTTATTTTGTACTAAATGCAAAATATTTTTCTAAAATTTAAAAAAGATAATAGATTCTAAATTTAACTTAAAAGTATTTTGAAAGAAAAGGGTATTTCTCTTTTAACAATAAAAAAAAGGTGGAAATGGCACTCTAGGAAAAGTAATTAAATTACTTGCAAATACATTAGTTGCTTAAAATTTAGAAGATAATTAACTAAAATAATTTAATTAAAAGTGCTGTTATTCCTGCACAAAAATATGAGCTTGGAAAGGTGGTACTGGACAAATAACCTTGGATCTCAGTGAAAATAATGAAGTTATCTATACTCAATAGTTCAAAGAATCTAAAAGACAAGAGATTTATCTGAATTTAACAGGTAAGATAACTCCAAATCATATAAATAATGCTGACAATTATGTTGGAAGATTATTCTCCATTTGTCATTAAGATTAACTTTCTATTATTCTATCTTGATCCCACCAATGAATATTATTTTGCCAGCATTATTATTGTCCTTTAATTGATGCTTATATAATATTTCCAATAAGTCTATTATGTAAGAGTAGAGATACTATTATCTGCCTTGATCTGTCAATCTGACAGAGGGCAGGCTGTAAAATCATTGCTGATGCCTGAAAGGGAAGCTGTCTGCATATGAAGAACCATTAGAACATATATCTGCTATGTATTCACAAGAGATGAGGAAATGTCATATCCAGTATTACAGGAAGAACCAGCCAACAAACCAAGGCCTAATTAACATCTGCACATCAAAAATAAATGTGAAATAGTGATTTAAACTGTCATCCACCATAGCTATGGTCTTAAGAATCAACTCTGCTAACATCTAAAAACTGAATCTGAATTTATGGAAGAATAAGTATAACCTTTAAACTAATAGTTAGTTAATTATTATCTTTGATCCAATGAAATATGTTAATGAATAGTTATTTACTTAATCTGTTTATGAGTAGGTATGACAAGAGATTGTAGTTTGTTGTATTTAAATATCACACCACAATTTAGTCAGCACTAATTGTAATAAATAGTTTATAAAAGGTAATTAGCTTGTAGTCACAGTCTCTTGCTATGCTATTAAAAGGTGTAAACTAGTTATATAATTATTTCCACTTTATTTAAAAGATATTTCACAGACTAATGCAGTAAATTTATTAATTTATGAATGAAGTTCAATCATGCTGCATAGACAAGTTAGATTGGTGTTCTGTTAAATAGATGTCAATTTTAGTTAATTAGTCTTGTATTTGAATTATTATTGATAAGAATGTATAACTGGTATCAGTCAATGTGGGTTTTGAATTATATCTGATTTTCATTCTTATGTAACTTGTTATTATTTGATGATTGTAAATCATTTGTGACTCCTGATCCCTTATGATCAAGTCCTACCATATGCCATCCATTTTTTTCTCATACATGTTGGATAGTGATATGTATGTGATTGCTGGTCACTGTAAGCAATACATGCTGTGGAAGTTTAATTCCTACCATAGGCATATAATCTCTCCATGCATGCATTCTTATATAACTATTATAATACAAAAATGAATCCCTGTATTTTACAATTATATTTTATTACTTATTGCATACTAATATCATAATCTGTAATTGATCACTACAGTTAAGTAAAATTAGCCTTAATTTATAAGCTTGTACCAGTTAGCATTATATGGCAGCATATGAGAGTATAAGGCAGTTAAGTGTCTAGGCAATATATTGGAATCCATTCAAACAATTAATGCTCATAGTATTCTGAAATAGTATCACTTATTTCAAAACTTTATACCACCATATACTACATTTGTGCACAAGTTAAATGGGAGTAATAATTAAAATAAAATTTGGAAACGTTTATTTACCTTAAAGTCACACCAATGTATGTTTTGTGTTGTATATACATGAATAAATAACTGAAATACAGGCTTATTATATACTTGTGTTTATATATGTAATATAGAGTATATGAGCACAGACTTTCAGATGACCCATCACTCTCCACACTATCTAATAACACTGGTACACTCAAGCACATATATGCTGAAAAGATAAATAATCACCAATATATGTATTTCATGCTAAACCAGCAATCATCAGTTGGTCCAGATTATCATCTCCCACACATATATACTATAAGTGCTCAGATATATATTAAGATAGACCATCTTCATACTTTAATGGACAGGCTCCACTCTACTACACACTCCAACTCTTCAACTGTCCATCCAATTGAAATCTGATGATGAAATGCTCGAAGGCCACCCTGAGGCTGAGATTCTTGGTACACCCATGTTGACCTAAGGCCAATCTGAACCCCACATGTACAGGACATAATCCATTTAAGACATATGCAAGGATGGACAGACACCTCTACAATGTAATAACTGAAACACAGGCTTATTATATACCTGTGTCGATATATGTAATATAGGGTATATGAGCACAGACTTTCAGATGACCCAACTCTCCACTCTATCTAATAACACTGGTACACTCAAGCACATATCTGAAAAGATAAATAATCACCAATATATGTATTTCATGCTAAACCAGCAATCATCAGTTGGTCCAGATTATCATCTCCCACACATATATCCTATCTCAGATATATATTAAGATAGACAATCTTCATACTTTAATGGACAGGCTCCAATATACTACACACTCAACTCTTCAACCTCCATCCAATTAAATCTATGATGAATCTCAACCACCCTGAGGCTGAGATTTGTACACCCATGTTCCTAAGGCCATCTGAACCCCACATGTACAGGACATAATCCATTTAAGACATATCAAGGATGGACAGACACCCACAATAAAAACTAAAACCAGACTAATATATACTTTTCATAAGAAATATAGGGTATAGAGCCAGACTTTCAGATGACCAAATCTCCACTCTATCTAATAACACTGGTACACTCAAGCACATATCTGAAAAGATAAATAATCACCAATATATGTATTTCATGCTAAACCAGCAATCATCAGTTGGTCCAGATTATCATCTCCCACACATATATCCTATAAATGCTCAGATATATATTAAGATAGACAATCTTCATACTTTAATGGACAGGCTCCAATATACTACACACTTCAACTCTTCAACCATCCATCCAATTGAAAATCTGATGATGGAAATGCCCAAAGGCCACCCTGAGGCCAAGATTCTTGTCACACCCATGTTGACCTAAGGTCAATCTGAACTCCACATGTATAGGACATAATCCATTTAATACATATGCAAGGATGGGCAGACATCTCTACAATGTAATAACTGAAACACAGGCTTATTATATACCTGTGTCTCTATATGTAATATAGGGTATATGCGCACATACTTTCAGATGACCCATCACTCTCCACTCTATCTAATAACACTGTTACACTCAAGCATATATCCTGAAAAGATAAATAATCACCAATATACATATTTCATGTTAAACCAGAAATCATCAGTTGGTCCAGATTATCATCTCCCACACATATATACTATCTCGGCCTCAGGGTGGCCTTTGAGCATTCCATCATCAGATTTTCAATTGGATGGACAGTTGAAGAGTTGGAATGTGTAATATATTGGAACCTGTCCATTAAAGTATGAAGATTGTCTATCTTTATATAAATCTGAACACTTATAGTATATATGTGTGGGAGATGATAATCTCGACCAACTGATGATTGCTGGTTTAGCATGAAATACGTTTATTGGTGATTATTTATCTTTTCAGCATATATGTGCTTGAGTGTACCAGTGTTATTAGATAGAGTGGAGAGGGATGGGTCATCTGAAAGTCTGTGCTCATATACCCTATATTACATATATAGACACAGGTATATAATAAGCCTGTGTTTCAGTTATTACATTGTAGAGATGCCTGCCCATCCTTGCATATGTATTAAATGGATTATGTCCTGTACATGTGGAGTCAGATTGGCCTTAGGTCAACATGGGTGTGACAAGTATCTTGGCCTCAGGGTGGCCTTCAAGCATTCCATCATCAGATTTTAAATTGGATGGATGGTTGAAGAGTTGGAGTGTGTAGTAGATTGGAGCCTGTCCATTAAAGTATGAAGATTATCTATCTTAATATATATCTGAGCACTTATAGTATATATGTGTGGGAGATGATAATCTGGACCAACTGATGATTGCTGGTTTAGCATGAAATACTATTGGTGATTATTTATCTTTTCAGCATATATGTGTTTGAGTGTACCAGTGTTATTAGATAGAGTGGAGAGTGATGGGTCATCTGAAAGTCTGTGCTCATATACCCTATATTACATGAATAAATAGTGGGTTTTTGGCACTTCGTAATCTTTATTTGCAATCAACAATTTAGGTGATTAGTTAAGAGTCCTTTATTTTCTCTCTGACTGTAATGGCCTTTAAAAGAAAATGTTGGTATTTTGTGATTGTCAGAGTGTGAAATGCACATGTAAATTGCGCTTGGGTGATTTGCATTTTTTGGGTGATTTGCATGATGATTGTGGCAACTCTGACAATTACAATATATATAATAGCTTGGAAGTGGCTTTCTTTTTCATGTACTATAGATACTAAAGTTACCAGTTTTTTGTTAAATGACATCAATAAACTAATCTCTTTAATATTTGGAATACAAGCAGGCATTCTGTCAAAGAAGTGCAGGGCAATGATATTGAAAGCACAAGAAAAGGATGTTATTTCTGTTGCTTACATTTAATTTAAAAAACTGCATTTATCAATAATTATATTTATGCATATAAATATAATTTTTACCTATGGATATAAAATTTATGTGAAACAAAAATAATTAAAAAATAATAGCTAACCAAAATTGCAGGCATTTTTATATTTTGAGCATTGACAGATGAATTGAAAAGGGTTGTACATGGGTAAAAGAAAAAAAACTTAATATAGTATGTTTGTACAATAAAACTTAAGCAAATACAGTGTAATATAATTATTTTTTGACAAAGTCATCCACAATAAAAGATAGCTAATGTTAATTAATATATACTGCATACTTTGTAAAACTTGTCACTTATATATATCTCTTATATCTCACTATTTTATCGTATTTTTTTTTTTTCACTTACTAAAACATTTTTTTAAATAATTATAATCCTTACTTACTATTTTATATTCCATAACACCTTTTTTATTTTTGCTTTCAGAAGAATATCTAAGAAAATGGCTATGTGGATTGAATATAAACCAGAAGATTGGATCTTGGCCAGGAACAACATATAATATTTATTAGGTAAATGCTTATTTTTTTGGTGCAAACTGCATAGGATACATCATAGTATAACAGAGAACAAAGCATATGATGTGCAAATGCTGAGGCAAACATGAAGCATCAAGCATGAATAAGGTGTCTACATTCATGAAGCAAGGAATGCTCACAGGCAATATTTTCTGTCAGCCAGTGGACAAATAATATCTGGTCAGAGTGTACTCTCCAATTTAATGTATTCGACATTTACCATAAATTACTCTCACAACTTATTTGTAATTAACCCCCCCCCCCCATTTTTAATATATTTAATACAAATGTATACTCACTGCTGATTTTTTTTCCTCCTAGAAAATTAAGTAAATGCAAAGTAACACAAACTAGATGGAATTACTAAAACAATGGTTTCTAGCTAAATGACTTTTTTACTAGATAGAAATTGATGCCCTGTGGTTTCTTTTTTGGAGTCAAAAATCTCTTAGTCCATTTCCAATCCAAGTTTTTCCCATATTCTTTTTTATCCTGCTTCATCCAATTTCCACAACATAATTTTTGTCAACTCTATGGTCTTTATATCTACCCCCCCCTTATTTTTTTCCAAAACCAGCATAAAAATCAAGAACCCACTTTGCGTATAATCACTCTGCTTATATTCTCCCACAACTTCATTATTTGTACCATTTCTGTTTTCAAGCAGTTACATTCAATTAACAGATGCTAATATTTTCTGTGCCTTCCTTACTTAACTTGCAGACTAAATCACTCATATTTTTGCATTTATGTGTATATTCTCTTGTTGCTAAATATGCTGTTCAAGCCTTAAATAGTAAACTCCTTTACTTGCTATTATCATAAATTAACTCACATCCAATTTTCTGTTTACTTCTATATATATTTAAACTTTTTTTACTCTCAATCCTAGTTCTCTATCTTTCCAAACTCCCTATTTTTTATTAATGCATCTATTCTTCCATCCTACTCCTTGCCCTTATAACATTCAGCAATTCTCCTAACACAATCATCCTAACTTTTGTATAAATAAATTCATTTTTCAAATCTTCTGCATACCATACTACCTTTTTCATCCATCTTGTTGCCTTTCCTTTACTCATAACCCAATTAAATACTATTTTGGTTATTCTCTTATCATCCATAAATTGCAATGTACTAAACATTTTCATTTTGCACTTCTCATATAAAAACTTTCTCCTTGATTTGCCTTCTTTGCCTTTCCACACATCTGCATCTAATGCATGTTCTTTTTCTAAATAATCTAACACCCCTTTACTAACACATAACTCATTGTTACCATAAGTTAACCATGCTACTGCACTCCCTTTCATATAATTCTTGCTACATCATATTTATTATATAAATATACTGTTAATTTCTTTATCAGTCCTTTTCTTTTCTTTGCTTCATTTATCAATTTTTTCTCCCATTCATGCAGGCAATTTTTCTGATTACTTAAGACAATTCCCAAATAATTATATCTATTCACCACACTTAATTTTATATCCCCCCATAAAAATTCTTTCTTTTCTCTTTCTTCAGTATTTATCATCATAATTTTTTATTTTTCTACACTAAATTTAATCCCCATCTCTTTACCCACCCTCGCACAAAAATATATCATCTGTAAATAAAAGACTCAATAATGTATATACTCCCTTGCCAACTATTAATAGTATCTCTATCCTTTTCCCTATTCTTTCTATTGCTCTCTCTATTTCTTTCAAATATAACAAAAACAAAATAAGTAAAATAGGGCATTCTTGTCTTAGTCCCACCCCATTTTTAACTTTAACTGATTTTATATTTCCTAATTGATACATATAGTAATTATTTTCATACAACCTGCTCCATTTATTCCCAAATTTACTAAACTTACCCATAATATATTTCTTTTAATTTTATCACATGCCCTTCTCTATATTCTATAAAAACTATATATAACTGTTTATCTGTATTTCTATTCACATCTATGAGTTGTGTAACTATCTCCTATATGCCTATCCAATTGAAAATCTTCTTGCGTTTCTTCTACTATATTATTTTCTTCCAATCATTTTACAACTTTTCCAGCCATCATATATGCAAAAACTTTATATAATACTGATGTTTCCACTATCAATCTATAATTGTCTAACTTTCTATTATCCTTACTCTTTCCTTTAAATAGTAACCTTACTCTTGTATTATTCCAGCTATCTGAAAATTCTCTCTTCTATGCCATCTTATTAAAACATGATAATAGGTTTATTTTTGCCCTATTTCCTAAATTCATTACCATCTCTGCTGCTCATCCATCTGAACCTCTTGCCTTTCCACTTTCAATTTCTTCCCTGTCTCATTCACTTCATTTTCTGTAAACCTAATATTTTCATTGCTATATGCTTTCATGATTGATATCAGTTTGTCCTCCACATCTAACATTTTTTCTACATCGATTACATACTTATTTAAAATTGTCTCTAATTCTTCTCTAGAGCTACACTCTATTCTCTCATCATTTAGTAATACTATTTATCTCTCACCTACATTATTTTTTTAAATATATTTTCAAATTTTTTTATTTCCACCTCTTCCACTTTTATTAATATCCCCCAACAATTTACTATTTAATTTCATTCTCTTTCTATAATGACTTATTTTGGCCAACTTTTTTTTTTTTTAAAAAAATACTTTTCCAATTTAACATTAACATCTTTTTCACTTTCTTTGTTTTTAATAGCACACTTACATTCTCTGCAAGATTTCTCCTCTCTTTTACACTTTTACTAACTCTCACTTTTCTATTACTTTTATTCTTCTGAATATTCTCACCTAAAACTCTATTTGCCACTTTTTTTACTTCACTAACCAGTCCTTATTTTTATCCCCAACAAACTCTTCCATGATTTCTTCTACTTTTATTTTATATTCTTCTAACTTATTCTTATCATTCATTCTCCATTCACATCCTTCACTATCTTTTCTACGTTTATTACTATTTTTCATCACATTACTAACCACTTTTATTATAAAGAAATTATGATCACTATTACATACTCTCTTTTCATTATCAAACACTAATTTTTTGTCATTCCCTCTTTCTCTACTAATACATAATCTATTCTATAAAATATACTATTTTTGTAGACCATGTGTATTGTCTCTCAAAAATATTTGATAACTTTCCAATGCTCAAATTCACTCTCTGACAAAAATTCTTCAAAAGGTGTCCATTCTTGTTATCTACATTATCAATTTTTTCAATATGCCCATTCATATCCCCTATAACCATTATTCCCCCCCTCCTTTAAGCTCTGTATATCCTTAACTGGACATTCATATATGTTACTATTCCACTCCACTATAGTTTGACTATCTCCAGTGGTTATGTACACTATAGCCACAATCCATTCTTGTCTTCATAACCTTATCACAAATGTTCTTGACTCTTCACAACTATATTATGAGCACTTTCTTCATTTTTTTTTCTGTTTATACCTTGCCATACCATGTCTTCCAGCATAAATTCTTTTTCCTTTATATGTGTTTCAACTATTGTGAATACCTCCAGCTCTTCATTTTTAATTGCTTTATTTTATTCCAGCCACTTTTCTGGTTTCCTACCACCTTGCATATTCAAATATCCGATTTTTTTTCTTTTCCAACTACTCTTTTATAAATTTTTTTGATTCTTTTTTCTTTATTACATTTGTAAGTAATTCACTGCCATTAATTTTATAGACCCATTTCCTCTCAACATCTACATTTATATTCAAATCAGCTACTTTTTGTTTATTACTTACATTCTTGTTTATTACTTACATTCCATTTCTTCTTCTTCTTTTTGATAATACTGCAATTTAAAACCTTCCCCCCTTTATAAGTTTCCCAAATTATAGTATTCATTGTAAATCAAACTTCCTAATACTTCTTTGTTTTTCTAAGTGCAATTCATCTTTAGTATATAGCTTTCTCTTAGTTATAAAAAAATCCCACACATCTACAAACATAACATCATTTCTCTCACATAATTTTTTTCAATCTCTCATTTGTAGAACATGCCTTATCTAACATATTCCAATTCCATCTATTCCTACACTTCCTTTAATCTTGCTCAAATTATTAATCAATTCTATATACTCATCCATTACTCTCTCTAATAGCTCTGACAAATTATTTGTCCCTACCATAACATCCTCTAATTAGCAAATTTACTATCAATACTGTCTCATAGTTTACTTTCCCTACTTCATTTGTATCATTTTCTTCCAACTTCTGAACTTTCTTATCTATTTCTTCCTTATCATTTCTATTCCTTAATTCCTTAATCTGCTCACACTTCATCTTTAATAATCTTAATTTTGTTTCTACATCCTTTACCACCTCTTCATCTATCTTCCTTATTCTTTGGCTAACCATCTCCATTGCACTACTTATTTTGTCAGCCATATCTCTTGTCAACATACTCTATTCTATTTTCATCAACTACATTTTGTTCCATTTCTCCTGAATGTCTCTTTAAATTATCTATACTCAGAAATAATTTTTTCATCTCTTTTAGCACATTTACACATGGATTACATAACCATACACCTGTTATATTATTCCAAGTCTTATTTAGTCATTTCAAATGATAAACCTTATCACATGTGGTACACTCTACCATAGCACACCTATTTTTTTCTGACCATTATATATACTTTGTGGGATACAAATGCAATCCATATTCCTTATTTTTCCAAGTCCCCTACTCTATATTTAATGTTATGCTTTCTCTACTATTCTACAAACTCCTATAAAAAAATGTGTAATATAATAGCGACTGCTTTCATCAAAAAAAGCAACTGGCTAAAAAAAAAGTTGTAAAAAACTGTTAATATTTTTTCTTAATAAACCACAAAATTGGTTGGAATGGATAGAAAGATTATTAAAAAGCATGGAATATTGTGATGCTTGACTTTGGTATTTCAGCAGGGGCATATAAAAACAAATTTGATTAAAAAGAAAAAAAAGGTTTTTCATTTTGTAATAAACTGAGAATCGCTTCTTTAAAAATGATTTTTAACAGTACATGATAAAATGATTTGTCAATACATAGAAATGATTGAATACAAGTATTTTAATAATGGTAATTTATTCTATTTACTTTATTCCTGTGCTAGCTAATGTATGATTGAGCAATTAATGTTCATTTGATATGCCATGTTAGCCAAAAAGTGTGTCTACAATTAATTAACTGAGATCATTAAAGATATATTATTGGTTTAATATTTTATGTGTATACATAACATAAGTAAAACTACTAAATAAGAATAAATATTAACACTATATGTATTAAAAAAATTAAAGACATTTTTTTCAATAACTTTCATAACTATTATCAACTGTTAAACTTTTAAATTTGCCAGAAGTTTAATTTATTACAAATAATAATCTATAATAAGTACTGGGAGGTCTCTTTGCTTAGGACAGCAGCTAATCGGAGTTAACTGCCCCAGGTTAATATTGATTGGATATTATCCTAAGTAAATAACTTTTTAATTAAATAATTATAAATAGAAAACTCCACACACTAAATATTTTCATATTGATTTGAGCTCAAAACATTAGAATGAGTGTCTATTGAATTTCAATCTATTATTTTAATAATACAAAAAGTTAAAAATAGCTATTAAATGTGTATGGATGGAATCCAAAATTACTTTTTGAAGAAGGCCAATAATCAATTAATCTGAGATATGGATATAACAATACATTCTCTGTCTACCATTACTCAAATCTATAATAGATAGTTCTGAAATTGCATACATTCAATAAATACTTTTAGGAGCAAAAATTGAATCCATTTAATTTACTAACAATAAATAAAATGTTAGACAGCCTTTTTTGCATACATTCAACAATGCTTTTAAGAATAATAATTTGCTCTATTTACAGTTTTCTTGATACTAGACCACATTCCACAGAGACCAGGAACTTTAAAATTAAAATAAATGTTTTCTGAATCTTTAACAAAGCTCACAAACCATATAGTATTGATTGAAAGATATCAGAGTCTACAAGAAAATAACTATACCAAAATGGTAAATATAGTATCACATAACAATCATGGATATATTCAAGATTAGTTGGAGACACTTTATTCAATAATAGCTAGATTATCATTTATTGACATATACTTAGTGGATATTTAGTTTGATCACTTGATAAAGAATCTTAAGTTATATTGTGATCTAGAAAAATTTCGAAGGTTTTACCAGCCTAGACTTGTATATCTCCTAATTGTGGGCATTATGGAGTTCTTAATAGTTAGAAAATAAATATCTATCTATGTTTATTAAAAAATATAACACATTTCAAACAACTTGGTTGATATCTTTTCTGCTACACAATTAGTTGAACAGAAATAGGAATACAGCAACTTGGAGGCAGGGGGCAACACTTTCTACATATATGATTCAGACTGAACAAAAAGTCATATTATTTTTTATACTTTAAAGACATTAAATATGTATATATACATATGTGTGTGTAAGTGTTTACACGTATAATGTTATTAGCATCATTAAAAGCAATATTAAAATTTAATTAAATCGTGTTGATAAATTTTATCTTCTATATTTTCAATTGGAACAGTGTCAGTTTGAAATTTTTCCCATTCTTAGTTTCACCTTATTTAACCCTGCGTGTTTGTGCCTCCTACACCAATGATGTTTGAAAACTAACAAAATATAGACCACATTGGTGGGTGACAAAATTATAAGGTTAGGTGACAACTGGATTTTTATCAGAGCTGATAACTCCCTGTGCAATAATAATTATTGTGTTATGCGTAATTATACTTCTGTGAGATAATATGAATTAAGGACAATAAATAGTAGGTGGTGGAATCTTTAATTATAGATTGTAATACTTTCTACACTTATAGATTAGAGAAACTGATGGGAGTTTTAATATTTTAAAAAAAGAAGATTTAAGTAAAAATTTATTCTGTCAATCATTTACTAAAATACTATATAATACAAATAAAATAATTTATAATTTAATTAGTTGAATGCTAATATATATATATATTTGGAGTTTTTAAAAAAAATATAAACGTAATAGCGATAGATAGTTACTCGAAGAAAACACGATATTCTAATTTCACTATTGAATAGCATAAATTTATATATCTATACAACATTCTGTTTTTATTTTATTTACTGCTATAAAATTTTATATATGACAGCTTAAGTAAATATGGCCGTGACATGTTATAAACAGCTCAGGTGTTACTTTTTAAGGTATTGCTTTTAGCATTTGGTAAATGTATATATCTTTCTCTCCCACACACGCGTTCTACCAACATATATATATATTGTTGATTACTGGACTTCAAAAACCAATGTAATCAATCAAATTTTTTAATTTATTAATGAACGTATTATATTTTGAAATTCTTAAAAGCATAACTTTGATTAGTATAAAAAAATGTATTTCATAGATCAATCTCTATTCCAAATAAATTAAGAATCTTGCTCATGTGATGGATAAAGATTAATTTGTGAAATATATACAAAGTGAAAGAGGGTCGATTGAATTTTACACTAATAGATGGTCTACATTATGCTGGGCTTCAATACACGAGCAGGTGTTAATGTATCAGGAGATTTAATTGGTTATCTATAAATATAGAAACATTTTGTACAGAAATGAGACTTTATCAAATTATTATTGTCTGCATCTGTGGAGAATTTTTCTATTTTTTTTAAAAGATATACAACAATTTGATTCATTTTATTTCTGACTATAAAAATTCTTTCTATCAAGGACTTTTCCATAATGTTCCACAAGTTATGTTTTAAATTTATATTTTAATTATGAAAACTTTCACTTCAATAAAGACAGAAGCATATATACAATACTTTATAGATATATTAAACAACTTCCATACTTCCCCATTTTTTTAAAATTCATATAAATAAAGATACAATCAACAAAACACAAAACCTATTTTCATTTAATATCATATTTAATATACAGCTAAAATGTATTGTTGAGAGGATATCAGTTTTGTTATTTTACATATACTTGTTTGAACAATCCTAGATAAAGATTTCAAATGTATTCTGTTATAGCATTTATCATAAAAAAAAACAACAACTTATTTAGAGCTATTAGCATTCTCTTTATTTTACATGGCATATAAATCATGTGATATATGATGTGATTTTAGTACTATTACGATTTGGCTGTTGGAGGTTTGGCTAAATGAAATTGCTAAGCCTATTAATATATGGTGTATCTGGATTTAGTTCAGACCCAAATGATTATTTCAATTGGAGAGCTGATTTTAAAGACATGTAGATGTCTGAAAATTTCAGTTCTTCTTCTTAAGAGCTAAATATTAGATAAATGTTTAGGATGAGTTGGTATTTTGAATCTGATGTCTTGCTCCTCATTGAAGAGAGCCATAGCTCGAATGTGTTCTCTTGTAGCATTTATCATTAAAAAAAGCTTGTTTAGAGCTATTAACACACTTTTTATTATATATACACCTGGGTATCGTTTTACACGATAGATAGGTTCCTCAGAAAACATGCGCAAAAGAAATCGCACAAAAATAGACGTAACTTACCTTGAAAAAAGGGGGATACAAACTGTGATTTTTCAAAAATCGCATAAAAGCAAAGCACCCATGTAAAATTACTTTAAAATTTGTACAAAAAAAAAAAAAAATAAGGAAATAAAATATGACTAATAAAAAATTTCAAATTTGAAAAAATTGATACAAGACAAACTTTTTTTAACTATAATATTTAATTTTATTCAAAATAATATATTTTAATGCATAATTTACAGTACAGTAATTGACATTTTTTAATACACGTTTTAATTATTATCGCTACTTGCCGATAAACAAGTTCGTTTGCAAACTGGTAAAAAATCAGATTCTTCACAAGAGGAAATACAACTAGTGCCAACTTCACTCTCATGTTGTGTTAATGGTTTTCTGGTGACAATGTAATTAGTAATTAATCTTTGAGATGATGATTTTATTAATTGTTTATGAAGCTCATGATATCCAGACATACAACCATTTAGCTCTCATTGGAATTTAAGAGTACGTTCGTGATTAGTGTCATTAATAAGAAAATAATTAAAAATAAACTTGTGGACACTAAATGATTAATAATTGATTATGTTCTTTTTTAAAAAGCAAAAACAGAATGTGATTTAAAATGCAAAATTAACACGCACAATGTTTGAACAAATTTACATTATAATCTTGTAAAATTTAATGTGGGTATACATAAAATGTGAAAATCATGATTTTAATTTCATTATTGCATAAAATCTTACTATTATAAAGCACTGAAAATATTGAAATTACTAAGATGAAAGTTGAATTCCAATAATGTGCTATTATTTTCAATATGAAGTAAGTGCGTGAAATTTATTATTTAAAGTAATAGCACATTATCGGAGTTCGACTTCCGAAGAAACATGAATTGCATAACTTCAAAATTGCATTAAATAAATCCACATAAAATGAGACCCAGGTGTATATATATAGTTAGTTTTTAAATCAGCTTGCCAGAATATTATATATATATATGTGCTGGTCATATTTAATGCATTATCCTCCAATGTCAAAGTTATTAAATGCAATGATGAGTGTAAATTTGAATCATTTTTATTAATTTTCTAAGTTTTTATATGGGTATTTAAATAAACTATAATACTAGCTCACATAAAATTTCAGTGATTACATTTCATATTACTAAGAACTGCTTAATTTAACCTTATATGTGTTATAGTTCGTTTTTAAATTTTAAATGAGATTGCATGGATATATTTCTGATTAAAATTTCATGCTTGTTGGTTCTATAGTCTGTTAAAATGTCCATATATAGGCTTGGAAAAAAATGAAAGCGATTTCATTTTCATTCATTGTATTTTATATCTTTGATATTGGAAAGCATTGCATTAAATATGAACAGAACATTGGAGTTGAGCTCTCTGATTTAATTTATCACAAAGTTTAGAGCATTTGATAAAAACAAATGAAGCTGTCATTTTAAAATCAAGTCTGGTCTTTCACTCCTCAGAATAAGAGCAGTCTCTGGCTGAAATTTCAGATTTTTATTCTTTCTTCCTCTCTGTGTGGAGATGTGCATATATATATATATATATATATATATATATGTAAATTAATTGGAAAAAGGGATAACCATTACATATACGAAGTTTAAAATCACAGCAAGGTATACTGATGTGAAACAACAAATCATATACAGTTCTTCAGGCTCAATAGAACAATAGAAAACCTGTTCAAAGTACCACTAATCAAAAGGAGGCCTCTTTTGATATTGTTATGTATGAGTTAGTAGCTGTTCTTCATAGCTATAAGAGCTGAGATAAATGTATAGCAACATTTCTTACATCCCAACTGAAATTAAGATTTTCTTATCTGCAAGTCATGTAGTTAAATTTAATATTTTTAATGGTTAATATAGATGTAAACTAATTAGTAAATGTGATAATCCTTATATTTACGAAATTAAATCCACAGTCAATGTGAAAGCACATAAATATACTTTAACTCTGAATTTAACTTCACATATATATAATGGTTATCCCATTTACTAATTAAGTTACATCTATATTAACAGATTAAAAACAGTATATATATATATCAGATGTTTTGGAGATTGGAACACATATCCATAATTATAATAACATTATTTCATTAGTATATGTTCTTTTTTTTATTTTTTCAAGTATATGGTATGATTTTTATAAAATCATAATTAAATATACAAAATTATAACAACACATACTGTGAAAAGTATAAATTATTTCTACTTAGTTTATGACTTTTAGACATATTATCAGACATAAATGTAGATTAACAGATAATTAATAATCAAGTAAGTGGTTATATTTAATCATGTGAGTGAATATCAATATTTTTATTTAAATATGGCAAATCTCTAGTGCACTAGATGAGCATATGTATTGTATTCAATATGATTATACAGCAGTGTAGAAGAATGAAACAGTATTTTTTTACATTAAATAGCAGATGATTCTTCATCTTAACTCCATTATCTCACAACTATTAACATTTATGAAAATAAGACCACCTTCTCTTACTATACATATTAGAGGTATCAAATAACTAAATCCTTACAGCTATGTCAACAATTTGATAACTTTCACTACATCACCATTATATAAGTTAGGGACTGGTTTCTATCTACTTTTAAGATCTTATTAAAGCCTTTTCAATAATTGCACCATAAATATATAGTTTCAAATTTTGGTTTAAGTATTTAATAATGCTAACATTATTTACCTATGCCTTCTACAGATATTTTCCAGAATTTCAAGCAGCAATATTAGATGCAAAAAAAAAAGAACTAACCTCTTGCTTGATATATGCTTCTGTTAATCAAATATGATGTCATCATTAGTTTGGGAAATGAGTTGAATAGCTCACAAACATAGCCACATAATTTTAATTAAATACACTTACAAATTTCACCCTAATATTAAAGTTTGAATACAAATTTAATATCAATATACCTAAAGCCTTGATTTCATATTATTAAACAAGGCTGAGCATTTAAACAAACTAATTTTTAAATAATCTTGATTTTAAGTAAACATTTAAATATGTAATATTATTTTATTAAATACTAATAAATATATAATCATAAATATGTAACAATTTCTATAGAAGACATAAATAAATAAGGTTAAGATTGTTACATACTTATGTGATTTATAAAATAAGATTTGCTAAAAATGAATTTGTTAAAGATTATGTTTTGCTAATAACATTAATATGATACAAAAAGACTTGAGTTTATATTCAAGCTATAAAATCATGTTGATCTTTGCAAGCATATTTAATAGAAATTGTATGAACTATTGATGATGTCAGGTTTAATTGGTAGAAACATATGTCTAGCAAGAAGTTATCAAACATTGCACTTAAAACATTGGGAAATTTTTACAGAAGTTATAGGAAAATAAAATATGATTATATACATATATATTTAAAACTTATTTAAACATTAAATATTCAATAATCAAATTCCTGGAAACAAACATTGACATCATATTAAAGTAATTAGCCAAACAGTATTCCCAAAATAATTGTTTCATAATATCAATATCACTCATCAGTTGGCAATGAGATATTTGCAAATAGACTTTACTGTAATGTGAAAAGCTTCAAAAGAATAGATTAATTTATGCATTTACTCTAGCTTAGTAATATACATATTCGGATTACACATATGAGTAAAAAGTAAAATATCACTAAATAGACTGACAAAATATTTACTATATCTTTGAAAAAGTACAGTTAAAAGAAGGCATTAATTGCTAGACCACCAATTGCCTGGTAGTAAGAATTTAAGCATTTCCTTGAGCCATCTTTAACCAAAAATAGATGATACCCATTTACCAATAAATAATTGGATAACTATATAGGTTCACTATACATATATAATAATAAAAAAACTTAAATATATATATATATATAACATTAACACCATAAAATTTTAAATGTGCTATTTTAAATAGTTCAATATTCTTTATATATAAGATGACCAATAGGAAAGTGATTTCATTTTTCTATTATAGTATTGTCATTTACTAAGATGGGAGTTTGTACTATTTCCTATAGTAGCATTTAAAAATAATGGGGTTTAATGTATATTAACAGCCTGACCATTAAAGTATAAAGATTTGCTATCGTAATATAAACTGAGCATTGATTATATATACATGTGAGAGATGATAATCTGAACTATCTGATGAGTGCTGGTTCAGCATGAAATACATATATTGATTATTTATCTTTTCTACATGTGTGTGATCATGTGTATCAGTAGTATGAGATAGTATGGATAGTTGAAGGTTGCTTGAAAGTCTGAGTTCAAATCCCCTATATTTATAATATTTTATATTGTAAATTTACTATTATTGTGTGCCTTAAAAGTACTTATTTACAGATTCTCAGCTGCCATCAATGTTATATCAATAATTGTCATAAACTGTCATATGACTGATATTATAATAATATTGTTATTAATATTCTATTACACACAAATATATATATCATATAGTTTAAGTAAACAATTAATATATATTTAGAAATTTATGTGTATTAAATTCTCTGCCAAAGACAGATGGAAATAATTAAGGTCTAAGGCACTATGACCAGGAAATAACATTTGATTATTAATTGAGTACTTAAATAGAATTGAATGTGACATTCAAGCTTTAAAGGTAAAAATTAAGATTGAAATTTGATTCAAAAATGTTTAGCTCAAAATTCTGCCATTCTATCATTGTACAGTGATAATTTGCAATGTGTGCCATTCTATTACCACCATTTATTCTAATATATTGGTATTTAGATATACATCATAATTATAATCTTTTATTTATATGTTGCTAACGGTTATCTAGCTATTCTTATCTAAATAATGAACAAGGGAGAAAATTTATAAAAATTCCCTCCAGTGAATCTTCTTTTTTACTATTATTTAAAACTTGAATAAAACTTTATTTTATATTATAGATTTTATAAATAAAATTCACATATAGATAAATAATTATTTCTTGACTCAATTTTGTTTTATTTAAAAATAATATTTATTATCAAAATATATTATGAAAATTTAAAATTAAAGTTAGAACAGAAACAAATTTTCTATACAGCAATAAATTATATTTGCATATAGATGAATTAATTTATTTATAATTTAGTACAAATATTTAATAAATATGAAATTAAAATTTTTAATTATTTTAACAATTAACAGTTATTTCGTTCATTATGATTTTTGAAAAAACTAAATTATTAATTAATTTTTTTTAATGAACAAATCAAATAATATGCAATATTTATAAAAAGTAAAAATAAAAAAAAACCTAATTAAGTAAAACAAAATATTAAAATAGCACCAACATATACATATTAATTTTTATAGAAATAATATTTAACTATTTGCAATGATTCAAATCTAGATTCACATACTTATATTATATTACTACATATTACTCAGCTGTAATTTTTGAATCAGTAATAAAAGGTTAGGTTAAATAAATCAGATGGATTAGACTGTAATTGTGTATGTGAATTTGTTTGCCACTTCCTAACAAAGCAAATAAAACTTTATTTACTAATCTACATACACACACACACATATATATATATATATATGTGTGTGTATTCATAATATATAAAAAATAGCTTATTTTATTTACAGTTGGTGATTTTTACAAATTTGGCACAACTGATGAAATGGATTCATCAGAAATCTATTCTGAGAGTCTTACAAAATCATCATTTACAATTCAAAAATTAGGAATTATATATATCTTATTGTTTTTCTGAAGATTGTAAAAGTAATAAAGTATATAATTGGTTATATATTATTGTAGAATAAAATTAATTAAAAATTAAATCAATATTCAAAATTTGACTTAGAACTTTAAACCTATCCTAAGAAATAATTTAAACCTGAGAATTTAAAAAATACTTTTGTATTTTAAATATAAAAGTATTTTAAATATACTGTAGATTGAAAATTATTAACTTCATAAGAAAACTTTACATCAATGATAATAGTGAGGCAAAAAGACATCTGCTTCAAGTTCCAAATTAGAAAAACACTAGATATCTTGATTTATGCTCATGATAATTTTGTAGATTTTTCTTTTTGTGGTTGTGTAATCTTAAATCTCATTATCATTCTACCAACATTTTAAACTTTTTCATGCTGAATAAAGTATTTCAAAAATTAAAATAAAGATATTTATCTTAACATAGCAAGAAAGATGTGTACTTATTACATCACCTGGACAAGGTAGGCCCAAGATTGTATTTCAAAAAGTCAAATGCTAATTTAATTACCCATCAAACACTCATTAGATATGAGTAGCTAGCTATTACTATAACTGGATAGAGAATAAAAGCTTCAAGTTAATATGGATTGGTTAGAATAGTATTAATGTATTGACTATTAAAATTAAAAAATGAGATTAATTTGATAAATTTTGATATTTTACTTTTATGAGTATTAGTCCACAGTTCATGTTACAGCTTTTGATGCCAGATTAAAGACATCTGTAGAATTAAAAACTCAAAGGTGTGTTTCTTTTTTAAAATTTTTTTTTGCTTCTATTTTTAAGAATATCTTTATGCAATTTAAATCTTTTGGTGAAATAATACATAAATACTATATCATAAACTAAAAAAAAAAAAAATTCGACAAAATTGAATGATAAACCATTAAAATATCACAAGATCACCATTTCTTATGCACACATAATCTGTTAAAACAGTGGCTACTTTCTTCATAATAGTGCCACCTAGTAAAAACCATAGTAATTGATGGATGCTCAAAGATTTTGCATATCAAAATCACCATATAGTGTCTACTCATCCAATATCCCTATTCTACTTTCTAGCTCATGGATTTCATTGGTGAGGAGTCTTGGATTTGAGACCTAGGTGTATTGCTTTCAGTTCCAAGATTTCTCACTGATAAAGACCATGAATTATAAAATAATCTGGGGTGTTGAATGAATAAGCACTAGATAGGGATTTTGGTGCACAAATCTTATAATTTATTGATTGATTACTATGGCTTGCACTAGGTTGTAGCATTGTATAGAGAGAGGTGTTACTGTTAAAACTTGGCAATTTAATAGTACTTTATTTTAGTCTACAACAAGCAGTGCTGTCTAGATCTTAATATGGGTTTTATTATTATTATCTGTCAGTTATAAGCATTTATAGAATATATATTTTGATTTCAATCAATCTATACTTATGTGATTTCATAGTATTCCATCTACTTTTTGTCTGCCATTCTGAATAAAAGGGGCAATGCATTTTTTTTAAATGTCATAGTGAATCAAAATATCATATAAAAAATAAACATTATAATATTTTCTATAGCAAAAATTTAATTTACTTCCATAAATTCAAATATACCATAAATTTGAATATTTTATAAAAATAATTTAAAATTGGTAATCAGTAATAATTGATGATGCTATTAAATTAATCATTTTATTTAATCAAAACACTAACTCATGTGTAAATAGAGTGTATAAATTACTTACCAATAGACACAGTACAGTAACATCAGATTTTTCTTCTTATTAATTTTAAACAGTTTATAAAATGACATCATAATTCATTAATTCAAAATAAAACAACAACAAAAAAAAAGATGAGAGGTGTGTTAAAGTAAAGTAATGTATGAATTTATATTTCATTTTTGGTGACTACAAAAATACAGAATATATTATGTGATCAGTTTTTTCTTAGTTCTGTACCTAGTAAATCTTTAATTTTTTTTGTTGAGAATTAAGATTTCATCAAACATTGTTTGAAATATAGTGTCAGCACCTATATTATTATAATAATAATAAAAAAAGAAATAAAGTTAAAAACAAAACAAACAAACAAAATTAAAAAAAAAAAGTTTTTTATTATCTAATTTATTTTTTGGGTGTATTTTATGATTGTGTGAACATTTTTTTGTTTTGTGATGCAATAACTAAACATTTTTAATTTCGTTTTTGTTGCAAAGCTATTATATGTTGCAAACATTATTCAAATTGGTATCAGCATTATATTTTTATTTATAGAAACATTAGAATAAAAATAACAGAGACAATTTTTTTTATATATATTGGAATGTGTTTGCAATAAAAAAAAAAATTGTTACTTCACAATTGAGGATTTTAGATTTAACTTGAAATAAAAGCATGAAAGGGGATCCAGATATTAATTAAGTCAATCCCTTGTTATAAAAAATAGAGATTGCCTTAATTAATTTCTGGACCCATCTCCATGCTTTTATTTCAAGTTAAATCTAAAAACGCCAATTGAGGTTGAAGAATCAATTACTTTTCTCTTTTTAGCACATGGCCAATAAAAGCACTTAATATGAAAATTTGTATTATTTCTATTATTTTTTAATATTGTCATAATAAATGAAAATGTAAAACTATATCTTACATTAATGAATAATATTTCCATAGTATAATTTTCGTTACATCACTCTTATGCAAGATAGGAATTGGTTTCTGACCACTTTTAACACTTTGTGGAAGAATGTAATCATAAATATATATCCCAAAATACATCTTTGGACCTATGTTTGTCTTTGGACATATGTTTATGATTACATTTCTTCCACAAAGTGTTAAAAGTTGTTAGAAACTAGTCCCTATCTTGTGTGAGAGTAATGGAGTGAAAATTATACTACAGAATTATTATTCATTATTAGATAATCTCTAGTCTAATAATGAATCACGAATAAAAATATATTTTTATTAAGTGATTTATATCAAAGTTGTGAGGGTAGCATATTTGACATCAAATAAACTGTAGTAATTTGCTATCTATCTATCTATCTATCTATCTATCTATCTATCTATCTATCTGTCTGTCTGTCTGTCTGTCTGTCTGTCTGTCTGTCTGTCTGTCTGTCTACCTACCTACCTACCTACCTACCTACCTACCTACCTACCTACCTACCTACCTACCTACCTACCAACCAACCAACCAACCAACCAACCAACCAACCAACCAACCTACCTACCTACCTACCTACCTACCAACCAACCAACCAACCAACCAATCAACCAACCAACCAACCAACCAACCAACCAACCAATCAACCAACCAACCAACCTACCTACCTATTTATCTATCTATCTATACTGAACTATAATAAAGATGTGTGTAAGAGATTGTGTTCATGGGTGCTGGTTTAGCATGAAATGTGCATCTTTCAAATCAGATCTTTTTCACATGTTTTGGTCATAGGTTTATGATTACAACACCTTTACAAAGTGTTAAAAGTGGATAAAAACCTGTCCCTACCTTATGTGAGAGTGGTGTAGTGAAAATTGTACTGCAGAAATATTATTCATTATTGGATAAGCTCTAGTCTAATAAAAATTATTCAAATACTTTCATTAAGTGATTTGTGTCAAAAGTTGTGAGGGCAGCATATTTGACACATCAAATAAACTAGTAATTTACTATCTATATATATATGCTGATCAAAGATAAATATATATATAAAAGAGATTGTGGTCTGGGTTAACTAATGAGTGCTGGTTCAGCACAAAGTATGGATCTTGGGGATCCTAGATCATTTTTACATGTTTTTGGTCATATGTTTATGATTACATTCCTTCACAAGATGTTAAAAATGAATGGAAACCAGTCCCTATCTTGCTTGAGGGTGGTGTAGTGAAAATTATACTGCAAAAATATTATTATTGAATATTTTCTAGTCTAATGCATGACTAATAAAAATTATTAATATATTTTATTTTAAATTGACTGGACACACTTATATATATATATATTTTAACCTCCCCCACCGCTCGTCCTCCAAAATTTATATATACTGTTTAAATTCCGGGTTCTAGCTCAGTTAATAAATAAATAAATGAAATATCCAGCATTAACTAAAATGATTACTAGCTCTAATTTTTAAAATACAAATACGGTGATATTTTAAAATGAATTGACAAATATTTACTATTTTCATGAGACATGGAGTGACGACACGGGGAACGACATAGACTACATTGAGATATTATCCACATGATACTATCTCAATGGCATAAGAACACTATTCCCCCCTTTTTACTATACCAAATAACTAACTTATAGTATTCTTACGACTTTCTAAGCTCTATTCACTACGATTAAAAATAATAATCATATCTTAATATTCTTTGTAATAAGAATCTAGCTCAATTAAATAAAATAAAAATAAAATAAATAAAATAAAATGAAATAAATAAAATCTCAGGTTCATAAATGGTATTCTAACTGATTTAAAATTACGGTAGTAAACTATGAAAAGGGAATTTTATATCATACTCTACTACACAGCAACTAACAATAATAAAAATAATAATAACAACAATAGTATAATATAATCTTATTTCTTCCTAAATAAAATAAATAAATACGTACGTGGTAGTATTTTAATAATCTGACAACAGAATACGTGTGGCAACATTAGCATATATTTTAATGTAATATTGTGGCAACCGACTTATGACCAATAAATAATATAAAATTATGATCTTTTAATTTTAACATACCAATAAATTCTCAAAATTATTATAACACTTTTATATTTACCTTTTGTGCAAAAACTATATGTCTGTTTCAATTATAAGTGTATCGTGATATCATGCATCCATGTGGAGAAATAACAACGAGGACACAAAACTTTAAAATAAATTTACAACAAAGTTTATTAATAACATAAACAAATAACAATATTTTACATTATGTACATTGGATATCCTTTGCTCTCCTATCTCAAAATTATTTTACTAGTTTATAAAATTGAAATTCAAACTTCTATTTATTTTCCTAGTTAACTCTTATCTTTTAAATGCTTTAAAAATTACAGTATTATTATTATTGGATTTCTTATTATGGTTAGCTTGTTACAAAATGTATTTCTTATATAATTATCATTAACACTTTGTATCCCTACTATTATTAAAATTATATTTTTTACAAAATTACATTCGTAGTAACACTTCTACAAAAACAATTCAATTCTAGTTTTATATTGGTTGTATGGAATCCTACAGATTCAAAAAAACACTCTTCTACATTCGGTATTAAGTTTTATTATTCATTATCCGATGTTTATTAATCCTAATATACTCATTCAAGCCTTACTTCGGATGATATTTACAACCATTAACATACCATGCACAAGTATATGTTTATTATACATTATTGAATTATTTTCTTAATAAATATGCAATATTTATTTTCTAAATACTATTTAAAACATTCATATTTTATTATCACTTTCAAAAAAAAAACTTTGTTTAGATTTCTCTTTAAAATCTTATATTCATTTCCGAATTAATTTTAAACTGTATTATATGATTCTTTCTCTCTTTATGATATTTTGGACTTTCAATTTTAAAATTACACAATTCTAGACATTCCAGCAAATAAACTATTCTTACATAAACGATAACATATCTTCAGTTCTATTTTATTCATTATTTCTTTGAAATCTCTCTCTCTGACGATGCAGATTCACGAAATAAGGATAGCGAAGATAGATGCATAGGATCAAAATATAACTAGAATATTACTCGTCATAAACCTTGACAATAATGGCACAGTGAATTAAAAGACACTATAGAGGAGTGACCTTTACCTGTCTACCAACCTCTATTATAGGAGTGATGCTAAAGCTATTTCTTCAGCTTTATTATAACATCAAAAAGTTTAAAGATATGTAAAAACACTGTCCAAACTATATGTGTTCAGTCATAGGACTTAGTTAACTATACTGAAATCACACAAACTAAATCTGATCCAAATACTTTATTTTTCCTATTTCTTAACAAAAAACATCATCTTGGTTTCCTCTCCACTAGTACTACCAAGTCACTATCCGATCTTATTTCTCAAGATTTTTCTATAAAGGTACATCGACAAATACCTATCTGCATTTCTAACAATAATAAAATTCATTTATTTCAAAACTATTCCGCTGTTCTATAAGAAAATCTTTTTACTACTTTTCTCGTATATTTTATCATATACAAACTATTTTAAAATATCTGAATACTTTATTACATGAAAGTTCAAAAGAATCACACAATTGTTCTGTCGAATTATATTATCAATATACTTTAAATAACTTATTGCATGCATATTCAGAATTACTCCTATCTCATAATATGTTTTAAAATGTTGTATAAAATGTGTACATATAATTTAAACTTTCACACATCATTCTTAATCAATAGATGATCTAAAAAAAAATACATTATGCATTATAAATAAATATCAAAATTACCAAACGATCTTTATCTTCTCGATCGCGTTCTGTAGACTTCACCATCCCATTGATTCTTGTAGATATAAGACTCCCATACATACACTTTATTTTTAAACAATATATCTATCATTATATCAAGCTATTATATTTAATTTTTTAATATTACTAAATTTATGTTTATATGTTTTCCCTAATCTCACATAGCATTTTATATTTTAAAATAACTTAGTAAAAAAAATATTTAAAATTATATTTACGGTACTTCTTCATCAAACTTTCTTGAACCGTTCATATTAAAGCTAAAAAAAAATGTATATTATTTCTTCTTCAGTCACTTAATGTTCTATTTTAAGGCAAAACAATTATTACTCTGTTTAATAAATCTTCATATACGACAATCCTTGGTTTTCACAATATTGAATACAATTATTAATTCATGATATCAATTTATCCTGTAAAGAAAAAACGTCTACATATTCCCTTCTAATATTGTCTGCTAATATTTTCCCGCGCGACTTTTCCGATGCATCTTCTAGGTACTTTATTTAAATATTTAATAAATTTTTCTGTTTCCATGGATCCATTTTCATTAAGTAATTTAATTTTATGTTTTTCAAATCAAGCATTTCTTCCATTGAATACTTTATAATATTTTTTTTTTTAATTCCTCTTGGAAAGGGTTTTCTGTTCTTTTCCATAAAACACAATAATAGCACTTTCATATTGTTCTATTACTTTTTTCTTTATTTTAAAATTCTGGTACTATATTTTTATAATGTCTCTTTTAAAAATAAACATTCTTTCTTCATTATACATTTACATAATTTTTCTTTATAATAAAAACGCATATTAAATTTTTCCATAGAGAAGAATAAAATAACTTCAAAGTAGCCTTATAACTTTGTGCGTCATAATTTTCTCCTGACGGCAAGTAAATTCTCTTTTAAGTTTTCATATAGCGTCCCAATTATATTTCTCTGAGTTATAATAATAAGTTTCTGGTTGAGCATAAATAAAGCTGTATTAAGGCACTTTCCAAATATTTTTCCCTTAGCAATATTTTTAGGTATTTTTTCTTGTACTTCCATTTTACTGTAGGGTTTTGGTTAAACTCGAATAAAATATCCTGGCAAGATAACTTTTAAAATTAGCAATCCATGTAGAGGCAGTCAAAATATATTATATGTTACAAAACAACTTTTAAAATAAATACAAAATTTTAAATTTATATCACTTTTCTAGCTACGGTGTTATCAGCTAAAAAAAAAAAATGTTACTTTCTCTTTCACTTACACATTACTTCTCTTCCCGCTCCGTCTAATTCTTATATTTTGTCTGCTAACTTACTTCCGTTGATTGGTTAATGACTTTTAGCATGAACAGATTTACACATTTTAGTTTTATAACAGACTAGACTTTTAAAATTAAAGAATTGATGACGTAATGTCTGAAAATATTACTTAGAATAGTATTTTTAACTCAATTATAATTTTATCAAAATCATTTAAACTTTTAAAACAATTATTAAAATAATATTTAATATTTCAACTTTTACTTTAAGGATCGATGGCAATTACATTTAGTTTCATAATTCACAAACTTTATTATTATTCTAACAAGCGTGTGTGAAGGTATATAATATACAGTCACATGTTTACTAACTTTATCAAATGATTTTTTATTTACGTCTCGGTCTAAATTACCAAAACTGATATATTTTATAAAAAATTTGGAAAATAATTTAAACTTGTAGAACTAAATACAATTCTCACCATCATAAAGTTTATCTTAAACTATACTTTATTAATTTTGACTATTAAATATAATTATAATACTACATATAGCGTTTATTTAATTTATTAGTTTTAAAATATTATATTCAAATTATTAATATACTTTTAACTATTTATAGCTGTATTATTTTATATGGCCAGCTTTTACAACCATAAGCAAGGATATAATTAAGTTTTATTTAACTGTTTTCTTTTAAAATAATCTATTACACTTTTATATACCAGGTATTTTCAGCTTTAAATTGTACTATAAAATTTAATTATCCTACTATTATTTATATATCCTACAAACATATCTTAAAATTTAAATTTTTTTAGTAATTGACCTTTCTACCTTATTATGACCTATAGATAAGGGCACAATATATATATGTAATATACAAATCAATATATATATTAAAATACAGTACAATTTATATAAATTATATTCTTTTAGAAGTACTTTCGACTATACACTTTGTAGTCTTTACCAACTACAAAGTGTATAGTCGAAAGTACTTCTAAAAGAATATAATTTATATAAATTGTACTGTATTTTAATATATATATATTGATTTGTATATTACATATATTGTGAAACGAATACAGCTATCAAACTTTATTTATTATATATATATATCACATCACTAGATATTTCTGCCATAAGTTAAAATTCATACCCATTATATATATATCATATTTAGTACCTATACATAATAATATGTGTATATAATGTAAAATAATACTTCACAGAGTTTAAATATAATTTATACTGAGTATACTTTCGACATTTTCACATCATATTCATGGTCAGTCTACTGAGTGATATAAAATATGAAATATTCTTTTAAGTGAAAAGTGTATAAATTTTATCTTTGATTGGAAATTTTTTTTAAAAAGCGATATGATGCACTATAGCTTCTACTTTACCAGAGTCAGGAATCTTTCAGCTACTATGCCCAAAGAAGTGTTAGTCACGCTCCCTTTCCTTTTCATTTCCACCCTAAGTTTTTCCCATATTTTTCTCTATCCTGCTCAATACCATTTCCACAATTTGTCCACTTTATGGTCTTTATATCTAAACTCCCCATACCTATTTCCAAATCCAACATAAAAACCAAGACTCCATTTTCTGTACAATTGCTTTGTTTATATACTTCCACAACTTCATTATCTGTACTCTTTCTGCTTGTAAGCACTTGCATTCAATTAATAGATGCCTAATATTTTTCATGCCTTTCTTATATAAATTGTAGACTAAATCACCCCCCCCCCATTCCTCCATTTATGTGTATATACCCTTATTACTAATGATCTTGTCAAACCATAAACAGTAAACTACTTTCCTTGATATTATCGTAAATTAACTCACAGTATTTTGTTTACTTCTATCTTCTATCCTACTCTTTTCCACTATAACACTCAACAATTCTCCTACCACAATCATCCAATCTTTTGTGCAAGTATATTGACATTTAAATCTTTTATCCAATTTTTTTTGCATACAGTACTATCATTCTCATCAATCTTATTGCCTATCCTTTATTTGTAATTCAATCAAATAATATTTTGGCTATTCTCTTATTATCCATAAATTGCAAACTACTGAACATTTTCACTTTGCTTTTTTGCATTGCACATATAAAAACTTGACTATCCCATTCCTTCTTGAATTGCCTTCTTTGCTGCCCACATATCTGCATATAATGTATGTGTTCATACTTCTCTTTGTACTTTCTAAGTAATCTAGCACCTCTTTACTAACACATAATGCATCATTCCCATAAATTAACCCTCCTACTGCCACTCCCTTCCATACAATTCTTGCTACATCATATTTATTATATGAAAACACTGTTAATTTCTTTATCAGCCCATTTTTTTCTTCACTTATCAATTTTTTCTCTCCATTCATACAAGCAATTTCTCTGATTACTTAAAATGATTCCCAAATAGTTATACCTATTCACCACAATTAACTTTATACCCCCAATAAAAATTATTTCTCTTCTTTTTTCTCAAAATTTATCATCATTACTTTTAACTTTTCTTCACTAAATTTAATCTCCATCTCTTTAGCTACCCTTGCACATATCTTCGGTAAAACTTCGATATCTTCCCTATTTTTGTGCATGAGAAGATATCATCAGCAAATAAATGATCTCATAATATATATATATATATAGTGAATATTCAGATTAATGATCAAGGTATTTAAAAAAAATAAAAAATAAAGAAGTTTGTTGATCTTATTTGATTTTTCCTTTGCTTGATAGATAGATAATGGAAGATCTTGGAAATATAGATTTAAATTGATCACCATGGCAACCTAAAGCTTTTAAATAGAATTGTTTACTGTTGATTCTAGCTTTAAAATAATAAATTCACTATAATCAAACTCAGGAAAAACATATAGGTAAATAAATAAATTTTGAAAACAATTCAGTACAATATAAGTTTACTTAAATAGGATCGATATTATTTTACATATTTCAAGTATATTAATGCAGTCACCATAGTAACATTATTACATATAGTTCAATGTTTTTGTGTTATGTATATTTGTTTATAAATTAATTTAAAAACATATTATTATTAAAAAAATATGTATGTGTAAATTATTTGTGTTTATAAAGTGAATAAAGGTTGTTATATTAATTTTGTATTTTGGTTTACAAATAATAAGAAAAATCTAATCGAATTTGGATTTAATTTCCATGTATCCATTTTCTCCAAACTTACATCGTACTTGAATGCCAGGCGGGAAAATTTGCTCTGTTGTATCGTTTGGCATTGAGGTTTATTCGAGTAATATTCAGTGGTTGTTATGATACCAGAATGCCAGAAAGAGAACACATAAATAGCAGCCAACAGACTATAAGAGAAGCTATCGTCTTTTTGTAATTGACACGGACAGACCTATTTTCTGTGTTTTTACAAATAAAAGCTTTTCAATATTTTTTTTTGTGTTAAACCATAAAACATGAAAAAATAAGCTTAAATTATCTGCCCGTTCAATCAGTTGAAGGGGCAGTTGCGAAGGATTCCCAAGGGAGCGATAACAAAATGTAAAAAAAAAAAAAAAGGAAACCTATAAAAAAAAAATGCTTTGTAGAAAAATCGGCTATTTTAGTTTTAAAAACAAAGATATCTCTGGTTTAAAGTTTGGCGGATAACTACCATTGGATTTGCATAAACATCGTGTCACGAGCAAAGGAACACAGGATCAACTGGATTAACATCACATCATAAAAAAAAAAAGGCTAATTAAATTGCACTCTCCTCTCTGGAAAAGAAAAAGGACTGTTAGTGAAGCATTGTTTCGAATTATTATTTCTGAGAAATAAACTTCTCTTTGCATCATAAAAACTGAAGTCAGTCAATGGACAAATAAATAGTGAATGGACAGACTCTTATATATATATGGTATGATATTTTTTTTTTATATAAAAATGTGCGCATAAGAATTTTTTTTACATGTATTTAAAAAGGATGTGTATTTTATTTAAATTATCTTTAAGAGTAATATAATTTATTAAATGAAAATGATCGGAGAGATTCAAATATATCATATGATTTCATATTCATTTATCGGTTATTATTTTGATAAACAAATAAACTTCAATCTCATCCTATTTCATATCTTTGGTATCTGTTATATATAAATTTTTCAGTAAAATATCCAAAAGTCTCTCCATTCATTCATTCATTTTTTTTTATGTCGTTATTGTTGTCACAACGCATTTAGAGATACACATAGTAATTTTATCATTTTTATTTAGTCAATCAATCTGAAATATAAAGTAATTTCCAATGTATTTTATAATTAATCTTGCCAATTTTCTTTTATATAATCCAATAAATTGAGTTAATTTAAATACCAAGACTACGCTTAATTATTTTATTTTATTTGGATTGCATAAGATGACGTAGCTATTTAAATAACAAGGTTCAAACCCAGCTTGGTAAGTGAGCTAGAATATAAGATATGGTATGTTTTGCTTATTAGTATTTTATTTTATTCCCATATGAATTTTATATTTATATTTGCATTCGAATATTATATATATTATCATTTATCTTAGTTAATATTACAAAGTCAATCATTTCATGTTTGTCTGATTCCGTCATAAAAATCTAAATAGATCGTGCTTTATCGTTGGTTCAGAATAACTCGTCTTAGATATTTTTCTTAAACTTCTATAAAATGAAGAGAACAAACTTCATTGACCGGTTTAATTGAATATTGTTTTGATTTGTATAAATATCAATTATAATCATGTGTTTTAATCATTGCCAACCAATTTTATATTCAATTGTTTAAAGATTCAAATAAATAATACTAATACTCATAGGTGAATAAACATCCAATAGAAACTTAATATATCTTTTATGTAATGTGGTTGGGCATTGTAGAGTTAGAAATGAGCTAATAGAGTGTTGATAATAAATTCTAGTGAAGTATTCTATTTTAACACATAAACGAAGCAATAATTAAGTATCACTTTATTGGAAGATATGAATAAATTATTTATAAATTATTTTATAGCTTCTTAGTAAACTAGACGTATATTAATTTGTTTAAACATTTAAATGAGTGCATAAATTTTCAAAGTGTTTATAAAATGATATTAAAACCAGTTGATGTCAATAGAAAATTATTAATTAAAGATTGGAGTAGAAAGAATTGTGTATCGCTTACTGACACGAATGTTTATACTTTCTATTTAGCGTTTATTAAACTAGATATATATTTGGTTCAAATATTATTTTGTTTTGATATTTAAATAGTGTCTATATGTAAAAATGTTTTGTAAAATACAATTATAGGTATTTAGAAGCTTATCCGTTAGGATAAAATGCAGCATCATTAAATAATGAAGTAGATCTAAATTATTACAATAATAATAGGTTAATAAAGTATATTGGAATCTGCTTTAGTTATTAATTGGATTTGATTTTCATTAGATTGCTAATCAAGTAGTTAGCCTAATCATATACTATTATTGTTTAGGGCGATGATATGCTAGTGCATTGCTCAGTGCAGTGTACTTTGTAATGTGATGGATTTGTTGATGTCTGGAGCAGATAATCTCATTATTCTTTCGTTTCACATATAGCTTAAATAAATTAGACTTTAAGAGAGATTATTTGTGCTTTGTGATGGTTTATTACATAATGGCGACCCGATTGAGCTAGACTAGATTAATTTAAATTAGATTTTAGATTTTTTATCAGATCAGATTGATCATCCTAACCATCACCCAGCATTCATCAATTCAACCAGTTACAAAATGGCACCAACGTTTGGAGCCTTCTTTCTTCAATTTAAATGGAATACAGCATTCAACAATTCCATCGGTTACAAAATGGCACACCAACTCAGGCCGAAATAACCAATTAAAGACCCAAGTTTGAGTCTCATATAGATGCTAAAACATGGTATTATGTTTGTATGCATTGGTGTAGTTATATAGCTGATTATATTATATCATAGGTTTAAATAAAATATTAGAATATTTGTTGTTGTCATTCTTTGTGGATTTTTATTCACAGCTGTAGGATTGAATGGGTAGATATGTTTTATGTAAAAATAAATAAAGGTAAAGTATTTCACAATTTAGTTCAAAAAAAAGACACAGAATATTTGACATAAATAGTAAAAAAAAATGGAAAGCAATAAGACAGAAGCATTATCCAAACCTGAAGGAGATCTGTATCCAATTCTGAAAGAATTGATGGAAAGGATGAGTAAAGATATAAGTAGAGATATAAATAATAAATTTGAAGATATAAATGCCAAATTTAGTGATATAAACAATAAATTTAGTGACATGAATAGTGAAATAAATAATAAATTTAGTGACATGAGTAGAGATAATCAAATGTTGAGAGAAGACATGAACAATAAATTGAGTGATATTATTAGAGAGAATAAAGAACTTAGAGATGAGGTAAATATTAAAATTGGCTTATGCAAAATCGAGCTAAATGCTACTAATGCCAAGTTTGAGGAATTTAAATATGACTTAGATGCTTAGTTAAAAAAATCTGATAGTAAATGTGATAGCAGATTTAATGAGTTAAGGGACCAGTTAAATAAATCACAAGAAAGGTTAGAAGGTAAATTTGAAAACTTGAGTGAGGAAGTTAAAAATTGTAATGTTGGGCACAAAGAATTAGAGAAAAAGTACACTAAATTTGAGAAAGCTTGCAAAGATGGCCAAGAGGCTTCAAAAATAGAAATAAACAATATCAAGCTCGAAGTTAAAGATATTCAGGGCCGTATGAAAGTTGAATATAAGGAGGTATGCAAGAAACATAATAAGGCCGATAATGAAATAAAGAAATTACAGAAAGTGTGTAAGGAATCGCAGAATAGTCTACAAGGCATCCAAGAAGAGTTAAGCAACATTGAGCAAGTGAAGGCAGGAGAGTTAGATGACTTAAAGGATAGACTAGATAGTCACCAATTATCATTGCGACAGTTACAAAATTATGCTAAAAATCAAGAAGAAGTTTATAATGAAATTAAAGATAATAGTAAGATGTGGGAACAAGAAATAGGTAGACGTTGGGAGGAACAGGAAATAAATCTCCATCATAAGCTATCTCTAATGTTGGAAGATAAAATAGTAGGAATAAAGAATACTATGGTAAAAGGTAATGATAGTCTCATGGATAAACCATATCAATATTTGGCCACAGAAAATAAGTTAAATAGAAGTGATCATGATATACCATCAATGTATGGTGATGAGAATAATAAGTTAATACATAGTCCAGAAGAAATTAAGAAAGAAAGGATAGATGGAAACATAGCCAGGTTTATCCAACTCAAAGTCTTCAAGGGTGACTATGATGAAAACCCCATAGAGTATCTAAGTGCACTGGAAGAGTTATTCTCATTAAGTAGGTTAAGTGAGATGGAGAAATTGTCGGTGGCTAGTAATCATTTGAGTGCATCTGCCAAACATTGGTGGAAGTCCTTGTTTAATAAGCCCGAAACATATGGGGATTTTAAATATGTATTGTTGAATAGTTTTTGGGGGGAAGACAAACAGGACAACATTAGGCACCAGATTAGCCAAGATAAATATAGTGTTAGTAAGGGTAGCTTGACTCAATTTTTCCAGATGCAGACAGCAAAATTAAAAATGCTGACCGCATATCCATTGTCAAAAAACCAAATAATTCGTATTATTAGGAGAAACTTGCCATGCCATATCGAGCAAACTCTGATTGCTGCTGATAGGCATACTGTTGAAGAGGTGTCCGATATACTCGGATCGCTTGAGGCAAGTGAAGCACCTGTGGAAAGTGGTCATAAATACCACAGAAATAATCCTACTTACAATGTTTCTCCCATTAAATATTATAGAAATAGAAGGATCTCAGATAGTAGAAATGATAGGTCTTATAGAGGCACTAAATATGCCAAGTCTTTAGTACCAGTAAATACAAACAGGGCTAATCCCAAAGGTTATGATAGAGCAGAAAAGGGTGCGTGTGCAGCAGGAAGTTATCCTGTCAGCATATCACAGAATACACCTGTGAAAATGCTAGGGGCTAGGCCTAAGACTAGTCCTTTAAATTAGAAATGGCCTCGTTGGAATGTTCCTCACTGTGGGAGCCTCATAGTATAGTGAATTTGGGGAGCCATGATATTGTTAGTTATTTGGCATCAATAAATTTTGAAACAGAAGATGATGATTATGATAGTGAATTGGAAAGTTGTATCATTAATTATTGTCCAGAAATTATCATAGTTATTCAAGGTACCTCAGTAAGGGCTTTACTTGATTCAGGGAGTCAAATTTCCCTTATCTCAGAAAATTTTTATATTAAGCTAACAGGAATTGATTCTGAAATCCCTATGTTGCCATTGAGACAGACACAGGTTATAATGGCAAATGGTCGTAAGGCAAAATTGTTTACTCAGCAAGTATGGCTGAATGTGAGAATTAATTCAATCACAGTAGAACAAATCTTTTTGATTATGTCTGGACTTATTCATGAGGTCATAATAGGATCCGACTTCATGAATCGGTTTGGATGTATTATTGATTATGCGAATCAGGAAATATTTATAAAAGGGAAAAAGCATAGTTTTAAGAGGTCAGTACCCATTAAGAGTGTAAATGTACTAACCATCCAAGATAATTCTACAGAGTCAGATTTATATGCAAAGGTTGATGAATCATCTGAGTTAGATGACAAATATAAGCAGAGGTTTTTTCAGGTACTCTGTAGATATAAGGATGTATTTTCTAAAAAGCCCGATGTGATAAAGGGATATGTGCATCGGATACGCTTGAGGGACTATAGCCCCTTCCAATGTAAAAGCTATCCTATCCCTCACCAATATAAAGATGAAGTAAGAAAGCAAATTGATCAAATGGTTGAGTGGAAAATTATTAAGAAAAGTCCCTCAGCCTATAACAGTCCATTAGTGGTTGTTCGTAAAAAGAATGGGTCCATACGTATTTGCTTGGATGTGAGGTTCTTGAATCAGTTGACGGTTCCAGAATGTGATGTCCCTCCTACTGTGCAGGAATTGCTCATTAAATTTAAGGACAAAAGGGTCTTTTCTACAGTTGACTTAACAGCTAGTTATTGGCAGGTATATTTGCATGATGAAGATCAGCAATATACTGCATTTAAATATGAAGGCTACTCATATGTTTTTAAAAGAATGCCTTTTGGGCTTATAAATAGTGGAGCTGGACTCCTCAGATGTTTAGACAATGTATTGTCTGATGAAGTTAAGGGCATTATTACTATGTATGTAGATGATGTTGTGATTGCTTCTGAAAACATGTCAGAGCATTTTCATCATCTTAATATGTTTCTGAAAGAGTGCGAAGAGAAACATATTAAAATAAATTTAAAAAAGAGTAGAATAGCTGTTAAGGAGATAGAATTTTTGGGACATATTGTAGGATATGAGGGAATAAAACCGCATCCTGACAAGATAAAATCTATTCAAAATTTTCCCATTCCAGAGAATAGAAAGCAATTACATTCTTTCCTTGGTGTCTGCAATTTTTATCATAGATTTTATGAAAATTTTGCATATGACACTGTTCACATATTAAATCTGTTAAGGAAAGATGTGAAATGGAAATGGACTGAGAACCACTCTATAGAATTTAAAAAAATAAAATCAAATTTTCTCAATACTGTAATCTTATATTACCCTGATTTCCAAGAAATATTTTATGTACAAACTGACAGTAGTGGGTATGGTCTAGGAGTAGTTTTATTCCAACTGGACCATGAAAAGAAGCCCCGTGTCTTATATTTCTTGAGTAGATTGTTGAGGGGTGCAGAACTACATTATACCACCACAGAGAAAGAAGCCTTGGCTGTTGTATGGGCTTTTCAAAAGCTTCGACAGTATTTGCTTGGATCTGAAATAGTTGTTATTACAGATCACAAGAGTTTAGAGTTTATAAATCGAAGCTATCTAAATAGTGAAAGGCTAGTTAGGTGGAGTCTCTTCCTTCAACAATTTAATTATAAGGTTCAGTATTGTAAAGGAAAGGATAATACAGTAGCAGATATTCTAAGTAGGAATTCTGTCAAAATAGATGCCTGTCACATTAATCTAGATCATGCTTTCATCACTGTAATCTCTCTGGTAGTTGATGAATCAGTGGAAAATGATTTAAAGAACTTAAAATTTTTACAATCTGGTGATCCAAAGTTGAATGCTATTATTCAATATTTGGATGCAGGGATTGAGTCGGTAGCCATAAAAAGAATAATCAAGAGTAAAGTAATTTTGAGATATAAGATGAGTGAAGGTCTATTGTATTATAAGGTAAATGAGGACCATGAACAATCATGGAGAGTTGTGATACCATCGTGTATTAGAAATCGATTGATATATTATGTGCATTGTCTTTATGGGCACTATGGACCCAGAAAGGTAGAATATGTTGTGCGCAGACTGTTTTACTGGCCTGGATTGTATGCATCCATAATGAACAGGCTCAAATATTGTGAGATCTGTTTGAGATCAAAATATGCTAACAAGTCATATGCTGGGGCATTGCAACCAATAATACCTGCTTGTCCCAACGATCTCTTGGCAATCAATTTCTATGGGCCTTTACCATCTTATAAAAGGTTTAAGTTTATTTTGGTCACTTATGATGTCTTCTCCAAATTTGTAGGGGCATATCCAGTGACCAGGGCAAATTCAAGGAATGTGATCAAATGTTTGCAAGAAATACAATTTGTAAATATAGGAAAACCCAGGGCTATTTTGACAGACCATGCTACATCATTCCTATCTAAGGAGTGGAAAGGTTGGATTGAATGACAGGGTATAAAACATATTCTGTGTTCAATTAGGAACCCACAATCTAACCCATGTGAAAGAGTTATGCGTGAGCTGGGTAGATTGTTTAGGGTATACCTAGGAAGCAACCACCGTGCTTGGGTGAATAAATTAAAGGATGTCATTCACTATATAAATATAACACAGAATGAATCCACTAAATACACCCCAATGTATCTGCACTTTGGATATAAAGAACCCATATTAATTAAAACACCCTTACCTATTATAGCTGAAGAAAAGGTAGATTATGATAATGACTTAACAAAGGCTGGCCAGAATTTGAGAGAGATGGGACAGAAAAGAATTACCCAAGCCTCTCATAAGCCTTGTGTATTTAAAGTAGGAGATTTTGTATTTGTAAGAACTCCCCAAATCAGTGACCCACAGAATTATAAGTTCAAAAAGTTTTTGAATGTATATGAGGGACCATTCCAAATAAAAAGAAAAGTGGGGGAGAATGCATTTCTCATAGAAACCCCTGAAGGTGAAAAAGGTACCTTCAATGCCCGAAGCTTAAAGCCAGTAGCACCACCCAATTAAATAAAAAGACATTCACTAAAGTAATTTTATTAGTATGTCTCACGATATTTATTATTATGACCAAAAGTCATTAGTAGTAGTGTAGATACACATATGAAAGACTAAAAAAAAAAAAAAGTAGACTGAAAAATATTTATAGTCAAAGTACTTTTGAAGATTTTCTTTGTATAGTATACAAATGCTATTTAATATTAGACCTTGTAAAATTGACTGATGGTGATGAATGTGTGATTTAATGCATTGGAGATGTAGAGTGTAGGGTTTTAATGTCTATGCTAACTGTAAATTGTAAATATTTGTATGGTTAAGTCTTTTCTTTGAGGAAGTTGGCAGAACTATAAATGTGTGTTGTGGCTCATAACTCTATATAAAATTATATTGAAGTCTGAAGTCGACAGATGTCCCAGACTTATTATGAAGTAGTAGGTAGGAAGAAATCCTTGATGGCAGGATTTATCTTTTGATATGAGTTATAATTTTAAAGAGAAATGTTTAGTAGTTTCCCTAACCTGTATAAAATAAAGCTATTCAAACATAAATGTCCCTGATTAGCATCAATGTAGAGCACAGCTTAATTTGTAAAGTAGTTGTCAGATCCTCCAGAAATTAAAATTAGATTTGATTAACATTTAATCAGTTTACTTTAGTATTAGAAGTGATTTAAAAATGGGATATCTCTGTTGTTTTGAATCTCCAGCTCATTGCATAAGTTAATTTTCATTTGTTTAGATTATTTTATAGGAAAAGTGACTTTAAAAGCTAATATTTTCAATGTTCAAAGCAGGAATTGAATAAATATATGATATTCATTAATTAAAGTTATATTCTCATTTTATGACAATATTGAATGTTTAAAGTTTAGGCCCACAGTAGTGTCACTGAAATGAACTACAGATATGTCTAAAGAAAATAATAATAATAAAAGCTATTGTTAAGTTTTAAGAAAATAAAACATATGAATATATATATAAATTTTAAACAATGCAATAAAAACATATGGTTATTAGAGAGTAACTAATAATATTTGGCTTATAAATGAATTTTGTTCTGTAATATATTTGGCTTGTATGAAGCAAATACTAAATGATTTTCTTGTTTGACTCTAACTTTAGAGCATTGTTGTCAAGAAAGTTGCAGAGAAAAATGTAAAGATGTAATAATTTAATTGTGAAATCCAATATAAATTTTTGTTGAAAAAAAAACAAAAAACCCTAGAGATGTGATTATACTACATAAATGGTAGATATAAATAAAAATGCATGTAGGTATACTAAGAAGATAAAGATGAAAGGAATAAATGAATTCCACATTGTTTTGATGAAAATAAGATATTTGAAATTTTTGACTAACATTTTAAATGATATTCAAATCAAGACAGATAGAAAGGATAAACGTTTATCTGTGCTGAAGTTAAAATATTTAATGATTTTAGAGAAAGGAAAAAGTGTCTTTATTTTTTTTTCTCTGTAGAGGGGAGATATTGTGAATATTCAGATTAATGATCAAGGTATTTAAAAAAAAATAAAATAAAGAAGTTTGTTGATCTTATTTGATTTTTCCTTTGCTTGATAGATAGATAATGGAAGATCTTGGAAATATAGATTTAAATTGATCACCATGGCAACCTAAAGCTTTTAAATAGAATTGTTTACTGTTGATTCTAGCTTTAAAATAATAAATTCACTATAATCAAACTCAGGAAAAACATATAGGTAAATAAATAAATTTTGAAAACAATTCAGTACAATATAAGTTTACTTAAATAGGATCGATATTATTTTACATATTTCATGTATATTAATGCAGTCACCATAGTAACATTATTACATATAATTCAATGTTTTTGTGTTATGTATATTTGTTTATAAATTAATTTAAAAAAATATTATTATTAAAAAAATATATATATGTAAATTATTTGTGTTTATAAAGTGAATAAAGGTTGTTATATCAATTTTGTATTTTGGTTTACAAATAATAAGAAAAATCTAATCGAATTTGGATTTAATTTCCATGTATCCATTTTCTCCAAACTTACATCGTACTTGAATGCCAGGCGGGAAAATTTGCTCTGTTGTATCGTTTGGCATTGAGGTTTATTCGAGTAATATTCAGTGGTTGTTATGATACCAGAACGCCAGAAAGAGAACACATAAATAGCAGCCAACAGACTATAAGAGAAGCTATCGTCTTTTTGTAATTGACACGGACGGACCTATTTTCTGTGTTTTTACAAATAAAAGTTTTTCAATATTTTTTTTTTTGTGTTAAACCATAAAACATGAAAAAATAAGCTTAAATTATCTGCCCGTTCAATCAGTTGAAGGGGCAGTTGCGAAGGATTTCCAAGGGAACGATAACAAAATGTAAAAAAAAAAAAAGGAAACCTATAAAAAAAAAAATGCTTTATATAAAAATCGGCTATTTTAGTTTTAAAAACAAAGATATCTCTGGTTTAAAGTTTGGCGTATAACTACCATTGGATTTGCGTAAACATCGTGTCACGAGCAAAGGAACACAGGATCAACTGGATTAATTCACATCATAAAAAAAAAAAGGCTAATTAAATTGCACTCTCCTCTCTGGAAAAGAAAAAGGACTGTTAGTGAAGCATTGTTTCGAATTATTATTTCTGAGAAATAAACTTCTCTTTGCATCATAAAAACTGAAGTCAGTTAATGGACAAATAAATAGTGAATGGACAGACTCTTATATATATATGGTATGATATTTTTTTTTTATATAAAAATGTGCGCATAAGAATTTTTTTTACATGTATTTAAAAAGGATGTGTATTTTATTTAAATTATCTTTAAGAGTAATATAATTTATTAAATGAAAATGATCGGAGAGATTCAAATATATCATATGATTTCATATTCATTTATCGGTTATTATTTTGATAAACAAATAGACTTCAATCTCATCCTATTTCATATCTTTGGTATCTGTTATATATAAATTTTTCAGTAAAATATCCAAAAGTCTCTCCATTCATTCATTCATTTTTTTTAATGTCGTTATTGTTGTCGCAACACATTTAGAGATACACATAGTAATTTTATCATTTTTATTTAGTCAATCAATCTGAAATATAAAGTAATTTCCAATGTATTTTATAATTAATCTTGCCAATTTTCTTTTATATAATCCAATAAATTGAGTTAATTTAAATACCAAGACTACGCTTAATTATTTTATTTTATTTGGATTGCATAAGATGACGTAGCTATTTAAATAACAAGGTTCAAACCCAGCTTGGTAAGTGAGCTAGAATATAAGATATGGTATGTTTTGCTTATTAGTATTTTATTTTATTCCCATATGAATTTTATATTTATATTTGCATTCGAATATTATATATATTATCATTTATCTTAGTTAATATTACAAAGTCAATCATTTCATGTTTGTCTGATTCCGTCATAAAAATCTAAATAGATCGTGCTTTATCGTTGGTTCAGAATAACTCGTCTTAGATATTTTTCTTAAACTTCTATAAAATGAAGAGAACAAACTTCATTGACCGGTTTAATTGAATATTGTTTTGATTTGTATAAATATCAATTATAATCATGTGTTTTAATCATTGCCAACCAATTTTATATTCAATTGTTTAAAGATTCAAATAAATAATATTAATACTCATAGGTGAATAAACATCCAATAGAAACTTAATATCTCTTTTATGTAATGTGGTTGGGCATTGTAGAGTTAGAAATGAGCTAATAGAGTGTTGATAATAAATTCTAGTGAAGTATTCTATTTTAACACATAAACGAAGCAATAATTAAGTATCACTTTATTGGAAGATATGAATAAATTATTTATAAATTATTTTATAGCTTCTTAGTAAACTAGACGTATATTAATTTGTTTAAACATTTAAATGAGTGCATAAATTTTCAAAGTGTTTATAAAATGATATTAAAACCAGTTGATGTCAATAGAAAATTATTAATTAAAGATTGGAGTAGAAAGAATTGTGTATCGCTTATTGACACGAATGTTTATACTTTCTATTTAGCGTTTATTAAACTAGATATATATTTGAGTCAAGTATTATTTTGTTTTGATATTTAAATAGTGTCTATATGTAAAAATGTTTTGTAAAATACAATTATAGGTATTTAGAAGCTTATCCGTTAAGATAAAATGCAGCATCATTAAATAATGAAGTAGATCTAAATTATTACAATAATAATAGGTTAATAAAGTATATTGGAATCTGCTTTAGTTATTAATTGGATTTGATTTTCATTAGATTGCTAATCAAGTAGTTAGCCTAATCATATACTATTATTGTTTAGGGCGATGATATGCTAGTGCATTGCTCAGTGCAGTGTACTTTGTAATGTGATGGATTTGTTGATGTCTGGAGCAGATAATCTCATTATTTTTTCGTTTCACATATAGCTTAAACAAATTAGACTTTAAGAGAAATTATTTGTGCTTTGTGATGGTTTATTACATAATACTAGACCCGATTGAGCTAGACTAGATTAATTTAAATTACATTTTAGATTTTTATCAGATCAGATTGATCATCCTAACCATCACCAGCAATCATCAATTCCATTGGTTACAAAATGGCACCAACGTTTGGAGCCTTCTTTCTTCAATTTAAATGGAATACAGCATTCAACAATTCCATCGGTTACAATATATATATATATATATATATATATATATGTAACCATATATATATATATATATATATATATATATTCCCTTGCCATCTATTAGTGGTATCTCTACCCCTCTTCCTAGTCTTTCTATTGCTCTCTCCATTTCTCTCTAATATAACAAAAATAAAATAGGGAACACAGCAATCCTTGCCTTAGTCCCATTCCACCTTTAATTGCTTCTATATTTTTTATTTGATATGTATAGTAATTATTACAATCTCTTAATAAGATCCATTAAGTCTCTATTCATTTCCAAATTTACTAAACTTACCCACAATTTATTTCTATTTATTCTATCATATGCCTTTTTTATATCTATGAAGACCATATATAACTATCTGTCTGTATTCCTACTCATCTCTGTAAATTGTGTGACTACAAATAAGCTATCTTCTATATGCCTATCCAATCTAAAACCTCATTGTATTTCTACCATTATATTGCTTTCTTCCATCCATTTTGCCACTCTTTCAGCCATCATATATCCAAAAACATTATATAACACTAATGTTACCATTATTGGTCTATAATTGTTTAACTTTCTATGGTCCTTAACCTTTCATTTAAATAATACCCTTATTCTTGTATTATTCTTTTTTTTTAACACCATCTTATTAACACATGATAATAGATTTAATTTTGTCCTATTTCTTAAACTCATTACCATCTCTGTGGCTCATCCTTCTAAACCTCTTGCCTTTCCATCTTTCACTTTCTTTTTGCCTCATTTCAATTAATTTTTTGTAAAACTAATATTTTCATTACTATATGTATTTATGCTTGTTAGCACTCTGTCCTTCATATCTTACATTTTTTCTATATCCATTACATTCTTATTTAAGATTGTCTCTAATTCTTTTCTAGAGCTACAATTTTTTTTTCTCATCATTTAATAATACTATTTTTTTCTCCACTATAATTCTTTTTAAATATATTTACAAATTTTTTTACTCCAATCTTTTTCACTTTTATTATATCCTCTGATTTACTATTTAATTTCATTCTCTCTCTATAATTATCTATTTTAGCCAATTTCTTTTTTTTAAAAATAGTTTTTCCATTTAATATTAACATCTTTTTCACTTTCTTTGTCTTTAATAGCACATTTATATTCTCTGAATTCCTTCTCTTTTACAGTTATTTTTATTCTTCTGAATATTCTCACCTAAAACCCTATTTGCTACTTTTTCTACTTCATCACACCAGTTCTTATATTGATTCACAACAAACTTTTCCATGATTTCTACTTTTATTTTATATTCTTCTAATTTATTCTTCTCATTCATTCTCCATCCACATCCTTTTTATTCTTTCTACTTTTATTATTATTTTCCATCATATTACTAAATTATGATCATTATTATATACACTCTCTTCCTTATCAAACACTTTAATTTTCCATATCATTTCCTTGTTCTCTACTAATACATAACCTAGTGTGTGAAATATAATATTTTTAGACCCTGTGTATCGTCCCTCTTAAGTATTTGATAAATTTCCAATGCTCAAATGCACTCTCTGATAAAAAAATTTCAAAGGCTGTCTATTCTTGTTATCCACACTATCAATTTCTTCAATATGCTCATTCATATCCCCTATAATCATTATTTTCTGCCCCCCTTTTTTTGTAACTCTGTATATCCTTAACTAGACATTCATATAAGCTACTGTTCCCCTCCACTACAGTTTGACTATCTTAAGTGACCATATACATTATACCCATCATCCATTCTTGTCTTCCTAACCTTATCTCAAACCACAAATATTCTTGACATTTACAGTATTTAAATATTTTTTTTGATGTAACTCCTAAACCAGCATCCTTTTTTTCTTTTGCTTTTCTATTTATACACTGCCATACCAAATCTTCCAGTGTATGTTCTTCTCTTAAGATGTGTTTACATTATGTCTATTAGTTCAAGCCTTTCTTTTTAATTGCTTTGTTTAATTCCAGCCACTTTTTTGGTCTCCTACCACCTTGCATATTCAAATATCCAATTTTAACAATTTATTCCTTTCTTACTATCCTTTTATAATTTTTTTGACGCTTTCTTCTCTATTATATTTATAATTAGCTTGTTTATTATTAGTTTTACAGACTCAGTTCCTCTCCACATCAATATTTATATCTAAATCAGCTACCCTTTGATTATCACATGATCACATTTCCTATACTAGCACATTATTTGTTGATAAACAGAGCAAAACTCTCCATACAGTATTGCCACCTGTGCTAAACAGAGTAATAAATGGATGCCAGAAGGCTTGTGCATAAAATCCCTATCTAATGCCTACTCATCCAATATCCCCAGACTAGTTTCTGGCTTGTGGCCTTCATCAGTGAGGAGCTTTGAGTTCAGACCCATATGACTATATAAGCTATTGAGCTTAGATTGAAAATATTTTTTGTGTTTTCAATTTCATTCTCATAGTTTTGTAGTTAAGTAGAGATAAAAGGTGGTTGCTAGAGGGTTGCATTAGATCCTAAGATCTAGATGCAGTGCTCTCAGATCCAAAGCTCCTCACTGACGAAGGCCACAAGCCAGAAACTAGTCTGGGGATATTGAATGAGTAGGCATTAGATAGGGATTTTATGCATAAGCCTTCTGGCATCCATTGATTACTCTGTTTAGCACAGGTGGCAATACTGTATGGAGAGTTTTGCTCTGTCTACCCTTTGATTACTTCTTACATCCTGTCCATTTTTAACCTTGTTTGATAATACTGTAATTTAAAACCTTATCCCCCTTCTAAGTTTTCTGAGCTATAATATTTTTTATAAATCAAACCCCATAATGCTTCACTTCCTTGCTTTGCTAAGTGAAATCCATCTTTACTATATAACTCCTTCTTACTAATTAAAAATTCCACACATCCACAAACATTAAAACAGGCAAAAATCTCTATACATATTGCCACTCAGAGCAAGCAAGAGTAATCAATGGATGCCAGAAGACTTCTAGCATCCATTGATTATTCTGGATTGTATTGAGTGGCAATATGTATAGAGAGTTTTGCCTGTTTTAATAACAAGAGCAAGCATAAGAAATGGTGATCATGTGATCCACAAACATAACATTATTCCTCGGGCATAATTTTTAAATTTTTTTATTTATAGAACATGCCCTATCTAATATATACCTATTGTCAAATCATGATAGTAATCCAACTACTTCTACTCTTCCCTTAACCTTATTCAAATTACTAATCAATTCTTTGTACATATTACTCTCTCTGATGGCTCTGACAAATTATTTGTCCCTACCATAGCATAAACACCTCTACTCTCTTGTTTTTTTTTACCTTATCTGTAACATCCTTAATTCTATCTCCAGGAAAGCATACTTTTACATACCTATTTCTATTTTTTATTGCAATTACATTTCCACATCCTCTAATTAGTGAGCTCCCTCTTGAGACTGTCTCATAGTTTACTTTTCCTGTTTTATTCATAACATTCTCTTTTATCTTCTGGACTTCCTTATCTACTTTTTCCTTATCACTTCTATTCATTAATTCCTTGATCTTCTCATACTTCTGTCTAATGCTTTTAACTTTAAATCTATATCTTCTACCTCTTACTATATTCTTTGCCTAACTATCACCATTGCACTAGTTATTTTGTCATCCTTATCTCTTGTTATTTCATTAAATGTATACTCTATTCTATCTTCCTTAACTACATTTCCTTCCATTTCTGCTGACTTTTTCTTTAAACTACCTACTCTTAGAAACCATTTTCACCTCTTTTATCCCATTTACACATGATCTAGACAATCATATACTTTTTACATCCTTCCTAGTTTTATTTAAGCATTTCAAAAATAAAACGTTATCACATATGGTTTAATCTACCAAAAGCAAGCCTAATTTTTTTCTGACCATCGTATATACATTGTGGGATACAAATGCAATTTATATTTCCTTATTTTTCCAATTCCTTTACTCTATATTTACATTTGTGATTTTGCTACTACTTCAAAACTCTTTATACAAAAAGAAAACAACTTTTTTTAATGCTCTGCTAACTTTACAGCTCAAACATTACCCTCTTTGTCAAATAAATCACTGTCTTTCTTAAAGTGAGAAATGCTTACCAAAACTATATTGCACCACTCTCTTGTAAGTTAATATATAAATAAAGAAACAAACAAATAGATTTTTAACTTTATTAGAAGCATTTAATAAATTATCTAAAACATGTATTTCAGCAAACATTTTTTTTACTTTTGATACACTTTGCTATGTAGACAAAGATTATTTATTTCTTTATTTTTTGGTGAGAATTTTCATCTTTATGATAGATATTATAATGATTTGAGTTATATGGATAAATAATTAGTAGAGAATTGTAGAAAATGGAATCTGAAAATAAATATAGCAACAAAAAAAAAACACATGTATTGAAAGAACACATCAGAATATAATATTGGGAAGATAGATAATGTATTGAAAAATGTAAAGAATATAAATATATAGATATGAATATCACAGAAAGGGACAAAAATGAAGTTGTAAGACAAAAAATGTATTAGATAGAAAAATTGTAACATTGATAAATGGGATACTGTGGGAACATAATATTTAAAATCAATAAATAACAAATATATTAGTGAAAAATTATCATTATATATGGAAGTGAAGTTCACAATAGAAGGAAAGAATGGAAAGGAAATTGATGGTCAGAAAATTGGAACATTAGTGAAGATATACAGGAAGGTCAAGAAGAGAGATCAACAAGCCATAAAGAATTCAAGTAAGAATGAATAAATGACATTAGATTATGACAATTAGAATAATATTAAGATTTATACAGGATGTCTCAGAAAGCATAACTAAAATAAATATTAAACTGGATGTCACTAGGAAAGACAAAAAGAGGATGTTTGGACTTGGAAAAAATACATTTATGGAGAAATTAGAAACAAAAATTGGCAGGAAGATTTATGGATGATGATTAAGAATTGAAAGACTCCATATAGCATTACAAACCAATATGAAGAATATGATGAAGACATATTGCACTGATGACTTTGAAATTCTATTCTTACAAGGATATTAAAAAAAAAAGTATAAATAAATCATATTTCTGCTAAAATAATGTATACATTTTTCAATTTATTTAGGCACAATTTATTGTATGATCAAAGTTTTTTGTAAAATTATATAATGAATAAAATATTTTTTATGGCATGAATATTACTATTTTATTGTGTAAGAAATACATATTGGTTTCAATAGCATCTGTATCTTATTATATTACTATTAAGAAATATATCTGTATCTTATTATATTACTATTAAGAAATATATATTGTTGTTTATTTTTTAAACAATGGACATCACTTTTAAAAAAACTGCCATAACAAACATTTTCTTGTTTTGTGAAGTAATATTACAGTATGGAATCTTTATATAAAAATTCATCATATAATGTGATATAAGTATACTATATAACCATATCACTTACCTTTATGTTGTTAATCCCATTTTTAATAATATTATTTTGTCCACTATTTTGTTTTTAATATCTCTGTTATTTTTGATGAACCCTAAAAAACAAACAATCCAACTATTCTTTTTTTTTTTTTTACACTTGCCCTTATTTTATATATATATATAATTTCCTTACTTCTTCTTTAGCCTTACTAAACTATTGCATTGTAATAGTAAATAAAATCACACAACTAATTAAAATTTTTTAAATTTTTTAGTACTTTCTTTGTCTGCAGATTTTTTCCATAGCTTACAAAATCACTTTACTGTTATAAATATTTTCAGCTTCAATCATATTTTGAATCTGCATTATTTTTTTGCACCACATATTTTTAATTTGCAAACCATTCTTTTTTATTTATTTATATATTTTTTATTTTTCTATATTATTTCCTGTATGTCTAATATTTATTGGCAATATTTTGTAATGATATCCTGAGAAATATTTCCAATTTTTTTTTTTTTGCATATTTTAATACGATTTTAGAAATTCTGTTTCTCAGCATAAATTATTAATTTGCTTTGCAAAATTTTCATATAAAATGATAAGCAGCCTAACAATTTCATGACATATAATTTTATATCTTTTATAAATTGAAATCTTAAACTGGATTCCAAGAGATTGTAAAAGACCCAGAAATGGACCACATGTGAGATGTATGTATGAAATAAGAAAGTGTGGAGGAGTGATGTGGAGAAGAAAAACTAAAGGTCAGAGAAGTTGGATTGAACTTGGAAAGATCTTAATCCTGCAGTGGATTGATAATGGTTGATGATGATCTTTTATTTACATATTCCATACTGATGTTTTATAGCTGTTTCAAAGTAATCCACCAAATGAGTCAACAATCAGTGTTATTAAACTGTTGTGACCACTGTCTGATTATTTAAGCATGATTCTATAGAAGAAATTGCAGAGAAAACAAATATCACTACTGCCTAACTAACAAGAGCAGTCTGGCAGAGAGTTGTGTGATATTTATGCTAAGATGTATTGTAAGTTTAGTTATTTCTGATCAGTTGTTAACTAAATATAAAATCTTCATAAGAGTTAAAGATTGATAATAGATTAGAAGATCCAAAATCTTTTTTCTACTAAAACTTTTGTAAGTCTGCAAAATAGATCTTAAAAACACTATTATTAAACTGTGCAGTTTAGTGCAGTTATAGGATGTCTGATGTGGGATTGGGATATTCCATGATTAATTTTGGTGCTTGCAGATCCAGCGCTGAACTTTGTATAAACTCCCAATCAATAAAGTCCTAAATGTCTTTTTTTATTGATCTAATGTCAATAACAAATGAAACAGTCAAGTTACACATGCAACTTGATGAATACTAGTTACATTAAACCAATACAAACACAATAACTTTGACTGAATGTTAGTTAATTATGAATATTTCAATGTTATTAGATTATTTAGTAAACTAACAAGTCTGTAATGACCATTTAAAATACCCAAATATCAAAATTTTATTTATGTTTATTTGATTTATACTAATGTTTTTGTAGTAATTAGCACATCTTCATGCTATGCCCACACTTTAAGATGTGAATTCAGATCAAGTTAACATTGGGATTATTTCAGGTTATAAACAAGATTAATATTTTTTTTTTAGGTAATCAACTTACAACCAACTTAGCTATCATTATAGTATTGTTAATAAAGGGGCATAGATTTTATTAGTTAGAGGCTAAAAACTTTATTTAATATGGGAAAGGCAAATAAATTAAAGGACAATAAATAGAAAATAGAGTCATATATCACATGTCCCCATTACTTTTTTAAGCTTGTAAAATATAAACAAAGAGCTTTACTAATTGCTCAACAAGCCTTAGCAAGATAATGCATTTAAAATATCTTTATCAGAAACAACACCCAAACTCCTGACCAATGATTTCATGCTTTGGCACTCCTCAGAGAGGTGCTAAGATAATTTCAGACACTAGATCTAAAAATACCAACCGAAAGTCAGCATTTATCTAAGAGTTAACCCTTAAGTAGAAAATCTGAAATTTTCAGACACTTAAATGTCTTCAAACCCAGCTATCTAACTCAAATAGCTATATGGGGCTGAGAGATCTTCAGCCAAGCCATATATTAGTAGTCTTAGCAATGTAACATCACTTAAGACTTAAAGCAAAGATTATAAATAGTCAATAAAAAAAAATAGTCATATATCACATGACCCCATTTCTTTTTTAAGCTTGTAAAATATAAACAAAGTGCTTTGCTAAATTACTCAACAAGCTTTGTGATAAATGTTTAGCAAGAGAAAACATTTAAAATATTTCTATCAGAAAACAACACCCAAATCCCTGACCAATGGTTTTATACTTTGGCACTCCTCAGAGAAGTTCTAGGCTAATTTCAGACATCAGATCTAAAAATACCAACCCAAAGCCAGCATTTATCTAAGAGTTAACCATTGAGTAGAAAATCTGAAGTTCAAACCCAGCTATCTAATTCAAATAGCTAATGGGGCTGAGAGATCTTCAGCCAAACCATATATTAGTAGTATTAGCAATTTATCATCACTTAAGACTTAAAGCAAAGACTATAAATAATAAATAAAAATGACTCTATTTTTATTGACTATTTATAGTCTTTTCTTTAAGTCTTAAGTGATGTTATATTGCTAAGACTACTAATATATGGTTTGGCTGAAGATCTCTCAGCCTCATATAGCTATTTAAGTTAGATAGCTGGGTTTGAAGATAAGTGTCTGAAAATTTCAGATTTTTAACTCAATGGTTAACTCTTAGGTATATGCTGGCTTTGGGTTGGTATTTTTAGATCTAGTGTCTGAAATTAGCATAGTGCCTCGCTGAGGAGTGCCAAAGTATGAAATCATTGGTCAGGGGTTTGGGTGTTATTTTCTGATAGAGATATTTTAAAGCTTTCTCTTGCTAAGCATTTATCACAAAGCTTGTTGAGCAATTTGCAAAGCTCTTTGTTTAAATTAAAGGACAGATTGTAAAAATAAACAGTATCTCTTAATATAACAAAACCTTTATCACAAGTAATAGAAATGTCATAATTCTACAAGTGGCAAACTTTTATTTTATTTTATCTTCTATAAAGTTTCTATTCAAAGACAGATGGAAATTTCTAAAGCAAAAAAAAACCATGTATACTCAAGTGAAGAAAAGTACCCACAATCTTATAGTTACTTGTTTGGAGATTCATATGAAAGTGAAGTACACAAATGTCAGAATAAGTAAAGCAATTCTATTCAGTTGATGAAATCGATTTTTTTTCATTTTACTTTTTTAAATAGAGAATTATTCCAGGATCTGTAGTTTTTGAGTCTTCAAACACTATTACTGGGTTAAATTATAGAATATATCAAATGACATACACTCTTATAAAATAAATAATCAAATGAACTATTACTTGAGAATTCATAAAAAGTTTAAGTGTTGAAAGTGTCAAAACTGAAGCCCCAAGCCATACTACTTGAATTGTACCAATGCATTATATTACCAGGTTAAATATCACTTTCATGCATCACTATTTCCTTTATTCCACTTTTTAAGAACTCTATTTATTTTTCTACTATTTTATTTCATTTTCTCCATTAATTTTTTCTAATGTCTCTGGTTTATTAATCCTTTCTGAAAAATAAACAAACCTATATATCTACTCTTTTTAAGGCACAATTTTATCATTATTTTATATATCCCACAACTTCATCATTATTTCTTTTATCTAAGATATGGCTAAGTGGTTAGCACAGCTGCCTTACAAGCAGTTGTTCTGGGTTCGCTCCCCAGCGGATGCTTTGACACATGAAATAAAAAAATAAATGTACATTTTTTTCATTTTTTAATAGCTGATAATTTGTTCTGTCTTGCCACTCACTTATGGTTAATAGTTCTGGGATCAAGTATTGTTTGAGTTCAAACTGAGCCTAATAAGTTTACTAATAATTAAATAATGTGAAATTTCTTTACTTTTTCAGATGAAAATTAAACAAGAAATCTTTAACTAATAAGTCCAAGCCTAATATTGGCTAATCTGTCAAATATATCTCAATATTTAGAGTCACACTATAATTTTCAACATTCTTTTTTCATTTTAAGATATGTGATTTATAAGGTAGAGTGAACTTATTTTTATTATTTTGAGATAATTTTTATTATATATATATTTAAAAAATTGGAAAATTATTAAAATTATATTAAAGTTTCGTAATAAAAGACAAACTGTTAATCTAAAACTGTAAGTGCACTGGAATGTTATGATTTAATTAACTTCGTCAATTTGTTTCTTTAACAAATTCAAAGCATAACATTTTTCATTTATTTTTACTTAAAATGAAAATTGTAATTTCTGATTTAATTTGAAATTTAAAACATTTTTTTTTTTATTATTACGATTATGTGTCTATTTAAATAAAATGTTAATTAGTTGCTAAAATAAATATTAATGGAGTAATTTTTAATATTTCATTCATATTTATAATACTGCATATTAAATTCATGAATATGAGTTTTAAATCTCTGTAGCATTAAAAGTTGATAGTATTTGAACAAAATCTCTGAAAGTAACTTTTTCAACAGAAGTAATAAAAAGAAAGCCTACCTGCAAAGAATTGATAAAATATTGGTATCATTTAGAATGAAATCACTAAGTCAAGATTGAGTTTATCTGCCATAATATTTACAGTAAAGTTCTGCCATTATTTTCTTTCTCCATTTACAGTGAGTATCTTGACCTTATCACAACCAATTTCTCATTTTATCCTTTCAATATTTTTTGTTGGTATATATATGGTAATGGGCAAAATTAAAACAGGATTTTCTAAATATAAAACTAAAATATAATAGAAATAAAAAAAATAAAAATAGTATATAGGTAAGTTAACAATCAAATAATATTTAATAGTCCACTGTAGAACAACCTCTCAGAAAAAAATAGTATTGACTAAATTTAATGATTATAAATTATTGAAGTTATCTAGATGCAATTTGCTACCAATATCTAATGCTTATATGGGTTGGTTATAAAATGGCTACTTGAAAAAAATACTAAACTCATTGAAAATTTCAAGTTTATTTGGCAGGTAGGTGTACTACCATTTCTTTATTGGCATAGTGAAGATGTATTTCACTGAGGCATTCATTTTGGTTCCACACAAACAGAAATTAAGCATATAAAGATTCATGTAACAAAAATAATTTTACAAAGGTATCAGCAGCATAAAGTCAAATATAAAAGTTCAACACATTTTCGGCATTACCAACTGTCATAATCATTATGCATCATTATCATCTGCTTAAAAAAGTCACCAGTTCTGCAATTTTTTAAAATTATTTTTTTTAATTTGATATTTTTATTAACAAATATAGTTTTCTAGCTTGGAATTTGATTCTATATTAATTTCTTTATAAATAATTATTCTATTTGGGTGCTTTTTATTTTATGATAAATATTATATGCCAGTTATTTATAAATTAATTTCATAATCCACTTCCAAATGTTCAATTCTAAATCCAACATGTTTGTACCCAATATTGTTTTTAATACTTTTGCACTATGAATTATCTCACTGTTTTTTAGAAATTATTGTAGATGTAATAATTTAAAGATTAAGATAAACCACATAAAATAATCTAATGGTTTATTGCTTAAGAGTTTATAAGATGTTTGAGCATTGGAAATGATGGAGCATAGCAATAATCAATGCCTTAAACATTAAAAAGCAAGATAAGTATGAATCTACTATCTTTAGTATGCAATCTTCCAGCCACATTATATTAAAATTAATAATTTTATTTATGCTATTCTGATTAACTTAGATTATTTAACTAAGTATAAAACCAAAAAAATAACATATATTGGATAGGAAATTATATTAAGCAGTACCATCTGGCATCTATAAAATTATTCAAAATTACACTAGAAGGCAGAATTGCAGTGAGAAGTTATTGCTTGGATGAATGGGAGAAAAAATTGATAAATGAAGCAAGAAAAGAAAGGGATTGGTAAAGAAATTAACAGTGCTTTCATATAATAAATATAATGCATCTAGAATTGTATGGAAGGGAGTTTCAGTAGTAGGTTTAACATATGGTAATGATGCATTATGTGTTAGTAAAGGGGTATGAGATTACTTAGAAAAAGTACAAAGGGAAGTAGGAAGACATGCATTAGATGCAAATGTGTGAACAGCAAAGGAGGCAATTCAAGGAGAAATGGGATGGTCAAGTTTTTATATGAGAGATGTAAAAAGTAAAATAAAAATGTTTGGTAGGTTGCTGTTTATGGATAATAAAAGAATAGCCAAAATAGTATTTAATTGGGATACAAATAAAGGGCAGGCAACAAGATGGGTGAGAAAGGTACTGTAGTATGCAGAAAATTTGGATAAAGAATTTAGATCAATATACTTGTACAAAAGGTGAGATGATTGTGTTAAGAGGATTGTTGAGTGTTATAGTGGTAAGGAATAAGATAAAAGAATAGATGCATTAATAAAGAATAGGGAGTTGGAGAGATGGAAAACTAATATGGAGAGTAAAAAGAGTTTAAATATATATAGAAGTAAACAGAACATTGGGTGCGAATTAATTTATGATAATAGCAAGGAAAGTAGTTTATTGTTTAAGGCTCAAATGGGATCTTTAGCAACAAGAGAATATACATGTAAATAAAAAAATAGAAGTGATTTAGTCTGCAAATTGTGTAAGGAAGGCATAGAAAATATTAGGCATCTGTTAATTGAATGTAAATGCTTGAAAGCAGAAAGGGTACAAATAATGAAGTTATGGAAAAATAAATGTAAACAAAGTGATTATACAGAAAGTGGGTTATTGGTTTTTATGCTGGCTTTGAGAAAAGATAAGGGGGATTTAGATATAAAGTCCATAGAGTTGACAAAGATTATGTTGTGGAAATGGGATGGGCAGATTATGGGAAAACTTAGGGTGGGGAATGGAAAGGGAAGGTAAAGTGGCTAACAGGTTTCTCTGGGCATATGTTCTGGAAGATTCCTGACTCTGTTAAGGAAAAGTCACAGAGCATCACATCACATCACTAAAAGTGGGCAATTATAAACTTCAAGGTTCATGAATTGCAACTTCTATGCGGTAATTTCTGTGCTTGAATTTCTTATGAACTTCTGATCAATAAATTATTTATTTGAAATGTTAAAAGTAGATAGAAACAAGTTCCTATCTTACAAAAGAGTGATATAATGGAAAAATATTTCATCATCAATATGGGCATGAAGATTCAGATGTTTAAAATCTCTAGCTCAGTAACAATTGCTTGGGAAATACATGAACAATAAGAGATTGATCTGACTTTCTGTATTAGTGAATGGTTGCAATATAATATAGTTTAAATTTAAAAACTTTAAAAATATTAGATTATTTATTTATTTTCAATAATTCAGAAATATATATATTTAAATTTTTTTATTTTAAATAATTGGATTTTTTCTAAACATTCATATTGCCAAGTTTTAATATTTTATTCAAAAATTTTACCATCTTTAATGGAATTTTTTGCTTCATAGAATTTGAACTTGGGAGTTTTCATTTTAATAACTATTTTTGCAGAGAAATAGTCATAAGATGAAATGAACACACGACTGAACTATTTCTCTATCTATTAAGGGGTTTTAGATGTATAAAAAGAAAATGTTTTCATTTGATTTTTAGTGAAGCGTTTATAATCAGAATATATATTTATTTAAAGTATTTCAAAAAAAAAAGATCATACCTCTAATTATTTTACAACCTGCATCTTATTGACATGAAAGATTTATTAGACTGTAAGATGTATCTCTAGATATTGAGACGCTAAAATGAATTTGTTAAGTGAGAGTGGCAGAAAATGGCAAAGTATCTATCATTAATGATCAAATGCTACAGCTTGATCGTTGTATTCTATTTTCATTCAAACTACATCTAAGAAAGAGCATTCAAAATTTAAAAAACAGTAAAAGTGTGTGGGTCTATGTATATATGAACACATACTATAATATATATCATCATCATCATCATTGTCAAACATTATCAATCCACTGCAGGATGAAGGTCTCTCCAAATTCAATCCATATATATTACTAAGTACGCTGAAGACAACTTTAATTATTCTATTTGCTGACAGACAAGCATAAATATATAGTGCTCATTAAATTAAAATAATTTACCATATTTATTACATTATATATTATTTCTCAACTAAATTGTGAATTGTGACAACCAATAAAATTTTGTTATCACATTAATAAATAATCAGAACTTCCAGTTCAATCATTTCATGGCCTATAAACATTCTTCTTCAGCTGTCTGCAGATCTTGCTAAAGAGTAATGATTGCAAACCATTGGAGGAGCTAATTATTTATTATTAAAGTACGATTTCAAAGTTTGTAAGTTTATTATGTGCGAATTTATTGACTGGTATGATTTAATCTTTTTTTTCTCAGTGATGAAAGCTTTTATTCTTCAAAAAAACAAAATACAGAACAGTTAAAAAAGGTTTACAAAGAGATGATACATGGCAAAATGAAATTCAAGTACAAAATAGTGAAAAGGAAAGGGAATACATATGAAATGATAGGGGATATGGAAAGTGTGTGTAGTCCAGGCAAAGAAGAGTCTTTGGTAAGGAGCAATGTTGATAGACTTGGTTGCCCTGGTGGATTGATAGGAGAATCTGTATGTGATATAAGTCTTTAGAGGATTCAGGGATGGTTGGGGAGATTTCTGATTAATGCTTAGATGCAACATGCTGATTTTTGTCTTTTGTAGATGAATAATTTTAGTTTATTTCATTGTACTTGGAGTGGCATTATGATTGGTTATGTTGTTCTTTTTGGCTTGCTTTTTACCTTTGATAGAGCAAACCACAGTCTGAAAGGGAGGAAAATCCAGAGGGCAAGGAGATGGAGTCTTTGAAATAAGTTATTTGGTGATGATGCTTTTAGTTAAGTTTTGTTTGAAATTCGATTTGGGTAAATTTTGGGTAATTTTGGAGATTTTAGTTCATGTAGTTTAGGTCTTTGCACATTTTTTCTGCTAGGGGAAGCGGTCATCTTTAAACCGTTTGAAAGAATGAAGAAAACAATTTTGAAATGGAAAAAATTAAATATATTGATGTAAAAGCAAAAAAAAAAAAAAAAACACTGGAAAACTTGTTATTGATAATTTTAGTTGAGTAATGAGAACATTGAGAGGAATTTTAGGCGATGAGTTATCTCAGAGGGGTGGGGGGGAGGGTCTGAAAAAAAGATAGTTAAAAATGGCTTAAATAACTGGAACAACACACAAAAAACTTTATAAAAAAGTTCTGGGTGACAAGGAAATTGGAGTAGGAGAAATATTTAGGAGACTAAGAGGGAATAAAACTCTTTATGGTCCATGAAACAGTTGAACCACCCACCAAACAGGGGGGGTGAGGTAGTTAAATGCTGATAAGCACAAGGTAGACAGTGAAATTATGTTAAAAATGCACTAAAATTGAGATTTAGTAAATGAAAGAGTACATTAGTAGCAAAATAAGACCTTTAAAGGGCCAAATAAATATAAAAGGTACCTTTCACTACTGCAAAACCAACTTTTCAGAGCCATTCTGTGTGAGCTGTGATGATGACTTTCCAGTAAGAGCTCCACCTATGGACTATGATTTAATCTTTATTTGAGAAATAATTTATTAATATAATATTACTATTTTATATATAAGTTAGGTTAAAAAGAATTTAAATAGTCTACTGTTAGGGCAAAAGTATCTCCAATAGTATTTCATAGAGAAACAGTGAAAAAATTATTATTCACTAGGTTCACAATATGCCATCTGGTAAAAATTTAATACAGTTCTAGCATTGTTTTACTGCCTAGCTAAAACTAAATAAATACCTATTTACTGACCAAGAATAGATGATTAGCTACTTAAAAAAATTATATGACCTTTAAAGTTTTAAGCTTATTCAGCTTGTATTTGAATTTAAGTTATAGGCATTGTAGATCAATATATATAATTGCACCACAAAATCATTCTAGGATATCCTGTAAATTCAAAATCATAGTGTAATTTTTTATATTTTTAGAGATTATGAATATCTCTGAACAAGGAAGAAGAAATTTAAATAATTTCACTTATAAAAAATCCAAGACAAAAAAATGACCATAGCAAAACTTCATTGTCATTATTCCTGCCATAGCTAGCAATGCGCTTGTGGAATAGATAAAACATGTAAACTTATGTATTAAAATTACACTTATGTATTAAAATTAATGGTGGTCATCTTGAAAAAGTTTTATAAATATAAATTTTTATTTATTGTACTTTTCAATAATATTAGCAAAGAATAAATGAAGATTGTCATGGTCTTTATGCTACATAGGAGTATCACCATCTTTAAGCAATGAAACCTATATCTTATATTACAATGGTATTTTTCCTTTTGTAATTAATGCATTAGTTGTCAGTGACAAACTCGATTAACCTGGGATCTAGTTAATAAAAACTAGATCCCATTTACTGAACTACAGTAGATAGCCAGTTTAATTGATTATAGAGTTACACCCTTCAAAAACCTTAAATCTATTTATGATGGTAACAAGAGGAATTTGTTTATGATAAAATGTAAATAAGTTCAATATTTCTAATATAAAAATTTTAAATAACATTTATTCCATCAGTACTATTATCTCTGCATGTTTTATATTTCCATTTAATCTTTGACTATAGAATGAGATATGCAATATTGAGGTCAACTCTCCAGTTTTATCCTAGAAAACACTTTTTTCCCTAGAGTGCCTATTTAAAATTTATTTTAAATAACTTTCTATTATCTATTTGCTATATTATATCAAATCATTATTTAAAATATTAATAAGAATGTTGATTTGTTTATATTTTAAATTTATTTTATTTTTGTATTATAAAAAATACAGACATCTATGAATTTACAACATTAAAAAAAAGTGAAATACTAGAGATAAATTTGTAAAAAACGAAAACAAAGAGCCTAGGAATAAATAAAGTTAAAAGAAAAGAGTGGGAGAGATAAAAGAGAATCAAAGTATTATAATGAAATTGTAGAAATAAAATAACATATGTAATATAACCAATTAAAAAAAGAGAGATGGGGACTTATTTTTTTTAAAATACGGTACGAATGCATAAAAAAAAAAAGGGAAATGATAGGTTTAATATATAGTAATTGGTTTATTCTATGGATATATAAATGTGCGCCTAATATTCCACTAATTTTAACAACCATGTAAATGAACAACTATTAAATATGTAACGTCAAGAGCATATAATAATATTTATGAAATAATAATATTCAAAAGTGGATCGATAACAACTATTTACAAGTTAGGTTTTCCAAAGTCATTTAATGAATTTTCAAATAATGAGCTTTTTTTTTTTTTTTTAACAATGTAATCTATTTATCAGACAAAAATGAATTCATTTTCATCCGAATTTTTTTTTTTTTATCTAGTTACTAGATTAATTAGGGAAGATATTATTTGAAAATTTATTAAATAATTATAGAAAATCTAATTTGAAAATGATTATTATGTCCAAGCATTTATATATATGCGCGTTTAATTTCTTAGTTTCTCTATTTTTTTTCCTTTGCTATTTTCACTCATTTAAGAAAGACTGGCTAAATATAACTGTCTATCGGTGGGAGAGGGGACTAGAAAGCAAATGGCAGTGACAGATGTGAAAATATCAATATATATATAAATTATATCGTAAGCTTTGAAAGTATGAACTGACTACACTTAAAGATCAGAAGCAGATGTGCGAAAACACTCATTATTTGATCAGCACTTGATTGATTTGAATACATATTTATGATGATTATGTCCAAAGTTATTAGTATATTATATTTATATTTTATTAAATAAAATTGTTAAATTATCATTATTATTTATAGTGAGATGTTAAAGGACCTGAAATCATAACAACTAAGTATAATGTCATGAATTCAAACTCTAAACTTATTTACTTTAAAATAATTCAATATTTTACAGATGATATATTATGTGAATATAGTTTATATAATGGTAGAAGGGTAGAGAAATCTCAGTGATAAAAGAATAGATAGTTTATTACAGAAGGGAGAACAATGACTTGTTACAGTGGCAGGTGGAAAAATAGTTATAATAGTAGGAAGCACATGGTTTATTTGAGCAGAGGAGAGCAGTTGGCTTATCGGAGTAGTAAGGCATTAGAATATCACAATGGTGGGGAAAGGCTGATTCTAAAGCTAAAGACTTCTGGATAATTTTCAACTGAGTAAAATAAACACCAGTTTGATTAACAATCTGCCACATGAAGGCATGAGTATCATATAATCTCTTCTGAGCTAACCATATAATTATTTTATTTAACAACGAAATAAATGATGATTGTTATCACAATGTTATAACTTTGGTTTTAGGCTTGTCAATTTAAAAAATGTGAAATGAATTCTTTCATTCTAGTATCTGATTTTTCTCACAGATGGTCCCAGGAATGGACTGATGATGCAAGAGATTGATAATGATTAAATCTTAGATCCTATATTAACTTAGGTAATATATACAATTAACAAGCAATGCTACCTAGTATTATAGAGCTTAAATTACAAGTGTATGAAATTTAAACTCTATAATATTAGGAAGCATTTCTGATTGAATAATTATGGAATGTTGTAGCATTTGTTTATAATAAATATTAGCTTAGTGTTATGCATTGGTTATATTTCATACACATATAGAAGACAATAAATCAATTAAACTACTAAATATTAAATCAAATCTATTTTTTTATTCCATTCCTTTGTCTCTCTAAATTAAAAATAATCATTTGGGCTCTAAAATGAAGTTTCAAAGTTGATTTATTTTCTTTTTCTTTTCAGTATCTGTCATCACCAATACTATGGTATATATTAGTGACACCTATCTTTCAATTTTAGAAATTCACAATTTAAGCAATGAATAAGATCAGAAAATCCCTAAGAAGAAATGGATAATTAATTTCCAGGCAATTATTCTTCATCAATGGCTATCTTGTTATTCTAATTAGAACAGCAATATTTCAACCATTTTAATGTTTTGAGTCCAAGTTATCAGAAACTAGTAAAGTGTACAAATTTTATAAACTACACACAAAATTATCTCAAACTATAAACAGAAAGTAATTATAAATAGTAGAGAATAGCATCAAACTTGAGAGTTGAAAATTCATGGATAACAGCCCAAGTTTGACATTTCCATGCTGGAAGGTTATGAGACTTTGTGAGTAGCAAAGAATTGACTTAATATTCTTGTGAATTAGATTGCTTTAAATATGAATAAAATCATAGCAGCAGAAAACATTGCTAACATTTGATACATGTGATTATGATCATAAGAAAAATATTTTAATGGTATTTGACTGCAGGGTGTGAAGTCTTTATGGGGAGAATATATAATAGTGTTCAGTAAGTTAAAATATTAATTACAAATGATAGTAAAAGGATATTGTTCAATGTTAAAAAATTGTTAATAACCTATAACAATAGAAGTCAATCCACTTTTATTCTAGCCAACTACTAAAATCAAATCAACCAACAGATAATTCTTTAATTAAATAGACAAAAAGATCAGAAGTTAATTGATAACTCAGGTCACCAGGAGTAGTTTCAGACATATATCTAATAAAATGATTGATGGATTAAAAATTGTAGAATACTAATCTTTTAAATCATAAGCTTAAATAGTGGAGAATAGATAAAAACTGTACAATAACAATATCTGCTGCCAAAAAAATAACTCATTAATAAGAAACCATGATAAACCACTAAACATCATGTGATCACTATCTCATACTAGCACATAATTGTTATTAAACAATTCAAAACAAAGCAAAACTCTCCATATAGTAGTGCCATCTTGTGCTAACAAGAGCAATCAATGGATGCCTGAAGGCTTGTGCATAAAATCCTGATCTAGTGCCTACTCATCCAATATTCCCAGACTAGTTTCTGGCTTGTGGCCTTTGTCAGTGATGAGCCTTGGATCTGAGAGCACTGCACCTAGATCTTAGGATCTAATGTAACCCTCCAGCACCCACCTTTTAACTCTATTTAACTACAAAACTATGACAATGAAATTGAAAACACAATTAATATTTTCAATCCAAGCTCAATAACTTATATAGTCATATGGGTCTGAACTCAATTCAGCATTCATACATTGATTGCTCTGTTAGCACAAGATGGCACTACTATATGGAGAGTTTTGCTTTATTTTGAATTGTTTAATAACAATTATGTGTTAGTATGAGATAGTGATCACGTGATGTTTAATGGTTTGACACCAATTCTGCCTAATAGGATAGTGGTGGCTATGGTTGTTAAAGAGCCAAAGACACCAAAATGTATAGGTGTTGAATTGAGTTCAGACCCATATGACTATATAAGCTATTGAGCTTGGATTGAAAATATTAATTTGTTTTCCAATTTCATTCTCATAGTTTTGTAGTTAAATAGAGTTAAAAGGTGGGTGCTGGAGGGTTGCATTAGATCCTAAGATATAGGTGCAGTGCTCTCAGATCCAAGGCTCCTCACTGATGAAGGCCACAAGCCAGAAACTAGTCTGGGGATATTGGATGAGTAGGCACTAAATAGGGATTTTATGCACAAGCCTTCTGGCATCCATTGATTGCTCTTGTTAGCACAAGATGGCACTACTATATGGAGAGTTTTGCTTTGTTTTGAATTGTTTAAGAAACCATGATGAGAGCTTGCACTGACTTCTTAAGACCTGTTGATCTCTTATACATATGTAATTTTTAAGAGAAGTTAAAATTGTCATTACATTATAAAAAAAGCTTATAGGTTATGCAAAATTTTTGTCAAAGATATCTCCATAATGCTATGGGATGTAATTTTTTTACAATGTCAGTAATTTATGCCTGCTCTGATAATCCCAAGGACTGTGATGAAAATACTATAAAAGATACTAAGTTAGACTTAAGGAGTAGAAGCCTAACAGATTATTTGGTCAGTAGCATTACCTTTACTGCATTGGTAAAGGTGAGATTGACAAAAAATATGAGAGAATAAGGGTGCCCATAAATGAGTTTTAAGGCCAAGATTTGGTAAAAATGTATCAGAATCAGCATATTACTTTTTATTCACACTATTCATTCTCCCATCCAAAAAACTCTTAAAAAGGGGTTTAAAGTGCTTTTGTGTGCAAAATACTTGCAGTCATTAGCAAAATAATAAAATCCAATTACAGAATAAACTATTAGTTTTAGTTTTATACTTTCTAACAATGAAGTGTTATTGCTTAACAATTAATAGCCTGTTTGAAGTCAATAAGATCTTATAATCAAATAATAGCTTCTAATTCTCATTAACCAGATTACTATTTCTTGACTGTCTTATACCACATGTATAAATTAGAGCACTTGAGAACAGTTCTTGTCATAGACATCAATAATACTATTTTAGTATATTCTAAAAAAAGAAATGCATATGACAAGAAATTTTAAAAATTCTCTCCTATACAATTAAATAAAATGATTTTTATAAATTTTTATTTTATTGCACTAATCATTTCAATCATTTTTATTTTTGTTTATATAAATTTAGAACAGTTCTGATGAAGACTTACATACTAAAAGAATTAAAAGACTTTGATAATAAAAAAACTGAAAAATTTTAAAAATGAAAAATATGAAAGCTATTTTAAATACATTCATTAAAAACTGGATACAATTTTCCATATGCAATATTGATGACATAATTTATTTAGTTAGACTATTCCATTAAATAAAATCTTTTCTAAGTAACAAATTTATAATTAACATTATAACAACTTGTAGTTCTGTGGATTGAATGCAATAATAAAATGATGAACTCAAAAGTTAAATGTTTAACGACTAAGGCTTCACTATAAAAAGTGGGGAACATTTCCAATTTGGTCAATTGAATAGAATTGTTATGCTTAAACATATGACTCCCCAAATAATAATAATGATAACAATTATGGTTGTTGTTGTTATAGTTATAATAATAATAATAATAATAATAATAATAATAATAATAATAATAATAATAATAATAATAATAATAATAATAATAATAATAATAATAATAATAATAATAATAATAATAATAATAATAATAATAATAATAATAATAATATGTAAAGAGCCTGTTACTAGCTCTAAACAAGCTTTTTTTATGATAAATGCTACAAGAGAAAATACATGAAGCTTTTATCTATGATGGTCCCCATCCCCAGACTGGTTTCGAGCTATGGCTCTTTACGTATTACATATTTGTAATACAAGCTATATAGGTCATGTGGTATATGACTGATTTTTACTATAATAATAATAATAATAATGTTGGTTTTTTAAATCTAATGTCCCAACTCCTCACTGAAAAGACCCATAGGTTGAAACTGGTCTGGGGATGGGGACAATCCAAGATAAAAATGATTTGAATGTCCTCTCTTGTAGTAGCATTTATCATAAATAAAAAAAAAGCTTGTTTAGAGCTATTAGCACGCTCTTAATTTTACATATTTGTAAGTGCAAGCTATATATAAGTCATGTGACATCTGACTTGTTATTATTACTATTATTATTTTGCTGTTGTGGCTTTGGCTAAATTAAATGGCTAAGCCTACTAATATATGGAGTATCTGAATTAAGTTCAGGCCCATATGATTTTTTCAGTTGGAGAGCTGACTTTAAAGACATGTAGATGTCTAAAAGTTTCAGATCTTCTTATAACAATTAACTTTTAGATAAATGCTTTGCTTGAGTTGGTTTTTTAAATCTAATGTCCCAACTCCTCACTGAAGAGACCCATAGGTCGAAACCGGTCTGGGGATGGGGACAATCCAAGATAAAAATGATTTGAATGTCTTTTCTTGTAGTAGCATTTATCATAAATTAAAAAAAAAAGCTTGTTTAGAGCTATTAGCATGCTCTTAATTTTACATATTTGTAAATGCAAGCTGTATATAAGTCACGTGACATCTGACTTGTTATTATTACTATTAATAATAATAATAATAATAATAATAATAATAATAATAATAATAATAATAATAATAATAATAATAATAATAATAATAATAATAATAATAATAATAATAATAATAATAATAATAATAATAATAATAATAAAACTGTATTAAGAGCAAAACTTTATTGCAGATAATGTAGTTGTTTTTGTAAATATAGTTTTTGTATTTGTATATATATATCACATTCATAAAGATACAGTTGGTCATCATCATCATCATCATAATAATAATAATTCAATTTATTTATAAATAAACAGCTCAAACAAGCCCACAAGCATTTACAAAGTAGTATATGTCTGTATTATAAAATTACAAAGTAGTAAATACAGATATGTTTGAAATACTATTTACAGTAATAATATCAATGTAAGATTGATTTTATTTTATCCTTAAATTGTGTATAGTTTAAAGATTAAATATCAATATTTGAAAACGTTTTATTATACTTCAGTTGCAATCTAAGCAATGGTAATTAATGGAATGTTTCAACATAGGTAAATAAAACAAATCATGACATCTAGCATTATAAGTTGAAATCCTAATTGAAATTCTTGTAATTTCATATTCTAAGGGTACAGTTCCATGCACTAATTTAAATAAAAATGACATGTCTGTTAACAGTCTTTTATTATACATACTGATTATCTTCTTAGTATACATTTTATTTTTATAAATATATTTAAAATATTTGTCTTGTATTTTTTGTAATTTACTTATAATTGATTGATTGTATGGATTCCAAACAATAGAACAATAATGCAGAACAGGTACAATTAATGTATAAATAGCAATCTATATATTTCTACTTTAAATTGAATATTTGATCTCAAAATCATGCCCATAATTTTAAAAGATTTATTAACCACTGTTTGAATATGATCATTAAATATATAATCATTTGTGAAAATAATACCCAGATCTTTCTGTTTAAAAGTTATGGCAATTCTGATTCCATTAACACAAAATTGACCATTATTAACTGTTGTTTTCTTTGTACAAGATACCGGATTGCATTTTTTAATGTTTATTTGCATAATATTGACATGGTATCAATTACAAAAAGCATTAATATAATTTTACAATACTTTATAATTATTTATATGTTGGAGCTCCAAAAAGATCTTAATATCATCTGCATAACATAATATATTTTTCCCAGTTATGACAGAAGCCAAATCAGAAATATAAATGGCTAAAAGAATGGGACTTAAAATACTTCCTTCAGGTATTCCATACCCATAAGTAACCATAAAAAAGATTTTCCATTAATATGCACATAATTCTTTCTATTAATAAAAAAAGATTTAAAAATTTTAAAAGATTAATTGATAATCCAATTTTATCTGCTTTCATTAGTAAAATATTATGATCTATCTTATCAAAAGCTTTAGATAAATCAAAGTAAATAACATCAAGTTGATTATGAGAATCAATAACTTGTGTTATAAGATCTGATAAGAGCAACAAATTTGTTTATATAAATCTTCCTGGTAAAAAACAATGTATAAATGGAAGAGTAATATTTTTTTAATTGATATATAATCCTATTATAAATTGATTCTTTCAATGTTTTAGCACAAATTGGCAACAAAAAAAAATAGGCCTAAAATTAAATAAATCTGATTTTCCACCAGATTTATAAATTGGACTTGTTTTTAAAATTTTCTAACAATCAGAAAAATCAGATACTTTTAATGCCAAATTGAATATATATATATATAAACAAAAAAAAAATAAAGACTTATAAATCCAATAAATAATATAATATTTCAACCAGAGGACTGGTTTTCATCAGAAAGAAAAAAAAATATAAGTCTTTATTTTTTTGTTTTTATATGTATTTCCTTTGGTTAGTTTGTTATATATTAATATTTTGATATATATATATATATATATATATATATATATATATATATATATATATATATATATATATATATATATATATATATATATATATACTAAAGTAGGAGCTAAAAGCCCAATACAACCTTCATAAATAAATATAGGTATATCATCATGTGCAATAATTCTCTTATTTTTTAAAGATTTAGATGACATTATAATCTCATCCACACTCAGACTAGTTATACTTATTAAATTATTATTATTTATAAGATTATTAGTAAAATGATAATTATGTGAATACACATTATTATGAATCACTGAGATGAGAAATATCTCATAAAATCATCTGGCTTAATATCTGTTTCTCTATTTCTAACTTTAAGATGTTCTTTCATAATATCCCAAAATTGCCTTGGATTGTTACTAATGTTATTTTGTATATTTTCCATATACAAATGAAAATATTGTCTTTCCAGTTTTCTTCAAAAATCTATAATTTTTAGTTATTTAAAAACATTCTATCTATATTTTTTGAACAAATTATAAAAAAACACACACCTTTCTCTTTATACATTTTATAAGTTTGTTTGAAAACCATTTAGGATATTTAGATGATTTAACACATTTCATTGGAATAAATCTATCTATTACATCAAATAACAATTTTTGAAATATTTCTGCTGCTATTGAAGCATCTTTATTGTTGTAAACTTTCTCCCAGTTTATATCTTTAATTGCTCCATACAAACCAAAACAATCACTTTTAGCATAATTTTTTTTAGCTAAAGATCTAAATTTAGTTATTTTGATGTTTAATGCTAATTTAATCTCCAGTGCAAAACGATGATAATCTTCAGTCACTAGAGAATATTCACATTTTTGTATATGAATGAATTCATAATTTGTAATTATTAAACCCAAAGTATATCCATAATTATTGTATATATCATTGATCTGCTTTAAATCCAAAAACTTAAGTAATTGCATCAAGTCATTAAATTTGACATTATTTTGGCAAACATTTTTTCCATAATATGCAATGTTCAAATCTCCCATTATTAATACTTTATGCTTATATGAAACCAGAAATGAGTACTGTTTCTAAATTTGATTTCAAACTTTTCTGTAAAACATTAGGTAGAACATACACAATTCCCAAAAATAATTTAGAATTATTTAATTCAATTTCAATCCATACTGCATCAAATAAGAAATATGGAACAAGTATACACTTACAAGTAACATATTTCTTAAATGCAACTAATACACCCCCACCAGATACTGGTTGATCACTTCTAAAAATACTATATTTGTTATCTATCAAATGTTCATTATATATATATATCTTACTTTAACCATATCTATCAAATGTTCATTATATATATATATCTTACTTTAACCATGACTCTGTTAAACAAATAATGTCATATTCTTCTGTTAAAATTTTATGCTTAATTTTATATAACTTTGTTTACAATCCTCTCACATTTTGTAAGTACATATTTAATAGTTTATTATTCATCAGTACTAATTTGTTCAGAATGTACAGACATATCCAATTTGTGTATCATTTACCTTTTTGGTAATATCATTTTCATTCATAGAATTTGATTTATGTAATCTTACACAAAAAAAAAGTAGTACAGAACCACATGGCCAAAGCTCTGAGTTTGTCATATGTTCTACATATTGTTTATCCACTGAAATGTAAAAAGAAGCATATGTTTTATTTTCAGATGGCATTTTGTAACAAACAACTGAAATGTTAAGTATCCATTAGATGATTAAGAATATCTTTCTAATTATTGTTATATCAATTTTCATGAGAAATTTTTTTTTATAAATTGTTTTTATTTTACAGCCAAAATATTATGATTTTCTTGAATTCCCATTATGGCTATTTTATTTTGTTTCTTTCTATTGGCTTTCTTTTTATATAACACTGTAGTAAAACTATTATTACTATCCTTAATTTCTCCATCTTATACCTTAAATTTAGTACCCATATCAGAATAATAATAATAATAACAATAACAACAATAATAATTGTCTTTTTACATATCTAGAGACACTTTTTAAAGTCTTTGTTAAATATTTAATATAATTATTTATACCCTTTAAAAAAAATAAAATAATAAAAAAAAAAAAAAAAAATATTTCACAAAAACAAAAAAACAAAAAAATTTTAAATAAAAAAAAATCAAAAAAAAAAAAAAAAAATAAAACATACTAAATAAACCTAAAAACCACACAAAAAAAACCCATAAAAAAAAAAAAACAAAAAAAAAAAAAAAAAAAAAAAAAAAAAAAAAAAAAAAACCCAAAAAAAAAAAACCAAAAAAAAAAAAAAAAAAAAAAAAAAAAACAAAAACAAAAAAACAAAAAAAAACAAAAAAAAAAAAAAAAAAAAAAAAAAAAAAAAACCCCCAAAAAAAAAAAAAAAAAAAAAAAAAAAAAAAACCCCAAAAAAAAAAAAAAAAAAAAAAAACAAAAAAAAAAAAAAAAAAAAAAAAAAAAAACAAAAAACAAAAAAAAAAAAAAAAAAAAACATTTTACATTATAAAACATAATATAAATTTTGATTCATATGTATTTTATTTTTGACATTTAGTAGTTCAATTAATATCAGGAGTGATTCCTAGGGTATCAACAAACTCCACAGGTGAGGAATAATCTAATAACCTTCAGAAGTGAGGTTTAAATATGAATTACAAATAAACAATGCATGACTAAGAATAATTTCCTAATACTTTGTAGAATAAAATGTTAGATCAGCAAAGTCTAGATATTGTTCTAATACAAATAGTCTTTTCTGTCTATCTCTTTTTCTTATTCTCCTCATAAGCTAATACAGAATTTACCAATTATCTTCCTAGATTTAATGTGACAATGGAATTGAAAGTTTTTGCAGTCACATTCCATACTTTAACATCACACAAATAAATTCTGATTTCAATTCTCTTTTCTGTTGAAATTGGAGCAGCCGTAGTCATTTGCAGTTGGATCCTGGTATTGCTGAACATTCACTGGCATAATAGCCTTTTCACATGAGAGATATAATTGCTTGGGCCAACAAATTTAATCAAAATGTAACTGAACTAGTCTTTTGAAATATCTGCTTAGTTTTATTACAATGTATTAATTATTTTTGAGTGGTAAAAATACAAGTTGTTGGTATTATTTTTATTTTTTGATGATGTTAATATGAATTTTTTTTTTACACAGATGAATACAATATTAAATATGCACGCACAAACTTTCAGGCAATATGTCAAAAACCTGTGCTGAAATTTAAATAGATATATTGTCTTACCATCTTTTCTTACTCAAAATGATGAAAATTTGGGATCTCTCAAAGACAGAATATGAGGCAATGGAGGCCTTCCAAAGTAAAAGTGTTCTGCCCTCTTAAATTGCATTGGGATGTTATATTTTGTGGAACTACCTTCTTTAAATAATTGTTTGCTAAAGCCTGCTGTTAAATTCTGCCATTGTTGTTGTACTTTTTAAATAGCCAATAACCACTGTTGAACTACCTTCTTTAATCTGTTGTTGTTAGTTAAGTGTGCTATAATCTGTTTGAAAAAAACTTCTCTAAATAATTTTGCTCAAAATTTGAATGGTTCTTTTTAATGGATTTTTATGCTGCAAACATCAAGTACCTACTACAAATGCCCAACAACTCAGCCTGGAAGAAAATTGGTAATATTACTTCACAGCAGATCTCTATAAATCTATTTTAAAAATATATAATATTTAAATAAAACTAACTATAATCGTGGAGGGAGGGGGTTGTATTTTATATATTAGACCAATTTCTGTTTTTGTAATTTGTATATTTATATCTAGTTTTATTTTTAAAATAGCTATGAGCTCATTGTTATCTATATTTAATTACTTAATAAGTATTAATCTGTTATTAAGATTTGTGAATTATTATACTCCATGTAATAGTATTCAAAGTCAGAGGAATTTTTTTAAAAATGTACTGCATTCCCACCATCAGCCATTAATGAAGATTCGTTAATTTTTTTTGAGATTTAGTATTATACTTTTTGTTTAATTCCATAGGCTTTTATTATAGTTTTATTTCTTTTATATCATAGGCTTTTGAAAATAGCATTCATGATTTTTTTGTTTTTAGTAATTTGCATTGTACTTATTTTTGATCGAATTCTACATGGGAGGGTTTACATTTGAGGTATTTGCACCGATTTAAGTTTTTGTAATTTGAATTTTATAAGATTTTCTTTGATTTCTTTTTGATTTGTATTTTAGAAGGATTTGTTTGATTTACTTTCGTGATTTTTGGATAGAAATTTATCACTTGCAGGCTTCTTGATGGTACTGCAGTGTTGCCTAGCAGCTACAGTATACCTAACCAATTAGTACCAGATTTTTATATGAATAATCACTTAAACTTTTTTTTATTTTGTAGCTTTTAAATTATTACAGGTTAATTTAAAGCTGCAAAATTTTTTGCATTCACAAGTATGACAAAAAACTATCCAGAAAAATATCAATTATTTGGCTAGAAGTTATCATATGAATTTTAGCTTGATACATGCTTTAAGCTTTAATTAAAGATTAATATATCTAATATAATATATTGAACAAAACTACACAGAAACATTTATTGAAATTTATTCAACATATTTCCATGTGTAAAAATTCTTATAACGTATTTCATCATATATACTTTATCTTACAGGCGGCGAGTGCGTGAAAATTTATATTTAAGAAACAGCGCATAATCGGAGATTGACTTCCGTTTGAATAATAATCGAATGAATAAAGACGTTTAAAAAGGATCATCTAGCTGCATTTCATGCTAAATCAGCATTCTTCAGTTTGGTCAGTCATATTAGGGGTTGTAACCTGGGTTAACTGAAAAAGTGCTGATTCAATAGGAAATGTATTTGGAAGTGAGTCATTTATTTTTTTAAGATTTCTTTTTCATGTGAGTAAATAATATATTATTTCTAACTTTTCGGACTCTAATCATTTTATTAGTTTTTAAATTTGTTTTCTAATTTTTTATTCGTTGTCTTTTTTATGATTGCTTTGTCGTTTCCTCTATAGAAGTTAAAATGGACATATTCGTCTACAAATGACTGCTAATGACGAGGATAACATAACCCTTTTGCCTACAAACCCAAACTTTTTTTTTTTTAAAAAACAAACAAACAAACAAATGATTAAATTGTATTGTATTGTTTTAACTAGTATTTTAGTAAAGCGCTTTTTTCAACTTAAATTTAATGGAAACAATCAATAGTAAAATAAAAAAAATATTTGCCCACTAGTTAACGAACATAAAGAATTAAACCAATTATTTTTAAAAGTTTTAAAATTATTTTAAATGTAACGCTGAAGTAAATAAATTACATTTTACTTTCTACGATTTAATAAAAACAAGTAATCTTATACTTTAAAAAAAATAAAATTGCGTCTGGCAGAAAAATAAAAAGTATATAATTTCCTTAGTAGTTTTTTTTTTTAAATATCTAACCACAGTCTAAAAAGTACATGTAAATGAATCATATTATGTTTCATTCTGACAATGTTGAAAAAATATACAATTTTAAGAGTTATATATTTGTTACAGAATAATAAACTTTGGCTGAACATTTCAAACTGAACATAGATTAGAATAGAGTTGTATTTTTAATTAAAAATTTTGGTTTAAAAAATCTGGATGGACTTGAAAGCTAACGATATCGAAGTTTAAAATGTTACTTCCTTTACTCATATCTCATGATCTTCTATTTGATTATTTTTTGCTTCTTGAGGTTAAATGCAGTGGTAGCATAAAGTATTGGAGAATTATAGGTTTCTGAATCTAAGCTCTGTTTTTGGTGCGCAAACGTAATATGACTTCCTTAGCAATTAACTATTGGTTTTTTTTTTTTTTTTTATAATCTGGAATGTGGTTATCCAAATTTATAAAATTTGAGATTTTTTGTTAATACTATCCCAAAAATTAAATCTTACTGGAGAGAAAAATTAATTTATAAATAATTGCAATAATTATAGACAACTAAGAACATCTCTCACATTAGCACTACATTTTTATTACCTTCTTGGCCTAGAAATATTTTTTAAAACCCAGAATTCTAAGAGAAAGTAAGATGAAATGTATGTCAGTTTTATAAACTCATGGAAAAATATGTTGAGCTAGACTAAGTTTAAAAAGAATCAAATTATTGATGGCTGATTATTAAATGTTTTAATATAACCATGCAAATGCATTTACTAAAATAACAATCAATGCTCATTCAGAGGGTATATAAGCATGACAAAACATCATAGCAAAACACACACACACACAAACAAAATACATTGTGAGATAATAACACAGATTCAAATACTTAGTATCTATCAAAAAATTCTATCATGAGTTTCATGAATGACACATTTATGGTTGAACTGCCACTTTAAAACTATGTTTTTTATTTTATTTGAAAGATAGAATGTGGAAGTAGTCAAAACTGGATAATAGATAACAGAAAATAAAATAAATAGACATGAATCATCATTTTTCCAGACACTGAATCTGTTAGTCATCCAAAAAGAATCATATTAACCAGAATGCATTTTCAATTGCATATTCTAATAGTGAAATTGTTATGATGTGCATAGATGTGTCACACTCTTTGTCTATTGGACCACTTTGGGAAACCAAAATTATTTTAGGTGCAAACTTTATCTCTAGACTATATAATAGGATTTTAAGAAATCTGAGGAAAATGTTATAAATTTTTTGTAGCTTCTTCATTAATTGCTGTTATTATTATTAAACATGTTGGCTAATGTGGAAATAAAATGATAAAATGATATCCTTCAGAAATAACAGCTCTTAATCAAATATAACTGGTTTAATAATTTAGGCACAATTCAAATATTATCTAATTATACTACCTTACAGAATATAAGCAAGTCTTGATAAAAACAGTAACTCCACACCATAATAAAAAGGTATAGCTATTGTAGATGTTTTGATAATTTATTGTTGACCTATGAAAAATTTGGTCTATTATCTTTTTAATTTTCCAATTTTAAGAATATTCTTTAAGAATTAGAAAGAATTATATAGGATATATTAGAGGAATAATATTTTTTTTGCAATTTCATAACTTTAACAAACTTTGTAATCTATTTTAAATAATGAATGGTATGAATACCAATGAAGAGAATTTCCATTTCGTCAACCCATTTTAATAGACATTAAAGTGAAATAAAGACCATTCAGAAATGAAACTAACCTAATATAGTGCATACATTGAATATCTACATAGTGTCATATTTTATCAAAATATTCAGCCAAATATGGTTTAGAAAAATACACATTTCTCAACTTTTTTTGTCTTTATCTTATTATTAATGTATATTGAGATTTCTTCTGTAATGGCTATTTGATTTAATTAATGTTTTTTATATCTTAATATATGTTTACGAATAGTATAAGAATTAACCTAATTTTCTTTAATAACAAACATATGATAAAAGGTAAAACAACTTTTAAATAGCTCATTTAAAAACAAAGGTTTCTATAAAAGCTTATGATAGAGCATCACTGAAAACAGAGTAGAAGTCATTCGGTTCACCAATTTCTGGGTATTGAGAGTTTGAGCAGCCCCCCCCTCTTTGCTTATCCATAATTTAAGAATAAACCACTAAATATCACATGATCACCATTTCTTATTCTTGCTCATAACTGTTATTAAAACAGGCAAAACTCTTCATACAATAGTGCCACCCAGTGTAAGCCAGAGTAATCTTAAGATCCAAGTGGATTGCTCTCAGATACAAAACTTCTCACTGATGAAAGCCACAAGCTAGAAACTACTCTGAGGATATTGGATGAGTAGACATTAGATAGGGATTTTATGCACAAGCCTTCTGGCATTCATTGACTACTCTGGCTTGCACTGGGTAGCACTACTGTATGGAGAGTTTTGCCTGTTTTAATTTAAGAATATCTAGAACATTTACTGATCAACATTGGATGATTTGGTACTGTCTTGGAATTTTTCAAGTTTTCTCAGCCTGAATTTAAGCCCAGAACTTAGGCATAGAAAGATGTGTGACCATCAAACCACAAGCTGTTTATATATATATACACTCATTTCAGTGAAAGGTATCAATTTTGATAATAAATATAGGTTTTATTTTTATATATTACAGTGGATACTTTTGTTGACTTTCTTGAAAAACAGTAATTCACTTTATTTGGAACAATTTTACTTTTGGATAAAGATGTAATTGAATTTTTCTCATAGTTTTCTCATATTAGATAAGTAGTTTCAATATTTTCAATCAATTGTTCCAACTTTGAGATATTAGTTAGACTTTCTTTAAAATTTAAAATTATTGTTTTATTTATTTTGTTTTATATTTTTTATTAAAAAAGTTAGACTTTCATTTTATTTTTATAAGAGTCAATATTATGGGAAAAAGTACTTTGAATATTATTAGCATCTATAAGCATCTTTGAAAGTCAAATTACATTTAATTTCTATAATCCTTTCTAAAATCCAATTTTTATTTCTCCCAGTCTTAAAGACTCAAATAAATATAGAAACATAACTCAACTTACATATGGATTACTCTCAGAATCCTACAGAATTTAAACATGCAGGGTATGGTAGGCCATAAAATTATATTAAGAATATATTAAATTAAAACAGGCAAAACTTTCCATACAGTATTGCCACTCAGTGCAACTCAGAATAATTAATGGATGCCAGAAGGCTTGTGCATAAAATCCCCATCTAGTGCCTATTCATCTAATATCCCCAGACTAGTTTCTGGTTTGTGGCCTTCATCAGTGAGGAGTCTTGGATCTGAGAGCACTGCACTTAGATCTTAGGATCTAATGCAACCCTCCAGCAGTCACTTTTTATCTCTACTTTAATTCAAGCTCATTAGCTTATATAGTCACATAGATCTGAATTCAGTTCAGTACCTATACCTTTGGTGTCTTTGGTTTTTTAATAACCATAGCCACCACTATCCCATTAGGCAGGATTGGTTTTAAGCCTATAAACATCACATGATTATCATTTCTTATGCTTGCCTATAACTGTTCATTAAAACAGGCAAAACTCTCCATAGCTTCTCACTGATGAAGGCTACAAACCAGAAATTAGTCTGGGGATATTGGATGAGTAGGCACTAGATGGGGATTTTATGCACAAGCCTTCTGGCATCCATTGATTACTCTTGCTTGCACTGAATGGTAATACTGTATAGAGAGTTTTTCCTGTTTTAATAACAATTATAGGCAAGCATAAGAAATGGTGATCATATGATGTTTATTGGCTTAAAATATATTAAATTCAGACATTTTCAAAAATAAACCTTGTATATTTTAAAATAATATGTATATATATGTATATAAGAAGACCTCCTTTTACTTCAGCACAAAACCCTAACAAGAGTTATTATAGGCTAATAGAGAAACTTGTTTAATCTCAGGAAGATTGTCAATTAATAGTAGCTGATAGTTTCCTGACAACAACAACAAAAAATTTATCTGTGTTTATAAGGATATAATCTCCTTATTTCTATATTTTATTATAATATATATATATATATAACATTACTGCTTAATTAATAATAATACAATTTTGAAATCCATGCCAAATTATTTTTTATGTCTATTTTAATTAATTAAATATATATTAAATTATTACAATTTGATGTATAAGTGATAAATTTTTGACTCTTACAATTTTGAGACTATCCATATCAAGTAAATACAATAATGACAATTACTAACTTTATCCATATATATTTGTTTTTATTAAATGAAAACACAAAATAATTTGCCACCATCTTTTTTTTTTTTTATGTATTATATCTTTTGGATATTTTAAATGTATGCACTAGTCCTCAAAAGAGCTGTAATTAATTAATTATAGAAAATGAATATTCTACAATATTTTGATAAAAATAAATTAGCACCTTTAACTCATTATATTGTAAAATCTGTCTAAGCAATAGTGATTCCAAAACAACAGGTATTTGGGTCATTAAAGTTGAAGTAATATATCCTAAAGTCAATGATATTATATTATGTAGATCAATGATGAACTATAGAAAGTTATTCACCAATGGTTATGAAGTTAGAAGTGATTATCTTTTAAAACCAATTTTGACAATAATGTTTGTCACAAAGTTCATGATAAATATATAAATGGAACTTCTAAAGAAGTGACATTCTTCCAAAGGCTTAAATTTTGTAGATACCAAAAATATTTTATAGATCTCTTGATTTTTACTATTCTTTGCCAAAGCTTTGTGCCTATTGCATGTAGCTATAATATGTAAATATTCATAATCAATGTCTTTTTGTATTTGATTTAGTATCGTTCAAGATATAAGTTGAATATTATGCAACTAATTAACGTCTGAGATAAATACATTTATTAATAGAGTCATATTCTTTTACTCGGATTTCAATATATAATATTTTAAATGCTTTTATTTTTAATATTATTCACTTTACAAACTAACTAGAATTATTTGTGATAATCATTTTTCTCTCAATTTTTGTCATTCTATGATATCTGATTAAATAAAGAATAAAAAAACATATAATTGAATGGCTTTATAGATTGGAAGTTCATGAGAAGTGAGTGCTGGAAATACGCGTAATGAAATTAATTATAAAATCTTACTCTCCATATTCAATCTACCACTTACTCTGTAAAAGTAAATAGATGTGATTTATAAATCAATTCACTATGTAAGTATACGTTTATGTATGTAGGAGTTATTAGAATATTACACTATCAATTATTCCATTATGTAAAACCATTAAATGCAGATTTTTAAAAATAAAGTGAGTTATTTCAAAAAGATTTTTTTGAAGTTTTTTTAAAAATATTTTAAGCTATTCAATAACTTTAAAATACTTTTACGTTTTTTAAATCTGGAAATGCAAAGCTATTTTTACACTCAATTATTCCATTCAAAAGGAAAATGTTTTTACGACATTTATTTTTTATTTAAATAGAGAGACTCCACCCATCACTTTAACAATATTTACTATTGATGAGTGCAAACATTGAGCTTAAATATAATTCTTTGTCTTAAAAAAAAATTGTTCAAACTAGCAGACAAGTTAGCAATTTTTGATTTTCCAAAAATCTAGCGATTGTTAAGATTTCTTAATTGTCTATTATTAATATCCCTTCCCATTTTCCATTATATTCTACTACTGGTCACAGTTGTATTATCCAACATTACCTTGAATTATGATTTTAACATTTACACACAAGAATTCATATATCACATGATCACTATTCTTTATGCTTACACAAGCTGTTTTTCACGAGGCAAAACTCCCCATACTGTAGCCACAAGCTAAAAATAGTCTGGGGATATTGGATAAGTAGTTACTATATAAGGATTTTATCTACAAACCTCCTGCACCCATTGATTACTCTGGTGCACTGAGTGGCGCTACTGTATGGAGAGTTTTGTTTCTGTGTATAATTAATATATTTACTCACTCAAAATGAAATTTTTATACACTTTCTACAACATTTTGTACATGCAAGAGTTCTTGTTATAAAAGTAATATTAAATGTTTATATTGCATTTATAATATTTTCTAAATAATTATCTATCGAATAAAAAATTGACAAATTTCTATATGATACTTGTTTTGTTCTCTGCTCTCATCAGATGTCTTGGAAGTGATGAAGTATCTATCAACAAAATAATGTTACTCCTATTTAAATAGTATTATAATAATTAGAGGCTGAATATTGAAATGGAAATAAAGTTATTATATTGATGACTTCTAAAGTACTTGATGAGGCGAGAACCAAAACGTGTTGTGCACCGATTGATCTTTTTTTTTTTTTTTGATCAATAGCTTTAAAAATACTGCAGGTGATACATAAAGATTTAACAAAACCCCTATTAATTATATAGTTACAACCCTGACATGATTATTTATAATTGTTTGAGAGTATGGTAAACACACATTTAAGCATTCATAAATATATGTGCGTGAGAGAGATTTAATGATTGCTAGTTATATTTTATAAATGTGATGTCATATATATATATAAAGATAAAAGAACGTATAAGCATATATTTTGAATGCATTTAGTGTTGTTTTTCTATTTTTATCAGATCTTATTTAGAAACTGTCTATATATATCTTACAAACATGCGAGATCTTGTAAATGCATATCCATTTAAACAAATAAAGTATGTATAATCAAGATGAAACATTTTTAATAAATGTTTTAAATTCATGCATATATTTTATAAATTTGATAATAAATGTAAAAATAATTTAAAGTTGGTTATAAACGCCATGTATATTAAAATCATTTTTAAAAATTTATACATAAGATGTAAATGCTCCCCCCCCCCCCGATTATATAAAGACACAAATATACACTTTTTTTTTTTTTTAACCCTACCAATAAATTAAATAACATTTATTAAAAACTTATTCTGGGTCAGAGGTGGATTATTGAGAGCATGAGAAACCTTGTTTATTGGTCTATATCTAGATTAATGGAAGGGTGGACCAGTTGGGTAGCATCAATGAAATTCCACACATTTTAATGTTTTTTTAATAACAAAAATGCATTAAATATAATTTATAACATTTTTTTTCCAAGGACATATGTATACTGTATAAGATTGCTCATTGAAATATGCGCACATACTTATTTCAGAAGCATTGCTAATACTTTTGTCAATAATAAATAATTTTAATAGAAAAATAACAGAAGGAATTTAATATATTAAGTTCGAAAAAAAAAAAAAAACTAACTCTTTTCACCATAACCAGGTACGCTTTAATAATAATAAAAAAAATTCAAATACGGTAATTGGCAACTTCATATGAATCAAAAATTATTAAATACATCAATAAAGTATAAAATGCCCTATTTAATTTAAGAAGCAAAATTAATGTTAAATAATTGAAATTTCTCAATTTATAGCACTTTCAATTATAAAACAAAAACAGCAAATGCACTCACGTGTATTTTTATATATGAAAAAAAAACAACAACCCACGCTTGATATTTATTAATTTAATCTTTATCAAAAGTTAATAATAACAATAATCATATGATTAGCTCGCAGATCACATGATATTTGAGCATTTTTAAAGGAAGGTTGACCATGATAGCTTTATTTTGAGTGGGTTGAGAATTTTTTTTTCTTTATTATTACGATATTCAACACAGAATAATGGTTGGAATTTTTGGTTCAAATCTTACCATTAACTATTGTACTAAACCATACAGATCAGTTTACTGCTCTACAAGCGTTTGCAACTTTCCTATTTTCCATTCTAATTTTGTATTCTTTTTTAAAACTATCATTTTTTTCTTTCTTCTCTTATTTTTTTCTGTTCACTCTTTCTGTTCATTCTCTATATTTATTTTAAACTCATCTTACATAATTTATTTAATGTAAAAATATTTCCAATTTATTCTTCTTAATTTCTTTAATATACAACTGTTTTTTTTTTCATTCTCTTTTTTTAAATGTTGTAACATTAATCAATTATCCATTTCAAACAACTTGTAACGTTACATTTTCCAATCTTTACTCAGTTACTCACCATACTTTATGGCTATACCATGCAAGCTTACATCTTATGTTATGAAGATACTCTAGTGCAAGCAAAAACATTTAACATGCATGACTCTGTCATATGGCCACAACAAAATAACTTTTTTTTAAAAAGTAAAGTATAATCTTCATTATAATTATGTTTGAAACTTTAATAGATAATAAGAAGTTTTTAAATAGCCCATCAAAGAGCAAAGACTTCTCAAAAAACTCCTCATAGAGAAAGCAGTGAAAAAAAGACAGTATTCACCAAACTTGTCAATTGATGGATGACAAGTATTTGAGTGGTTTTCCACCTTTGCTTTATTTTATAGTTAAAAATAACTAGATATTCATTTACTGACCAATGTTGGATGGCTATCTGGGTTGTCTAAGGCTTGAATATATAAAATAAAAATTCAAGCATTTGACAAAAATTCAAATTTACTCAACCCAAATTCAAACCCTGAATCATTAAGTTTGATTGAATAACATTTTAATAAAAACATAGAATGAATGCTTTGAATTTTTATAGAATAGTTATTCTGCATTCACTTTATTTGGCTCAAAATCATGGAAAATAGTAACCCTAAATAATAAATGTTTTTAGATTTATAAATTTGCATTTGATTCTATAAGCATTCTCATGATAATTAATCTTTGGATTATCAAGATATAGATCCAGAATATTATTCTATTCCAAAGAATATTTGTTGAAATGCAACAATAACAATTAGATTAAATAGCATACAAATAACATTAACATTAGCAAGAATGTAGAACAGTGCGGTTCTAAATCTTCAAAAAATTTTATAGCAATTTTACAAAAAATATTTTGTGACCTAAAGTGGAAAACTAAAGAAGTAAAATATTAAGTCACTTAGATTTTGCAGATGATAATGCTTCAGAGAGTTTCAGAAAATATTAAAGTAATGTTTAATAAATTTTTTCAGAAGAAAAAATAAAAGATTGATAATCAGGAATTAGAAAAAGTTATCAACTACTCTTACCTTGAACATATTATTAATACAGATGGAAACATAATAGATAAAATCAATCATAGAATTATTTAGAGGGAATGCTTTTGGTAAAACTAACTTCATATTAAAAAGATATATGTCTATATGTTTGAAAAGGAAAGTTTTTAATTGTATTTTACCAGTTTTTACTTATGGATCTGGAACTTGGATACTTAACAAAGAAACAGTGTAGACACTTTATTCAACTTAAAGTATGAAAGTGTCAAAAATAAATATATGGGTGAGACAATAAACAGGGATGACTGATATTATTGAAAGAATTAAGAAACTGGGCGGAATTCATAGCTAAAAGAGATGATAATTGATAGACAATTGAAGATAAACTGAATCCTGAGAGATTTTAAAGAACCTAAAATAAGATCTCATGTAAGATGGATGGATAAAATAAGGTAGTTTGCTGGTGTAATGTAGAAAAGAGAGGTTAGGGATCAGAGAAATTGGATTAACTTCTAGAGATCTTTATCTTTTAGTAAATCAATAATGATTGAAAATAATGTATGATGATAATACAATTAAAATTTAAAAACATATACATCAAGACATAAAATAAAAATAATTAATAAAAAAAGAGACAAAGAGCAACTATATGACTGACTAAGTAAAAAAGAAGAGGAAATGGATGAATGATAGTTGATTCAAAGTGGCATTCATATACTTGGGTAAAATTTATAGGTTCAAATTTATGGATTTTAATTTTATTTAATATTTTTTCAAACTCTGTGTTAACTAATGAAATCATGAACAAGCATATTTTATTGTTTACATATTTAATTTATTATATACAAACATAATAAAATAATTGTATTATAAACATTTATATAATTTTAATTTTTACCATTTTTTAGAAATAATATATAATAATTTTATTTTTGATTTTCTGCTCAATTATCTTCTCCAAGTTTTTAGTCTATAATAAACAAAGAAATTTTAAATTTTATTGCAAGACAAATATCTAGCTGGCAATGACTTGCAGATTCACGTTTATCAACCAGTTATTGAATAGCTAGCACTAGCTAGATGAACAAATTCTTAAGTTTCCTTCAAAATTTTGAGCTGAAAAAAAAATTATATTTTTCTATATGAAATTGAATCAGAAACTGTGGATGTGGAAAACAATCTGATTTTGAGACAAGTGAATTTAGAGATTTTTTCCCCCTTATAGATGTGTATATATTTAAGTATTTTTGACTTTTATCAGTGTTATCCTTCAGCTCAATTCCACCATATTGCAATCTTCCACCAGAGCAGAAACTTAAAGCATTCGCTATCTCTCTCTCACACACACAAACTATGCATGAATTTGATGAAAAATGTCTCTCTGTATATGTAAATTTTAAATTATAATAGCAGTAAACAATGACAATTATAATACATAAATTAAGCAGAAGTACTTTCCATTACAACATAATGGAAAGTATTTCTGTTTAATTCATATGTTATTGTTATCATTTGCTATTATTCTAATTTAAAATATTGATTTTTCCCTTTGTTTGAATTTGTGTTTTCAAATTTGCAAATGTTTGTTTATTTGTGAAATGAAGTGATTTCCTTCTTCTTTATAACCTAATACTAAGTACACTTTCAGTGAAGTTCACCATAATCATAGAGAGATGTTTCTGGTAAACATCACCAAAAATGCACTTAGTGTTAGATTATAAAAAAAGAAAAAAAATCAGTTTAATAAATAGACAAACTAACATTTATAAATTTGAATTATAATTTAAAATTTACATATAGTATATTTTTAATGAATGACCTATTATATATAATAAATCAATACTACTATATTGTAAATACTGAACTTTAAGATGTAATTAAAGAGGATTTGAACACAGAATTTCAATCTTCTTTCAGCTATCCACTTCATCTTATATAATGGATATAAGATAAATGATCTTCAATATATGTATTTCATGCTGAATCAGCACTCAACAGTTGGTCCAGATTATGCAGTGCTCAGTTTATAGTAAGATAGCAAATCTTCAAACTTTAATGGATAGACTTCAATCATCTCCACCCTCCAACTCTTCAGCCATATATACTGCTGAAAATCTGATGACGGAATACTCAAACATTTTTTTGTTGATGCCAATATTGTCATCTTATCCATGTTGACCTTAAGTCATTCTTACTCCTTATATATATGATCTTAATATGTCCATTTAAATACACAGAGGGATGGTAGAATTAAGGCTGAAAACTATAAAAAATCAGTACTACTATACTGTAAATACCAAACATTAAGATGTAATTAAAGGAGATTTGAGCCAAGACTTTCATGATTCCTTCAGTTATCCACTTCATCTGAAATAACCAATACACATGGAACAATAAACATAAATGGTTGAAGAGTCTTCAACCACTTTCACACTCCAAAGTTTGAAGATTTGCTATTTTAATATAAAGTGAGCACTGATTATATACATGTGTGGGAGATGATCTGGATCAACAGATGAGTGCTGGTTCATCATGAAATACATATATTGGAGATCATTTGTCTTTTTCACATGTGTGTGGTTCATGTTTATTTGTTATATAAAATGGAATGAATAGCTAAAGGAAGCTTGAAAGTCAGTGTTCAAATCTCTTTAATTACAACTTAAAGTTCAGTATTTACAATATACTAGTATTGATTTATTATAGATTTAGCCTTAATTCAGCCCATATCTCTGTGTATTTAACTGAATATATTAAGGTCATATATATGAGGGGTCAGAGTGACTTAAGGTCAACATGGATATGACAACAATATTGGCATCAATAACAGTTTGAACATTCCATAATCAGATTTTCAATGGTATGGATGGTTGAAGAGTTGGAGGGTAGAGAAGATTGTAGTCTGTTTATTAATGTTTGAAGATTTGCTATTTTAATATAAACTGAGCACTAATTTTATATATGTGTGGGAGATGATGATCTGGACCAACGAATAAGTGCTGATTCAGCATAAAATACATATATTGGAGATCATTTATCTTTTTCACTTGGGGTGTTGTCATGGGTGTCGGTTATATAAGATGGAGTCGATAGCTGAAAAAAGCTTGAAAGTCTGTGTTCAAATCCCCATTAATATATATATATATAAATGTGTGTTTGTGAGTGCAAATGTATTGCATTTTAGTTATGGAAAGACTTATTCAAGTGTATGATGTAGCTTAAAATATTAAGATATTATAATAAATTTTGTTACGGCAGATAGATAATCATTTAAAAACTATCGCTAATAATGAGTGATTATTATATTTTGATAATAATATTTCGTTGAAAAGATAGATATTCCTTCTTCATTTAGATAGAGAATATAACATATATATATATATCTTCAATAAATTAAAACGTCTACCAGAACATATTTCATTTTTTGATGATAAAATAAGTTGTCATGATTATAGGAAGCTTGATCTTATTCTTACTTTTTATCCATAGAAAATGTGGAGGATTTAGAATGATCATATGTTATCATTTGAGCAATTAATACTGATTTAATGGGTGATACCTGACAGCCTTTTGATAGATAATTGATGATAATTTTTATGTTAATATATGTACATATATTAAATTCCAAAATATGTATACACTGTTTGAATGCTTACAATCCATAAAATTATAAGTAGTATTTATTTTCTATTTATCTGATGTTACAAGTATTCAGAATGTCTACATTTATAATTTCCTATTGTTTTTTAGAATATCTAAAAATTGATGATACTAAATTAATTATCATTTTGTAGCTATTCCAGAGATCAGACTTAATTATACTAGTACTATAGTTAACAACAATAATACCAATTTAAAATATATACTTGACCAACTGACAAATAATATATGTTTATAAAGATTTTAATCTTGTTTCATTTTATACATGAGTTGCAAGTATCCAAAAAGTAAATGCATTTTTTTCATCCTACAAATATATATTTTGAGTAAAATAAATAGAACACCTACCATATTAACTCTGAATTTTTAAATCATGCAGTAGGTTAAAGATAAACCAGCCTTTAAATAGCCCATTGCAGAAAAAAAGACTTCACTAACATTTTACATTTCACTTATAATTGCCATATGATGAAGGTTTGATGTCTTTCAGTTTGTATATTATCACCTAAGATTATCTAGATATTTTTTTATAGACCAATATTGGGTGATTTGTTGCCATAGCTGTGAAATATCTGGTAGAAAAAAAAGTCTGATTGGAACATTCACATCTGAGCTGAATCAAACTGGAAATTTTTTTAAAGCTGACCTAGATTTGAATGTGTGTTTATAATACAGATAATACAAAAATAATATATATATATATATATATATATATATATATATATATATATATATATATATATATATATATATATTGTATCATTTATTTATATATGGTGCAAATATATTGGCATTTGGTAAAAGCTAAGAAATAAAAGTAAATTTAGATATTTTTTTTGACTATAATTTTAAAAAAAAAAAAAAAAAACATGCAATGAAAGTTAAATTATTCTTTCGTATTTTTTTAATGTAATTAGAAATAAAGGTAGAATTGGAGAGAACAAAAGAATTCCAAAAGTAAAAAAAAGATAAGCTAAAAGAAAAATATTTTGGCTAATTAAAGATGGCCGAAAAACTTGATAAAAAAAAAAGAGAACTTTATAACATAAATTTTATAAAGAATCTACAAGTTTATGAACCAAAAAAACACCATGATAATAGCATGCACAGACGTCTGAAAACTGGACCTCTAGTATAAAAAGGAGGGGTTCGGTTGGAGGAATGTCTTGGTTTGCCTGATATTCTTTTGGTTGGTTTTGGATTAAAGAATCCAGACCACTCTACAATGAAAAAGTTCTTCATAATGAGAGTAGACCAGAGCTTTAGCTGACATCATTACCAATGGACACCAGAGAAGCTTATGTGACTAGCCTATGGAACCAGCACCAAGATCAATTTATAATCAATGGCTGTGAGCTAGTTTTAACCCCAAAAAACTATGCATAGTTATCTACAAACATCGTGAATTCACTAAAACTTACCGGTAAGTTAAGACTACTTATTTCTGATTGTGACAAAATTAAGCGTTTGCAAACAAGTCTTAAAATAATCCCGATAGAGACTTTCATTTTTTCTGTACAAGAGACTTTTATTTATACCAGAACTTTTTAATTAATTATTTTATTTTATTAATTGCACCATGTTTGAATTAATATGTGTTCTCTCTCTCTAATTTACTTGATTAAGAATTCTCATTTTAACTTAAACAGATTTTTAATCTGTTATAATAAAAATATTTCTAATATCAATTTTCATTTGTGCGTTATTAGTAAGAGTTATTATTTTTTGTTATTAAATTTATTATTAGTTTAATAAGATTTAAAAATGTAATTTACCTTTGCCAATATGTTGTAAGTTCCAGGAAAAATAACATTTAAAAGATAATTCTAGTTTATGGTAGAATTACCGATTCTTAAAAATCCAATACCGATTAGTTTAAAAACATTTTTTTTTTAAATTTGTGAGACGTTATTTGACGATTTCAGCGGACTCTTTAAAATAAAAGGTCCTGGCGCCCATATTAAATAAATTAAAAGCTGATTTCATCGATAGCATAATTCTCAACAATTAATAGGCCGAGTTGATCAGGAAATATAGCTATGTTTTTAGAATAGAAATACAACTTTCTTCTTTTTTGACATAACTTGATCAACTCGCGCACAGTTTATATTAGCGTGTAGAGGCCTAGCAAAACGAAAAACGTTATAATATATATATATAGTTTTTTTAAAATGAGCAGTTGATGGTTAGGTGCATATTTAATGATGACATCTATTTGATAAGCCATTGAAAAATGTCAGACCTATTTGAACTTAAAGAGGATTGAATTGTTGACACTTGATTTAATACAGTATCAGTTTTAAAACATAAATTATTTAATATTTTAACAATGACAGTGTTAAGGATAAAGAATGCCTTAAATAAAGATAGGAGAATGAATCTACTGGAACTAACTAAAAATTGGGGCTTAAAAGAGAGATGAAAGACAAAGAATTATAGAAAGCAACTATGAATCAATTATTTTAAAGAACTACACATGTCAGATTAACTAATTTTTATCAAAACCAACTACTGTGCATATGAGAACCTTTGAGACATATTTCAAAATTGCTAATTTGTGAAATAAATTGCTGGAGTAAAGAGGAGGTGTATTTACACATAAAAACTGAATAATGAATAACTAGAATTATTTTATTGATAGATGAATTAATCACGAGTTAAACTTTTGTTAGAGATTTAAAAAAAAACCTTTTGTTTGATAATTAATTAAACATTTAATAACTAGACTACTTTCTTGTAACTATTAGTAGAGTTATCATGATTTGGATTGCAGTAATAAAATAAATATATTAATCTAATCATTGCTCAACATAGCTACATACCAACTCTTTAACTAGGTTTAATTCTTTCTTGCAAATGTTAATTTTAGACAATATTGTCATATTTCAAGAATATTGGGTTAAAAAGTGTGGTGGTCTTGCGTTGTTAGCCGAGAGGTATCGCAGCCGCCATGCAAGCAAGTAGTTGGTTGCAGATGGTTGTGGGTTCACGTCTTGGCAGATACTATGACATATGAAGGAAAAAAAAAGTGTGGTGGTGGTATTATATATCTTTCCATGATATCCCAATTAGTTGTTAAATCTTTATAGGCCATTCTTGAACAGGTGGACAGATGTCAATACATTTTCACTGAAATTTGTACAAAACTTAAGGCATTTCTCTATAAGGAATTACAGATTTAGCACAATGGTGGAGCAATAAATGTTGAAGCCCACAGTCTATAGATTTAGGATCCAACTCTGACACTTCATGTGTTCTAACTTCTTAAAAGCTCTAAACAATTGAACATTTATAATTTTTCCTGAATAGTCTAATGCTCTGAAGCTCAAAGATCTTATATTGTGGCCCCAGAATCTGTTACTTCAAGTGCCCAAACTTTATATGAATTTATCAGCAATAAACCATTTAATTATTTTTTCTCTAGGAGAAACTTTTTAATATTCATTTCGATGTTAAGACATTATAAAAAAAAACTACAATAATCTCATTGTCGAATTGTTATATAATTTTGTCTATCAGAATAAAAAGAATCGATTAATACATCTACTTCCATACATATAACCTAAGTTTGAATCTGGAGTAGATACATCTTAGAATTTTATTCAAGTCACAAATAGGATTATTAGAATTACCCATAGAAAACCTAGCCATCTATCAAATATTAGTAATAACTAAGTATCTAACTTCTATTAATTAGAAGTGTAGGCTAACATTATCATCGAATTAGAAAGAATCTCAATTGGTCTGAAGAATGCAGATGAAGTAACAAAATACTAATGTAATACGATGTAATCATTGGTGAGAGAAGGGTTATATTTGTGCACGCGCTTAATTCGTAATATACCGTTACCATTTCACAGGTAGTGCAAACTATTCTTGATATATAATAACGTGCAAACAAATTATTAAAGATATCATACGTGTTCCAATTATTCTTTTCAATACTCGTACATGGATATCAATAATTTTTTTTTTTTTTAAACATAAATACCTTATTTGACAAGCTTGTAGATCCAGGTATATATTGAAATTAATTTCTTAATTAAATTTAATCATATGAGATGCAAATATCTATTGAAATAAATTTAGTTGTTTCATTTTTAAAACATTTAATATAGTAAATGCGTGAACAAGTCATCGGCTGTCTTGCAAATAAAATTATAATAATCAGCTACCAACAGATTAAAAAATAAAGCTACAAATATATATAATAATAAATAAGATTCAATATAAAACGTTAAACTGCTGCTTTATCTGCTTGCAATTTCTAATTAAACTTTAAATATTTTGCTAAATCAATAATGATAACAAATTTTCTATAATAATATATTATTTAGACTTTTATAAAAGCATTTAAAATCTCAGTAATGCAGGCAGTTTAAATAATCAATAAATATTTGATTGAGCTCAACAATTATTTCAATTAAAAGTAAATACGAGTAGACAGTGCTGCCATCTATATAAATAATTGAAATTTAGTACTAGAAGTGAAACGGCATCAAAGTTTGAAGTAAATGCATATTTTTAGATAAATAACAGAAGTAATTCTACAATTTTGTTATTATTAAATAATGAGAGAAGAAAGAATTGAATAATTATTAAATCTTAAATAAAATAAGACTAGCACACATACATTTATATAATTTTTGTGGGAAGGTATCATAAAGGTTGGCTACAACTTTTGACCGTCCAATTGCTTATTACTTGATTATAGTGTCAAGAAAGTTTTTGATATCATAAAATGCCGCATTTTTAAAATCATATCATTAAACAATGCATTCATATGTTTACAACAAACGCATACTCACACTTATACAATTAATAAAATCGATTAACAAAAAATTGTTTCATATTTGGACTTGTATTTCGAAGGGCAGAAGGTTTGTCCATCATTCAACATATAAACTAATCTTTTAACTTTTTTTTTGACTGAATGTAATTCACCACAAATAACATTTGAAAAAAGAACTGAACGCTTTTTGTTCATATTTACTAATACGTAAATATATTAATATATGATGCATCTGAACTTGGTTTAGTTCCATATGGCTATTTAAGTTAGATAGCTGGATTGAGAATGTCTGAAAATTTCAGATTTTATACATCATAGTTATCCATTAGATAAAGTGCTGGACTTGTCCTAGTATTTTTAATCTAATGCTTGAGGAAACCAGTAGCAGAAACTGGTCTGGGGTTAGGAATATTTTGCAAATCTTGTTAAGAGCTTATTTGTGAGCTTTATATATAACATTACTAATATGTATATGTTTGTATCACCTCCTCACAGAAGTATATTATTTTATACACTATATAATGAGTGTGCTAATAGCTATTAACAAGTTTTTCAGAATATCCCTATTCCCAGACTGGTTTTATGTCTTTTGGCTTGGCCTGGTATTTTAAATCTAATGCTTGAATATCCTAGTGCATCACTGAGGAATGCCAAAAGCATGAAACTGTTCTGGGGATAGGAATATTCTGAAAAGCTTGTTAAGAGCTATTGAACCACTCATTATATAACATTTGTAATACAGACTTATTAAATTAAGTCACATAATATATGACTTGATTTCCTTGCAATTATTTTTTTTGCTTTTAAGGCTTTGGTGATTTTATAGTGCTAACCTATTAATATATGGTGTATCTGAATTTAATTCAGTCCTATATGGCTATTTATGTTAGATAGTTAGATTGGAAGACATATGGATGTCTGAAAATTTCAGATTTTCTACTTAATAATTAAACATTAAATAAAATGCTGGACTTGTTTGGTATTTTAAATCTAATGCTTGAATATCCTTGCACCTCACCGAAAAAAGCCAAAAGCATGAAAACGGTCTAGGGATAGGAATATTCTGAAAAGTTTTTAAAGAGCTATTGGCATGCTCATTATATAACATTTGCAATAGAAGCTTATTAAATTAAGTCATATGATATCTGACTTGATTTCTTTGCAATTGTTTTATACATATGTCAAAGATAAATACTCGTAAACAATTACATATGATTGGCTGAACATAACTCTCATTCAGGTTTTAGATTTGTTTTAGCACCAAAAGTAATATTATATTTCATGCATTTAATTTTTTTGTCACATTGCTTTACATATAACACATACAATATTTTACAACTTTTAAACACATGTAGATATGTATATATCTCCACATATAGTTGTCATCGATAATGTATTGGCATATATATACATAAAATTGAGCTAAAAAACTGAATAAATTTACTTTTGCCGCAATATTTCAGTTTAATTTTATTTTAATTAGGGAAAATGGGATTATTAAACAATTTCCTACTTTTCATCAAATATTATGTATTATAAGAGCCTCCTAATGCAATGAAAGCACACCCATTTACCACATTCAACGATCTGGGTTTGAATTCAAACTGAGTAAACTCATTTCTTTTAACACGCTAGGGATTTTTTTCACAGGTAGCCAGCCCTTAATCAACTAAGGTAATCCTCTAAGATTGTTCAGTAAATTGATAAGGATTTATTATAGGGTAGGATATGGACAGACAATAGCTCATACATTATCATGCCACCATGCACTTGAAAAGCCTGATAAATGCTTCCTTTTTATCACTATACAAGAGTCTGTTGAAAGATATTTTTCCTAAAATGTGTTATTTAAGTAAAGTAGTTAGAGGGAAAAGATGGATAAGAGGATTTAAACTTTTTTTTATTAATAAAGGAGATAATTTACTTATCTATTAAATGAGAGAAATAGTGAATTATGGAAATCCAGTATTTGTATGAAAACAATTAATAATGATTACATGTCAGTAATTGATAAGTACTTTTATAATTTATATATTGTTTAATGTTAAAATTTAAAATTTACTTTTATTTATTTATTCGTTATATATATATATATATTGTGGTGTCACACTGACATATATATATATTATTCATAAAATTTTCAATATAGTGTATAGAAATAATTTTTATTTGCTTTTTTTTCACACAGTTAAAAATGATATTTCTGTAGAGTAATTTTCATTACATCACTCTCACAAAGATAGGGACTGGTTTCTATTAACTTGTAACACCCTTGTGGAAAAATATAATTATAAACATATGACCAATGATATATAAAAAAGATGTATAAACCCAAGATGCATATTTCATGCTGAACCTGAATTCATCAGTTGGCTCAGTGGTGTAGTGAAAATTATACTACAGAAATATTATTCATCATTAAGTGGCTAATCTATAGTCTAATGAACGTCTAATATAAATTATTAGTTAAAAGTGATGTTTTGATGTACCTATCTATGATTAAAAGATTATTCAGATTTAACAGAGATGTAAAAATTGTAAAAGGACCCATTTAAATCTAAAAGAATTTTAAAAAAGTTTCTCTAAAAAAAAATAATGATAATAATATAAAGGCAAAAACTTTTCTCTACTGAAATTTAATATAAAACATGTACATTTTTTTGCTTAATGTAGAGTTCTGGGAATCTGACATCCTGCTATCTATTATACAATCTGATTTTTCCATGCCAAACTATTTATACAATAGGTATTATAATTGCTTTTTACCTTCTATAATAGTTTATAAATTTAAAATTTAATTAAATTTATTAATAGTAAAAGAATTATTACTATATTTTTATATTTAAATTTAATATTTTTAATAGTTAATATAGATATAAATTAATTAGTAAATGGGATGACCATTATAAATACAAAGTTAAATCCATAGCAAAGTGTATTATTATGCAGCAACCAATCAGGTGATTTGCAGGCTGAATGAAAACAATAGCAAACCTGTTCAAGCTACCACTAACCAAAAGGAGGTCATGGATTTAACTTCACATATATATAATGGTCATCTCATTTAATAATTTATATATTTATATATATTGTAAATGCATATACAGGTAGATTACCATTATTTCAAACTATATAAATTTGAAGTCTATTTTCAAAGCATTTTTAGATAGTTTGCCAATACCTGTAGTAAATATTGGCTTTCAATGGGGCGCAACACATTCTGTGCTAAAAGTAATTTTTAAAGCAAATGAGAATAAAAAAATATGGTGACAGTTTTAACGCCTGAGCATGACTTCACCAGGCAATTATTGTAAAAATATATAAAAAGTATTATGTCTGTAGCAAACTCTCTTATGAAGAAGTTTGATTTATTTGTAAGTTCTCAAACAAACTTACTGAGTTGAAAAATTATATACTACATATTGATATAAAAAATAAAATGGAAACAAAAAAAATATATAATCACAGCTTTAATGTATGATATAATTGTATAGCTATTCACCTTTGAGTAAAGTATTTGAAACAGACTATAATGACATAACTTATTATATATTTTCTGCCACATATCTATAAAATTTTCTTTATAGTCAAGCAAATATGAGTACTTAATGATTTTTTTTTTTTCATTTAACGAATTTTTAAAAAATTATATTTATCAATAAATAAATACAATAATACTTTAAAAGCATTTCCCCTTTTATTGGTCACTTTTACAATATACAAAAATGGCACAGCCTTTTCTATCCCTGCCACTTAGCAATGTAAAATGAATCTGTATTAAATTACATTTAAATTATGCTAATAAATTATATTTAATTTTTAAATACTTTCTCTTTTTATCATTGTAACCACAGATATAATATTTCCAACCTTCTTATATACTTAACAATACTATTTTTTACACCAAAACTTTACTCTTATAGTTTTGATTATCTTGCAGTCATCATCAGAGTTCTTTCTTTATAATCCCAACTGTCTTATACATTTAACAATACTATTTTTTACACCAAAAGTTTATTCTTACAGTTTTGACTGTCCTGCAGCAAAGGATTATAAAGATCTCTGATGATGACTGCAGGACAGTTGAAACTGTAAGAGAAATATTGTTAAGTGTATAAGAAGGTTGAAAATGGTATGATATGTAAATATAGAAATCAATATGTAAGGAAAGGAGGAAGAAGAAAAAAAATGTAATCACAGATATCTGAGTGATTTGATTTATTTTTAAAAAATTTCCATATCTAAAAATGGCTGAGTATAATTTTGAAATAGCAACGATTTATTATACTAATAATAAAAAAGTTAAGAAAATTAAACAAGATAGCATGATTAAAAATATTAGACCAACTTTAATAAAGATTTGGGTTTATGTAATGCATGATTGAAACTGTAATGGAATGATAAAAATGATAAAAATAAATTAAATTATTAAAAAGTTTAAGTTATATAAAGGTAAAATAATATAAGAATTCAAACAAAAATAAGAATAAAAAGCAAGACAGTTAATTTTTATAGAATATAAATGTATAAAAATATGTAATTACTGCATTCAGTAGAATATTTGTATTCTGTAAAATCCATAATGTAAAGTATATGTTACATATCTATTTATGTATCTACAAATATATATTAATGTAAGGTCATATACATTTGAATATTGCAGCTGATGAAGACTGCTGATCAGTTGAAACAGTGAGAAAATATTAAAAAAAATACATTTTTCTGCATTGTAAAAAGTGATGAGATATTATATAAATGCATTTAGGAGTCATTTATATATTTTTTGTGTCTGTAAGTGCCTTTTAAAAAATAAATAACATGTTTATATCATTTAAGAGTTATATAAGTGCACAAATAGAAAGTCTGTTGAAACAGGTATCAAAAACTGATCTTGCAATAATGAAAAATAATAAAAATATTTAATCATTATTATAACAATAATATATATGTCAGTGATAAAGAAATACAATTTTTAATCTTAAAAAGTAATATTATTGGTTAATAGTGAAGTTGCTTAAAGGCAACAAAATGAATTGATATACTTTTAAGTATATTTTAATTAAAAAATAAAATAATCAAACACAACTGTATGAGTTACTCATAATATGATGGCTTGAAACAAAATTGTCTGCAAAAGCAAAGACTAGATAAATGTTATTCATAAGATATCTTAGTAATTTTATATTGTGATATATTGTATTTATAAATAGTTATAGCTTGATAAATTATATATATATATAAATATTATTTTATACATATAAAATACTATATAGTATTTATTTATTTATACAAATAAATTTATTTATTTATATAAAGATAATTTTTAGATAAATAAATTAATAATTTTTTTAAACTCAGACTAAAGTCACTATACATATTGCCACACACAGCAAGCTAGAGTAATCAATGGATGCCAGAAGGCTTGTGCATAAAATCCCCATCTAAAAAACGGTGATCATGTAATGTTTATTACTTTAATTATGCAGAATTGTATAACTCATTAATATTCATGATTTAGAATAACTCAGACAAATTCAATTTTGAATTACAAATAATATAATTTATTTTAATTAGTTTAATACAGACAATTTAAAAGATCCATAATGAATAAATATATGTTTTATTTATTTATAAATGCATAAATAATATTCATAAAACATATAAATAAACATATTTATTTTAACATGGACAATTTTGAATAGTTTAGTATTGACTGCACAATAAAGCAATTTACTTAAAATTAAATAAATAAATGGGCATTTTATTTATAAGTAAGTAAATAGTAAAAAAATGATTTTTGTTCAAATAACAAGTAAGTGTTTAAAATATATAATATTTGGTTATTCAAATACAAAATGAAGAAATATGAAGTTTCTTAATGCATTTTATATTTTCGTGAATGAATTTTTTTATTATTACATTTATAACTTTTTTGTTACTTATAAACAAATATTCAGTTTCCTAATGTATTTTTTTCCTTTTTTATATTCATAAAACAATTGACCATTGGAATCTAAAAATAAACCTTATTATTGAGTTTTTTTGACATGAACAATTTCTGATGTTCAGCCATAGTTTTTTTTTTATTCAGTCAATAAATATTTAGTTTTATACCAATAACAATATCACTTGACTTCCCATACACTAATTATGTACTTCTAAGAGCAGTTATTATTATCTTCTCTATAGCAATCTTTTAAAGGCTTTGGTGATCAATGGATATCAGATGATATAGTACCATGAATCTTCATCTCCAGATTGATTGATTTTTGCCTTTGATAATGAGAGTAGGATTCAAAATTGCAGCTGATATACTTATGCATCTAGAAAACAACTAGACCTGTTTTAAACTAATATCTGAAATTTAAAAAAAATCTAAGATTTAAAACCCATATTAAGCCCATGTCTAGTTATATGCTTTAATAGTATAAAGGAGCAAATGACTGCTCCTAGAGTTTCAAATCCTAGTTTCGAATGATAAAAACTGATGGCATCTGGAGAATAAGATTTTGCAGTATTATACAGTATGGTATTCATTGACTTATGACTCTAGGATGAAAATAACTGCTCATGAAAATATTCATTTTTTTGATACATACTTTATTCAGTCAATAAATGTCTCTAGTTATTCTTAGTTGAAAGCTAACAGCATCTATAGTATTCTGAAGCAATCAGGAAAGTAACCATGCACTACAAAAATAATTATAAGGTTTGTTGTTTGGGAGATCATGTGGCATTCAAACACAAAAGATAAGCTAAACCCTGAAATTTGAATCATTTAACCACACTGAGAGATTTCTCACCCTCATTAGCTGAAAACCAGCCCATGAACTCTTAGCTCTTATCTATTATTCTATTCTGGTAATATACCATATAGGATAATAACCATAAAAAAAATATGATTGCACTCTGATCCAACCTATTTTAAATGGAGAAGAAATTTTAAGCAGTGAGTCTGTAATATATTATTTTTTACACATTAACTACTTGTAAAATATTCCTTTTTTTTTGAATAGTGGTAGACAATGTTTTATTAGTCCTAATTTTAACATAAGTAGAAATTAAGTAATTAAACTGATAGCTAGATTGACTCCATTCTCTTCCTCAACAAAAAAATGTAAGAGTTCTATTTTTCTGAATATATAAAAACTTATTATCACTTTATAAAATAAAGCTTTATAAATGGGATGATCATCCCAAACACAAGTCCCATGATCTTATATTCAAGTTCAAACCTAATTATCACTAACAATTTGGTAGTAAAAATAACCCAATTGTTAATTGATCAGAAGTTTATGTGATGTTTACTATCCTAATAATGAATTGAATATGTATCAGTTTCATTCAGTTTTTTACGTAACTTACTTAAGAATCAATTCTAGAATCTTCAGATCAGGATTTGTCACAACTATTAATGTGCTAAAAGATTTAGTCTTCGATAGTGGTTCATATAAAAAATGTTTTGTTTATTAAAAAACATGCTTTGTATTTGACTGTATTTAATATCTCAGAGAGTAAAGAATTTTTTATTTTATTTATAATTTAGATTTTTTTGTTCAACTAAATCTTTGAATAAAATAAATAAAAAGAAAGGGAATACATTAAAACTTATTTTTTGATTTGTTTTGACTTAAATCTCCGGTTTGGTAGATTTTTACATTTAGAAATGTTTTTCTAAGTAGTGAAGTGTTAAATCAATATTGAAACATGTACTTGAGGATAACTTTAGCTTACTGATTTGCTTCTCCTAATTTATCAGATTAAGTATTTCTTTTTTTACATTGAAAGTACAATAATTTATTGAATATCTTAGTTCTTTTTTTAAAAAAAAAATCCCAAATCTTAAAATTTAGACTAATTTCATTTTATTAATCCATAAATGACTTTATACAAAATAGTATGTCTTATTAATAAAGTTAAAGGTTAAAGATAAAAAGGCCTTTAAATAACTCACTGTAGGGCAAAAGTTTCTTCAATAGAAGCTTCTAGACTAGAGGGACAGTAAAGAAAAAGATAGAAGTCAGCAGACTTGCCAATTGCCAGGTGGTAAGAGTTTGAGTAATTTTCCATTCTTGTTTTACTTTCTAGACTGAATATTTTTTTTTTAAAAAATATGTTTACTTGCCCCAGTTTTAAAATATACATCTCAATCTATAAAAGAAACTTGAAATTAACTATCATTTATTATAAAAATGTTAATAATGGAATAATCTAATGGTTTTCTTGCTCAATATGCTCCAGTAGACCTAAAGCTCCAGAGGTTGCTACTCTAGTGCAATATATAAAAATAAATATTAGACTATATATTTAGTACACGGTAGATTTACCTTAAGTTGATTATAACTTAATGCCTATTTATATAATTAATACTATATAATAAATTTTATAAAATTAATTACGTTTTTTTTATGAATAAAATTATAAAATATAATTATAAATGTTTTTGCTTTCAAAATAAATCTATGTTGTCATTAGCAATTCAGATCTATATGTTTCTATGTGTTCTCTCCGATAATTTAAATCACCATCAGAAATATTTTTATACTAATGTAACAAATGTTTTTTTCTTACGTTCCACATCGTAAAAAAAACAATTCTTTATTACTAAGACTATTTACATTAAAGAGAGTCAGAAGGGAAAGAAATACATTGATGGTGACTTTAGGTAGAAGGGTTAAGTGCCAAAATAGGGACTAAATTAGATGTGAAACTCGATGTGGATCAATAGGGGTAGTGATGTATGAACAATTTACAGGTTTCGTTATATACTGTATGGGTTTGTAACATGAATAAGGAAAGCGCGGGTTGTTGCAGCATTGGTTAATTTCTTCATATGGTTGGTTTTAGATGAGATTGTAATCAGTGTGGCTTAGATCAGTGATTGCTCTATTCAATTTGTCAAAAGGATATCTTTTCCTATGTATCAGCCACCAGATGGGGCTAGGCCATCCACTTATCTTTTTCTCTTAATTCCATAATGGTCTTTATCATACAATCCTTCAGGTCAATCACCATTCTGCTTTCAAATGTCTTTTTACATCTGACTATCCAGATAGCGAAGTTCATGAAGGTGTCTAGCCAGATTTCAGCAAAATGACCTCCTTGAATAATGTTGGCAAGTGACATAATGTTGGGATTGCCCCCTGTGATCCGCTGCTGAATAAGCCTCCTTAAATACATTGTACATATACTCAAATATCAATGATTGATAATCTCAGCACATTATTAATAATAGTTAGATGTTTTTTAATGTGATTTAAGATTTTTCATCAAAAATAATAATTTAAAATGATTTACAATAAAAGAGAAAAAGAAATATTATATATTAGCTAAAAATATATTTTAATTTTTTAAACTAACAATTAAAATATTTTCATAAATATATAATACTGACAAAAGACATGTTCACACACAATATATATATAAGATAATATAAGGCCATAATCCAGTTAAACACTTTTTAGTTCACACACACAATATATATATATATAATATAAGGCCATAATCCAGTTAAACACTTTTTAGGACTTATCTAAACATCCAATATGGTTTTGAAACTAGATATCTAAATATTCTTATCTAAAAAATAAAACAAGGATAAAAATTGGTCAAACATTTACTACTTAGCAATTGTTAAATCAGTTGTGTAATGCTTTTTCCTTTGTTGTTTATTTACAAATGGTTTCTGAAGAGATATTTGCTTTGAAGGGAGATATTAAAGGTTGTTTTGCTTCATACAAATATAAAGATAAGTCTAGTATGTAAGATAAATAAGTTTTTTTTTTCGAAAATAATGGATTGGTTGGTTGATTGGCAAATAATAGTATAATGTGAATTTATAATGATTAATTTAATATATTAATAAAATAACATATCTCTTGTTAGAAAACACTACTGTTTAGCTTAGTTATGAATATCTATATATAAATAAAGAATAAAAATGAGATAATATCCATGCAAATAGAAATAATCTTTAACTTAGATAAAATTTAATATATATGTATTAATTTTTTTTTATATAATCTGTAAATAATCAAATATACTTAGATTAATGTGTGAAATAAAGAAAATATATAAAATAGTAACAGCTAAACATTTTTTTGGTTACATCAGATTCTGGATGAATTATACATTTTTTTGAATGTGAAGAATATGTGAGCTTATATGCCTTAATAAAGAAGTTTATTAGTTTTATAAAAATTATATGACTGAGCACTTTTGAGAACTTATGACATTCTCATATTCATAGCAAGATAACATTGGAAAATAAAGGAGAGATGAGTGTGAATATTGTGTCTTGGTTTATCAATTAGTACAATGACCCAGTGTCTGGAATTTCTTCAGACATATGCATGCCACAAAATTATTTCCCAGTTGTTGTCAGATTAAAATAAACACATCTATATTCAATTATTATAAAATTAAATCATGTTCACAATTATATTTTCTGACAATAATTATTAAAGAAAGCAAAGGGGTGCTCAAAAATGACAAAAAGCATTTTGTCAAAATCTCAGTACAAAATAGTATTCCTGAAGTCGTTACCAATAAATGCAACAACATCTCTACTAAGCTAAAAAAAAATATTTCTCATATGCACAACTTTCTAGTTAATAAACAGGATGCTAATCTTCCTCATGATGAGAATAAAAATGCCTTTGTTAATCTGATTTCAAAAATTTCCTCCCTCCTTCTTCCAAAACTGTGCTTAAACTGTGGCTGAGATATGATAGCATACACTGGAAGCAACCAATATTGGAGCTAATTGCTAATGTAGAAGCAGGCTTTATAAACAAACCCTACAAAGATAATTTAATGGCCAACTTAATTAAATTTATGTCCAGCATAAATCTCTTAGAGTGTCAAACACTAACTGTAGTGAGCATCACCAAATAGTTTCCTATTAAATAATCCTTAATTGGGCCTGAAGGAAAACAAAGGCAATAGATTTGTCATCCTGATCAAGACTGAATTCAATAACAAGATGCATGCAAATAAATAACTTGAAAATTTTCCTCAATACCTACTAATAATATAAAATGTAACAAAGACAAGTTTGTCATTGACATATTATGCAAACGCTGAAATAAAACATTCATTAAAGGGCAATTATTATAAAATTTACCCATCTGTTGCCATCCCCCTTGAACATTTGCCAATGTCAAACTGCATAAACCAAGCATACCTCTTAGAACCTTGTTGGACTTTGTGAGTGCTCATTATTTTAATACATCTAAAATAATCAACCAATGGTTGACTGATCACCTAGGATATGAGTTATACACCATCAAATTCTCATTTGATTTTGTATCTCATATTAAACATGTTTAACTTAATTCAACATATAAAATAGCTTTTTTGGATATTATGGAACTGTATGGATCAATCAATAGGGAACTATTAATCAACATAATTAACTAAACAAAGCTACTCTAAAGCATGAACACATTTTATCATAGCATTTCTATTTTGACTAGATAACAACACCATAGTCACATTTAATAATCAACCTTATAACATGACTGACAGATGATTTATGGGTCTTCCCTTCAGTGACATCATTTCCATCATATATCTAAACCACTTTGAAAATATAATCATTCCATCATACCTGGAAGACTGTCCAGATGCCATTTACACATGTTACGTTAATGACATTATCATTGCTGGATCAGGATCTTTAATTCAGAATATTAAAGCTAATGTACAAAGCCACTCAGATTTTCTGATTGGGAAGACTCATGCCAATGTCACACATACATAGATTTAATAATACCAAGAAATTTCTATCATATTGATTATCCATGTATGTTAAACTGCTCAAAATTTGTGGGTTCATGCACTGTAATTCAACTGTTCATCGATCTCAAAAACTCACAAGTCTATCTTTCTTCCTATTCTGTAACCATGCTTTATGTAAAGATGAATCATCTTGCAAGACAAACATATAATCATACATCAAAGATATCTATTAGATTCAAACATAGTCTTCTAAAACAATTTTATAACAAATTAAATTCTAACCCTCCTAATAATTAGAAACCATGGCTTCTCTTGCCATACATTCCTACATTAACAAAAATGTTTAATATAACATTTTCCCCAACTTATTATCTTGCTTTCTGTATCCCCTTCCACCAATCTACCAATAAATTATTCAACAACTTCCAGGATAAGATTGAACCTGAACTTAGCCCAGCACAGTTTATAAAATTAAATGTTCCCAAACTGGATGACAATCAATCTATTGGGGTGAAACTTGAGCATCCTTATCTATGCAGTTTACACAGTTTCAAAATATATACAAAAGAGCCTCAGACAAACCAGAATGCAATTCTATTTTCCTGGAATACCAAAAGGTCCAGGACATCAATTTATTTCTTCTGCAACCATTCAATACATAAAAAATAACTCAAAGAAGAAAATCAGAGAAGCATGCTATATATCCAACAACAATAATGCTATCAATCACAAAGATTTATGTCTCCTTCTCTCCAAGAAATGGACACTCTAATCTAAATAATTAACATTGCAATTGAAATAAATTTTAATTCAATCAATTATATATACATACATACCAGGGATGAAGTGTCTATGTATTGAATGGAATGAGTGTTTCTGTAGAAAAATTCACGAAAACTTTCAAAAGCTTTAATTAAAATTCAATTTAAAAAATTCACTTTCAATTTTTTTACCAACAGTTGAATTGTTTTTATATATGCAAGGAATGAATTTGACTAATGCATTCTCAGTTGATTATAAGAAGTTCAAACAATGCTAAGATCTAATTTACAGTTGAAAACTTTTAAGAATGATAAAAGGATTTGGAAGATAAAAATATATTGATAATATATTATAAATATTGGGGGATTTGAACTCAGACTTTCAAGCACCCGCCAAATCCACCCTATCTCATACAACTGATACACATGACCACATACATGTAAAAAGATAAATAATCACCAATATACATATTTCATACTAAACCAGCATTCATTAGTTGGTCCAGATTATCATCACCCACACATATATACAATCAGTGCTTGGTTGATTATAAGAAGTTCAAACAATGCTAAGATCTAATTTACAGTTAAAACTTTTAAGAATGTTAAAAGAATTTGAAAGATAAAAATATATTGATAATATATTCCCTGATTTACAAATAAGAGAGTTTCAGATTTTTCTAGAAGTGTGCAATATATATATACCTGGGTCTCATTTTATGCGATAGATAGGTTCCTCAGAAAACATGTGCAAACAAAATCGTGCAAAAATAGACATAACTTACCTTGAAAAAGAGGGGATACAGACTATGTTTTTTCAAAAATTGTGTACAAGCAAAGCACCAATGTAAAATTACTTTAAAATTTGCACAAAAAAAAATAAGGAAATAAAATATGACTAATAAAAAATTTCAAATTTAAAAAAAATTGATACAAGACAAACTTTTTTTAACTATAATATTTAATTTTATTCAAAGCAATATATTTTTATGCATAATTTACATTTTTTTATACACGTTTTGCCGATAAACAGGTTCGTTTGCAAACTGGTAAAAAATCAGATTCTTCACAAGAGGAAATACAACTAGCACCACTATCACTCTCACATTGTGTTAATGGTTTTCTGGTGACAACGTAATTAGTAATTAATCTAACAACTAAAAATTAAATTCTTATTTTTGTCTTTAATTTTTTAATTTTCAATTTTAATTGTGCCCACTGCTATTACTCACCTTTTCAAAATAAACTTGTGGACACTAAATGATTAATAATTGATTACATTCTTTTTTAAAAAGCAAAAACAGAATATGATTTAAAATGCAAAATTAACACGCACAATGTTTGAACAAATTTACATTATAATCTTGTAAAATTTAATGTGTGTATACATAAAATATGGAAATCACGATTTTAATTTCATTATTGCATAAAATCTTACTATTATAAAGCACTGAAAATATTGAAATTACTAAGATGAAAGTCGAATTCCAATAATGTGCTATTACTTTCAATATGATGTAAGTGTGCAAAATTTATTATTTAAAGTAATAGCGCATTATCGAAGTTTGACTTCTGGAGAAACGTGAATCATGTAACTTCAAAATCGCGTTAAATAAATCCGCATAAAAAGAGACCCAGGTGTATTAGATGCTATTATGTAAAAATTGTTGTGGCAAGTGAAATAAAAACATTATAAAAAAGAAGTGTGTTTTCATTTCTAAAAATATTATGCTTCATCACTGATACACACTCATCTCTTCATTATTTTCCAACATTATCTTGCTAAGAATATGATAATGTCATAAGTTCTCGAAAGCACTCAGCCATATAATTTTTATAGAACTAATAAACTTCTCTACTAATGTGCATAAGCACATATATTATGTCTGTTACATTTATAAATGAGAAGTAAAAACTGTTCTCTCTTTATTAATGTAATATAGAAAAAAATATTTAAAAAAAATCAAAAAATTAAAAATTTGAACTCACAAATTTTCCCCCACCTGCTTGTATGATCATCATCACAAATTATCTTTTGCTATATATTTTATTCAGAACTTTCAATAAGTCATGCAATTGCTATCAAAGTAAAATATTAATTTATGTGCATAGTATAACCATTTTGAATTATTAAATAAAAATTTATATTAAAATGAGTCCAAAACATATTTTGCACTTTTCATTATTAGCTTCAATTTTTATCACAAAATAAAAAAGAAAGATGATAATTGTAATTTTTTCCCTAAAAAGACAAAGAGGGCAGATAAATATATATTTCTTCATCTGGGATAGAAGAATAGATGGACTAATAAAGAATAAGGAATTGGAGAAATGGAGAAATAGTATCGAGAATAAAAGGAGTTTAAATATTTATAGAAGTAAACAGAATTATTGGGTGTGAATTAATTTATGATAATAGCAAGCAAAGTAGTTTACTGTTTAAGGCTCAAATGGGATCTTTAGCAGAAAGGAAATATACACATAAATGGCAAAATGTGGGTAATTTAGTCTGCAAGTTGTGTAAGAAAGGCATAGAAAATATTAGGCATTTGTTAATTGAATGTAGAAAGAGTACAAATAATGAAGTTGTGGAAGAATAAATATAAACAAAGTGATTATACAGAAAGTTGGTTATTGATTTTTATGCTGAGTTTGGGAAAGGATAAGGGAGATTTAGATATAAAGGCCATGGAGTTGACAAAGATTATGTTATGGAAATGGAATGGAACAGGATAGAGAAAAATATGGGAAAACTTAGAGTGGGGAATGGAAAGAGAAGTTAAAGTGGCTAACAGGTTTCTCTGGACATAGTTTCTGAGATATTCCTGGCTCCATATAAGAAGAAATCACAGTGCATCACATCACATGACATCTATTTTGAGTAAAAATGTATGGGAATGGATTCTAATTTATTATTATACTGTCTTTTTCATAAGTATATAATTCTATAAATATATTATTTACAATAAATGTGTTTTGATAATTTTTATTTATGGGTTAGATGGTGTAGCAAAATGTAGAAAAATATATACTAAGGTTAATAAAAAAAATAAATAAAGGCAAAATGCATGAGTAAGTAAACATACTGTAGTCACTGATATCATTAAAAGAATTAAGAGACTGAAATGAACTTGGAAGGAACATGTTACTAAAAAAAATGACAATAGATTTTAAACTGAATCTCAAAAGATTTTAAATGGTCTAGGAAAAAAACCCCATATATAACATAGATGAATAAAATAAGAAAATTTGTTTGAAGTAAAGTAAAAGAGAAAGTCATTAATCATAAAAATCATAATAAACCGTCAAAGATTTTCACCAATAGTTGGAAAAAAAAATGAATGGTTTTATTGCTTGAGAGTTTGTAAAAAGTTCAAATGTTGAAAGTAACATTATTTCATAGTAATCCATGAACTTTGAATTTCGGAATTTCCATTCTATCACTGTACCAAACTATGCATGGCTAATTGGAAATAATATATTAATATTAAAAAATATCTACTTTGCATTAACTTAATTTAGCCTTATTTCCCTGCTCTCCATTTTTTGTGGATTTAAAATCTTTCCAATCTAATTAATCATGGAATACTTTGTATTTTAATCTAACATTAATAAATTATATGTATTAATGTTTGAAAATCAAATGATGTTGGATTACCAAAAGTGATAGATTGTACATTAATGCAGAAAAATTTAGCTCTCAATTCTCTCACTCCATCATTGATTTTAACAGTTTAGGGAAATATAACATTATGAATGTTAAAATAAAATAAAAAACTTTTTAAATTGATTATCTTTTGAAAATTTTGATACAAGACATCTGATTAAGCTAAAATAATCTATTGAGATAATATATTGTTACTACGCCACACCAACAAATTTCTGATGATTGTATAAACGGTATTCCAACTATTCATAAAATATTTCGCATAGTTTACAGAAGAACTTACGATTGTAGTTTTTTTGTTTGTTTCTCGAAGTGACTATAATCAGTTGACTCCTATACTCTCCAGTATATATATATATATTTGATATAGGACATAAATTTAAACAGAAAAAATATGTACTTATTTTCATAATATTTTTACTGTAAAGACTTTCAGAATAATTAGATAAAATTACAATAAAGACAATTAATATTTTATATGATCAGGATTAAATACAAAATACTAATAAAATAACCTAGTAGACGAGGGGGGAAAAAAACATTGATAATATCTGTTGTTCTGTCAAACTCAAAATTTTTCATAAATAATTGTTGTATTTTGACATTTGTGATAAATGAACTGCCTTATGAGATCTTTCAGTTTTTATATTTTGGTAAATGTATAAAAATATTTATGTAGAAGTATGTGTTTTTTACGAATAAATTCAAAACGTCTGAAATGTGTATATTATATAAATACGATTTATTTATATACATATATAATAGATTTATCACTGTATACCACTTTTTGAACATCAGTAAAAAAAGCTGCAATTTATTACAATCATACATAGTTTTTAGTGATAAGCTTATTAACATAATCTACAAACCTCTAAAGGTTTGGGATCTTTACTTTCCCTGATTATAACCAGATTGCCTCAAAATTCAGATCATTTTTGGAACTCTTCAATTTCCTCTAAATAAAGTTTTTTTTTTAAATTTACGATATTATTTATTTATAAATGGCAAATGTTTAACTTAATGCAATTATTGTATCAATTAATTAAAAATTTTAAAATGAATATTTATTTATTGAAGTATGATTTTAACATTATAAATATTAGGTACAATAAAGTGATGGTGCAAATTTTTTTTATATACACACATATATATTTAAATACAGATATACTTTATATCCCTGGAATCTAGATGTATTTATAGGGAATTTAAAACCAGACTTTCAAGATCTCTTCAGCTATCCAATCTATCTCATACAGCCGATATACATGACCACATACATGTGAAAAATTATGAATCTCCGATATATGTATTTTATGCTGAACCAGCACTCATCAGTTCAGCTCCCACACATATTTATATAATCAGCATTCATCCCCCTTTCTAGATATTTAAATGGACAAGGTCCTATACATGAGGGGTCAGAATGACTTAAGGTCAACATGGGCATAACAACAATATTGGCATCATCAAGGGATTTGGGCATTCCATCTTCAGATTTTTAATAGTATTGAAGGCTGAAGAGCTTGGATGGTGGAGTAGAAGAAGCCTATCCATTAAAGTTTGAAGATTTGCTATCTTAATATAAACTGAGTACTGATTATATACATGTGTGGAAGATGATGATCTGGACCAACTGATGAGAGCTGGTTCAGCATGAAATACATATATATTGGAGATCATTTATCCTTTTCACATGTATGTGGTCATGTGTATCAGTTGTATGAGATAGATTGAATAGCTGAAGGGAGCTTAAAATTCTGGATTTAAATCCCTTATAATTATATATACATATATATGAAAAAACTCATGATATAACAGTCAGCACATCTTTCTACCCTGACAATAACATGGAATTTGAATTAGGTGATAGCTGGCTAATCAGAATTTTTAATAAATAATAGTTGTAATTGGATAGAGGGTAAAGAAACCAGGTTAATATAATTTTGTCAGAAGAAGGTTGAAACGCTGATTGCAAAGCAATAATACAATGTAAACTTTATTCTCATAGTGTGGATATGAAACTCCTGTAGGTGTTTAATCCTAAGTTTACCTTTGTTATTATATATATAAACATGGGTGTGGAACACTCATAGCACAATCATAGCCCATTCACCAGCTATGAGTTCAAATTTGCAAAAATATTTGTAACAGGCATGGATTTTGTTTTTCACATAGTGAACTCATAGTCATTTTAATTAAACATTTAATATTGAGCAGTAAATGAGCATCTAGCCTATTATTATTAGCTAGAGGGTAAAACAAAATTGAAAGCTGTCCAAACTTTCATTATATATATATATATATATATATATATATATATATATATATATATATATATATATATGTCTCTCTGTGTGTGTATTATAATGTTATGGAAATAGGTGATTTGTATGGGAATAAAGAAATGTTAATAAGATTTACTCTGAATAAGAGTAGAGAAACAGCAAATAATCAACAAATCAAATGTAATATATGTAATCCTAGTAGCAGGTTAATAATTACCAAGAATCATTTTTGTACATTAAAATCTTAGGCTAATCACCATCAAGTCAGTACCATACTTGGGCCACAATTTTATAAAAGGGCAATCATCAATATTTCTTATTCCACACACAAACATAAACACTAATAATAACTACAAAATTAAGCATATATCAAAAAACACTGGGAATCTTAATTTCAATGCTCAGGATCATCTGGTACCATGAGTGTACAGGCCAGCAATGAATTATTAATTATCATCTTAAAAACATATAAATAAAGTGAATGGACCTTAAAAGTAACCTTTATTACCTTAGTTACATTTATAAATTTATTTAAACTCACGTTGATTACGTAAGTAATATTTATTAAGGCTGTAGCCTCAAGCACATACGTATAAAAATGCGATAGTAGGGACCTCTAGGGTTCTCCTCTTTTCTTCCAAAGAGTAAGATTGTGGTTTAAGACCTGTAGAGGTCCCTACTATCACATTTTTATATGCATATGCTTGAGGCTACAGCCTTAATAAATATTACTTACGTAATCAATGTGCGTTTAAATAAATTTATAATTACAACTTTAAATTATCGTAATAGATTTCTAACTATAAAATCTTTCCATTGACTCACTGTAAATCAAAAGATTTCATGAGTATTAATGTGTAATAAAAAATGTGGACTTAATTTGTGAAGTATTGAATAGATTCACGCTCTCAGATTGAACCGCTTCAGCTTCACCTATTTAAATAGAAAGTAGATTGAAGTAAAGAGGGTTCTCCTCTTTTCTTCCAAAGAGTAAGCTTGTGGTTTAAGACCTGTAGAGGTCCCTACTATCACATTTTTATATGCATGTGCTTGAGGCTACAGCCTTAATAAATATTACTTAGTTACATTTATAAATAATTCTAAAAATTATATAGATGTCCACACACACATCCCATAACACTGTTACATCAGAGTTAGCTACTTAATTCATAAGGTTTCTATGATTATTGATGTGAACAAGAGAAATTACTTAATATTTAATCAATTCCACTTCACTAAAATAACTTAATTATTAATAAAATTATTGATTAATTAGAAATAAAATTAATAAAAAAATGAAAGATACTCTACAGTATAAATACATCATTCTGATTTTGATTTACAAATATCTGAGATTTCCATAAATTGAAAAACAAAATTATACATACAACAATATATATAATTTTACAATCAAGAGAAAGTTTTGTAAATAGCAAATCAATAGATAATAAGTTGATGGAAATAAGAATAAAAACTAATATGAGAAAATCTAGTAATTATACAGAATTAAATGGTAACCAACCAACAAATTATTGCAGATATTAAGATTATGTATACAAAAATCATAAGTTATAATGAATACACAAAAATGGTTGTATAATAAAAATGAGGAATAGGTATGCTATAGTAAACAAGAAAAGCTGATAAATTGTGAGAGATTATAGTTTATAGTTAAAAAATGGCAAAGACAAAAAGAAGATAGATTTTTATAAAAAATATACTATGGTAATAATAATTGCAAGATGCAAAAGACTCAAGAAAAATACTTATGCAAATAAAGCTGAAAATAGTAAAAAATGACTTCAATTAGATTATATAATAGTACCATGAAGAATACAATGCAAATCACATTGGGAAATTGAATATAAATTTTAAGAGTATAAAAAGATCTAAAGTAAGAAAAAAAAAAGGGATATTAAATGGAAAAATATTCAAAAATTATAAAATTAATTGGATAATAAAATGTGTAAATAACCCTTGGATAAATGCTAATGTCAAAAAATATTTTTAAGAAATTAAAAAAATATATTAATTTATAAAATGCTATCTGCGCTGTCCAGCAGTTTTCTTCAAAGTTTTAAACTATAATTAGGTTATTTTTTTGCTTATTTACAAAACCCATAAACACACACACACACACATATATATAAATACATTAAAGCGGTCAATACTTAAATAATACCAATATCAGTAACAATCAACAATCTCAATCTGTTGTCAAGGTAACCTCCTTTAAACAACAAAGGTGAAAATCCATCTTTATATATGGTCTATTATATAGATCCTAAAGATTGCAACTTAATAAAATTATTATTACAAAAAAGTTTAAATAAACCTCATTCAACAGGTATATAAATCCTAAAGATTGCAACTTAATAAAATTATTATTACAAAAAAGTTTAAATAAACCTCATTCAACAGGTAAATATAACTGTTCTGAATAGAAACTAACAAATAGTCAATTATAATACTCAAACTGCACATATAACTTTCAGATTGCACTCCAATCATATATATATATGTTTTATCATTTTATAGTTATTTTTCTTTTTATATTTGTTTTCTATGGATATAATATGTATACATAGTGCATACATTTTTATATATATCTTTATAATTTATTTATTTGTTAAAAATGCAAAAAAAGATGTTTAAACTTGCATTCAAAACATTAAGATGTTTGAAAATAGAAATGAGCTTTAATAGCATGTTTAGAATAAAAGGTGCTTATTGACTTTCTTTTTTTTTTTTTTATAGAAAAGAGTGTAAAACAGGATGTCTATTTTACCGTTTTGTATAATATATACTTAAATGAATAATGGTTTGATATGATAGAATTAGTAGAAGAAGTCAGAATCACTTTACTCTATGACATGATAGTACTTTCAGATTTCAAAAATGTTAACAAAGTGTAAAATAAAATTAATGAACTTTGTAATAAGTTTAATATGAAAGTTAATATATTTAAATAAATGCATAGTAAGGATTATTAGAATTACTAATAAAAGAAAAAAATGACAGCTGGATAAAAAGACTTAAATTTATACTTTTAGGCATTTAAAAAGTTGTTGAAGAAGAAAGAACTGATTAATATATTAAAATAAAAAGTGATGAAAGTTAAATAGACTTTCAGTTTAACCCCATTAAAGTTAAATTAAAAATGCGATTTCTTTAAGATAGCTGTTGTATAAAGACAGATTTGGATGATTATAAAAAGGGTGATTAAAAAAGAAGACTTATGAGATATGGATTTGGAAAAAAAAAAGAAGATAACATGAATAATATGTCACATGATCACCATTTCATATGCTCACACATGTTGTTAATAAAAATACCAAACTCTCTACAAAGATTTGCACTTAGTGATACTACTGTATAGAAAGTTTAGTACTCTTATTTTGAATAATTATGATTGGCAATATTTAAAAAAAAAATAATTGAAAAGAGGCGTTATGTGTAAAATATTAAAAGAAGATTAAAATTAGGTTGGGCACATACTTAGAGGCTGAAAAGATCTGTGGAAGATAAGAAAAGGTGAAATGGGAGAAAAAAGTTGTTTCATGACCTAAAATAAAAAAATACACATGAGTGGAAGAAAATTACAACAACGTACAAAACTTTTTAATAGATGAATATGGTGGACTTATCTTTTTACTGGATTACTGATGATATATAATAAGAAAGCGTATTAATTGCTTTCTAAAATTTCTATGGATTTTTTTACTCTCTCACTCGATTGTGTTGAAGTATCAGATTTTTGAATTAAAAATTAATATCTTTATTTATTTTATAATTATCTCAAAATTAATTTTTTTTAGGTCAAATAATAAATACAAAACAATTATATGATTCTTAATTTTACTATAAGATTCAAAAGAAATTACATAATTATAGTTAATAGCTATTAAAATAAATAATGTATTAAAGTCACGAAAAAGTTGCATATTTTTAAAAAATATTTAAGTATGTCATCATTTTTCAAATATTATTTTGTTGTTGTTATATTAATATTTAAATTATAGTGCAGGACTTCAACATTATACCATTTATCAATAGAATGTATAAGCTCTAGACAGACAAAATAAATAATAATATTTATATTATATTATTTATTTACTTGTATTTTATTTTGATTACATCTAAGAAATATATTTAATAAACAAAGTCAATGCTTTTCATGGGTTTTTACAAATATTATATAATTATTTTATAAAAATAGTTAACATAATCTTATAACAAAAGAATTCATTATAATACAGAAATAACAATGAAATACACATTAAAAGTAATGCGCAGAATATAAAATAAAAATCGAAAATTGCATACCTATTAAAAATAATAAATTGAATATAAAATAAAACCAATACTATAAATTTTAAATACATGAAAGTTATTTTTTTAGTTCTTTTTTTAACAATCCCATACTTTTTATATTCAACATATATAATGTTAGTCAAGTGTTGATGGCCTCGTGGTTAGCATGGCTGCCTTCCAAGCAGCTGGCCCGGGTTCGCTTCCCAGTCAATGCTTTGACATATGAAAAAAAAAACCCATATACTGTATAATGGTAATTAATCTACTTCCATGTATTTGTTTCTATAATTGAATGAAATGATATTTTTATTTCTAAGGGAACTTCTATAATTAGATATTTTATAGTTTTTAAATGAATCATTAAAATAATCTCTTAATAATTACAATCTGTAAAAGTTTATCAAAAGCAAATAAATCACTATTTTTATCATCAATATGTGATGTATTTTGTATTAGTTTTATAATCTTACTATGAAATATCTTTAACCATTTTAAATTTAATACAGGCAAAACTCTCCATATAGTAGTACCACCCTGTGCCAACCAGAGTAATCAATGGATACCAGAAGGCTTGTGCATAAAATCCCCATCTAGTGCCTACCCATAGGCACAATCCTTCTGGCATCCATTGATTACTCTGGTTGGCACAGGGTGGCACTATTGTATGGAGAGTTTTGCCTGTTTAATAACAATTATATGCTAGCATAAAAGATAGTGATCAGGTGATAAATTTGATATACTTGAAAAAACATATAGTGTAATTCCATATCATAATAGAGACTCACATAATTCCCTATATATTTATTATTACTATATTGTATGGTAAAAAAAAGACAATCTATAAAATATAAATTAAAATGTTTGAACCTTTATAAAAGTTGATTGATGTGATCGTGACATTCTATTATCAATAATAACACCAAGATATTTAATCTTTTCAATCTCTTCAACTTGTATGCAAATCATTAAACTGAAAATTATAGGTATTTTTAAATACAAGTGTTGGAGTGAGTGAAAATTTCTTTTTTTAAATGAAGTAAAGATATTAGTTTAACTTTTGTCTTATTTTTATTATTAATAATTTTTTTTAGCAGAATACCAATGAATAATATTATTATAGTTATTTTGAAGATTAGTTGAAAGTAACTCCAGGATTTGAATTTGTACTAATTAAAATAGTATCATCTGCATACTGATAAATTAGGTTTTTATTACAAATTTTACCAAGATCATTAACATAGATTAAGAATGATAAAGAACTCAAAATAGATCTCTGAGGAACTCCATATTCAAGTAAACATTGACCACTCAAAGCTCTATTAATTTTAATAATATATTTATCTTTTAAGTAGTTCTTCAGTAAGCTTCAATTTTTGCCATGAATTCCATATTTTCTAGACATAAAAAAAAGGAATTCATGATCAATAAGAGCAAAAAACTTTTTAAAATCTATATATCTTTACCCCATTTAATGATGGGCCTTTATGAGAGAATTTGCCATAGTGACTAACATAAATTTGTACCCATTATTTTAATTTACAATCAATTATTTGCTATTATGACCTTTAAAAAAAATTCAAAACTTTTTAAAAAAAAATAACTGCAATTTTTTCACAATGGTGTCATAAGATAGTGACTTCATCAATGCTGCATCTTTCAAAAATAAAATACTGACATTCCTTCTAAAAAAGCACAATAAATTTTATTCATAATATAATATATTATTTTGATTGCAGGATTAAAATATGATTAATGCACTTTATTTAATTTCCATCCAGGGACTTTACAAAGCATTCAGTGCTTTAATTTATGATATATTAAAAGAAAATATTTTCATCTTTAACTATTACAAAATAAAAAAAAACCCACCAACTTTATTCAGCACAGTAACTAACATACTTTGATCATGTACAACAACAAAAGTGTATTAATATTTAGTCATAAAGCATGTATATTAGCTAATTTATATTTATTTAATTAGTTTTATGAATTAAAATTTTTATGAACATTATTTTGCCTAGGTAAAATACAAAGACTGTAATAGTTATTATAATCAGGTTATTTGGTGATTGGGGAGGGAGGAATGATTTCATGCATTACACAGCTAATAATCAACCTTATTTAATCAACGGTTATTAAATGTAAGCTTAAAATCTCATTTATTTTTTCAAATTTAATTCAATTATCTTGTAATTTGTAACTTATTTAAGATATATTTCTTATAAATATAGATCGGCAAAAGAAAAAGATTTAATTAATTTAAACTACAACAGTAACTGTACATAATATTTATTTGCTTGCAAATTAACAACCTTACAAATTAAATTCAAATATTTATCAATTAAAATTATAAAAATAAAGCAGTTAATAATTGAATATAGAGTGTATAAAAAGTAATTTTAAAATGTATATTATGTTAAATAATTTTTTAAAATTGTAAAATGTACATTGTAGTTAGGTTTTATATATATATATAAATTCATGCTTTATTTTAATTCAATGAATTATAATTAAGGAAATATACTGTAGCTATTTAAAAGCAAAATGGCAGATCAGTAATAGAAAAATTATATATATTTAGTCAGGCGTTGTTAGCCGAGAGGTCATCGCAACCATCTTGCAAGGAAGTAGTTGGTTGCAGACGGTTGTGGGTTCGCCTCCCGGCCGATGCTTTGACATATGGGGAAAAAATTATATATATTTTTTCTTTTAAAATTATAGCTACCAAAATGTTTTTAAATAATACCCACAGATTAATTTTTTTTTAAAAAATTAAAATGCTAAATAAAATGTTTAGTCATTAATTAACATGTTTTTTAAATTTAAGCATTATTTTTTTAATTAATTTTTTTTTACATTTTGAATTTAAAGTAATAAATTAATCCCCCCCTCCCCATAGAATCTCATTATAATTGTTATTTTTTAGATGAAATTTTATTTTATTCGGCATTTTGGACTCATTGTTTGCAAAATGACAGATCAGTAATGGAAAAATTATATATATATTCTTTTGAATTTATAGTACCAAAATCTTTGTTAAATATTATATTTACCCACAAATCAATATTCTTTTTTGAATAATACACTAAATAAAATGTTTACTTATTAATTAATACTTTTTTAAATTTAAGATTTATTTTTTAATCAATTTTTTTTTACATTTTGAATTTAAAGCAATGGATTTTTTTCCCAATAGAAACTCATTATTATGTGAGATTTTATTTTACAGATATTCTGAGAATCAATTGTTTTAGTTAACTGGGATAAAGGTGTGTCGACAATTGTTTTAGTTAACTGGGATAAAGGTGTGTTGAGCTGGATTTAAAAGTGATTTTAGTACAGAAGATCATATCCAGGTAATGAGGGAAGTTATAGAAAAGACAAATGAATATGAGTTGCCATTATGCTTTGGATTTGTGGATTATGAAAAGGCATTTGATTCTATAAACATTTCTTCAAAGATTAAAAAAGCATTGGATCATCAAGATATAGATCCAGGATATTGTCATATTTTAAAGAATATTTATAAAAATGCAACATCAACAATTAGATTACATAATCATATTACGAAAGGCAATATTGAGAAGGATGTAAGACAGGGTGAATCCATATCTCCAAAACTTTTTACAGCAGTGCTGCAAGAAATATTTTGTGGATTAAAATTGGAAGCTAAAGCAGTGAAAATAAATGGAGATTATTTAAGTCATTTAGATTTTTCAGATGATATAGTTGTTTTTGCAAATAATGCTTTAGAGCTGCAGAAAATGTTGTAGGAGTTATCAGATAAAAATAGGAAAGTAGGACTAAAGCTAAATGTTAAAAAGACTAGAGTAATGATTAATGAATTTTCTCAAAATATGAATATAAAGATTGATTATGATGAGTTAGAAAAAGTTAAAAGTTATAAATACCTTGGTCAGATTATTAATACAGATGGAAACATAATGGATGAAATTAATCATAGAATTAAACTTGGTCAGAGTGCTTTTGGTAAAAATAACTTGGTACTAAAATGAAATATGCCTATGTGTTTGAAAAGAAAGGTTTTTAATAAAAGTAAAATTTTTACCAGTATTTACTTATGGATCTGAGACTTGGACACTTAATTGAAGAGCAATACAGAGACATAATATATAGGTAAGAGAACAAATAGGTGTTACTGACCTTATTGAAAAAATTAAAAGACTGGAGTTGGGCTGGAAATATTGTTAGAAGAGATGATAATAGATGGACAATTGAAATCTTAAACCGGATTCCAAGAGATTATAAAAGACCCAGAAAGAAACCACATGTAAGATAGATGGATGAAATAAGAAAGTATACAGGGGTGATGTGGAGAAGAAAAGCTAAAGATCAGAGAAGATGAATTGAACTTGGAGAGACCTTCATCCTGCAGTGGATTGATAATGGTTGATGATGATGATATATATGTATGTGTTCAATCTATTTTGTTTACGTAAAAATTGACAAGATAGTTGTATTATACTTTAATTGTATGTCTCTATATTTTTTTTGTGGTTAGCACACTTTTATTCAATCAAGTAATATAAATTATTCTGGAACTTACTTTGTTCTTTAACAAACAATAGCTAGAACCTCTATTTGCTGTCCGATACTGAGAAATAGTAGTTTGGTTAAGGGTTGTCTATCCAAAAAATTCTAAGCTTTCTTAGCAATTATTTAATTATTTGAAAAAATTTCCAGCTCATGAAAATAACAGGCGGATACATTAACGTTCTAATTCTAAGATTTTATGAAAAACTTGAAATTATTTTATTTTGAGGAGGGAGCGGGAGATTTATGTATTGAGAATTTCATTACATACAATCTCTCGTTTTTTACTTTTGAAAAGAGGTTGAATTAATAAATTTTGAGGTGAATTTTGAAAATTTCAGACTCACTTTTCAGTAGGGCTTGAATCTAGGACTTCCAATTTTTTATTACCTGATTAATATTAAGTATTACTTTTTAAATATTGTTTATGAAATAATAATAGCAGTAATAAGTTTTTTGCTTTAACTGGAATAATATTAATTATTTCTGTTTAAATTGGCTTTGTTTTATATTTTATAAAATAAATACAGTATTTTGAAATATATAGCTTTATAAATACTTTACGAAAAAGTAAATAGACTCAGACTCAAGACGCCATCTGACAAGGATAGGTGAATAGATCGGTAAGTTTTTGCATCAAGTCAAAGGTCAATCTGACTCATAGTTGTACAACTACAGGCTGTCAATTAAAAATGTTTATTATAAAATTTTTCATTTTTTATTAAGATGTTTAGGTTCATTATTTTTTCTAGCAAACATCGTTATCAATTTCATTTAAGATTGTAATATGTTGGTGATTAATTATGACTGGAGTAGTAGGTGGCATGATTAGCTATATTTTTTAGCACAAAAACAAACTTTAATCATATATTTGTTGCGTGTGTATGTATATTAAGTTTTCTGTCCAGAGAAGAAAGCAGACTTTCAGCCTTTGTGCATTTTAGCACAGGCATAAAGTGGTAGGATTAAGAGCTAAATATTTGAAATTCACTTCTAAGCTGTGTAAAGTTTAACAATAATATGAAACGTAAACTTTTGAACATTATATGACTTCTTAATCAATTAATAATATAATTATATATATCGATCCATTGGCTTGTGTGATTTACTGAAGTGATAGACTTATGGAATCAACTGTAAATGTTCTTGGATTGAAGACCAGCATAACTCTTTTACGTTAGGTCCAATTTTTTAAGAATTCATTTGCATTTTAATTTAAAAAATGCCCAACAACTATAAAGAAGGCTTTCATGACGTTAAAAAGTTTTTGTATTCTTATAGATCAATGGTTTATATATATATTTTAAATATAACTTTTATATATAAGTAATATTGTGGAAGGAAACTACACTTTACACATATAATATAAATTGACACTCACTCTCCCCTTTATGCTTAGAGTTTATTCTTGAAATAAATTAATAATTATTGGCTGTGCCTTCTTATGAGCCTGATTTTTAAATCAGCCTATTACTTGCACAAGTTCAGTTTATATATCATAGGGAAAATAAAATTTTTAATTTTTAACTACCTGTGAGATTGAATCTTATTAGTTTTTATAAATAAGAAATAATTACTAATATGTCATTTTTATATATGCAATATTGTGAAAGAAAATTATTGTTTACACATGTGCTATGAATTGATATATAAGTAATAAGTTTTGAATGGAAGTAGAAATTGGATAATAAACAGTGATATAAAATTCTGGGTGCTGTTTTCAATACTATGTTTAATGTTCTTTTGATGAGCATTGAAGTAATAATGTAGAATTATATCCATAGTTGGAGAATTTATATATATATAAGCACACACAAAGATAACCATACATGCAGCACCCTGGCACTACAAAAACTCTCTCAACAGTATTGAAGGAATAACACATTTAAATCCTATTTTATTTTCACAGTCTGTGTTTCTATAATCATATTTTAAATAAAAATACATATTTACTGACTGCCATTGGATAGTTGAGTTAATCTAAACAAATGCCAAGATTTTTATTCCATAGTAAATACATTGCTATCCTCTGAAGAAAAAATATAAAGCAGCCAATCCTTATAACAATACAACAGTCTAAATAATAAAAGTTTTTTTAAGTTATCTCTTTGAAGTGGAATTTTGAAGAATTCTGAAAAACTTTCATTCTATGATATACTTTATATAATGTCTTATGTCACACTTCTATTTTCTTTTTACTATTGATACAATTCAAATAAATTTTTCTAGCCAGAAGGCTTCAGTAAAATATTTATGTTTGGCATCTGTTTAAGTTTTATTACCTTAACCCATGATATACAAACACTGGCTTTACTACATCTTTAGAAACTAAAACATCAATTGTACTATTTTTATTCTTTTTTGTTATTTCATAATAATTGATTCTGTACAAATTAATGATATCTAATTCAAAATCATTTGCAAATATTACACTTCGTTCTTTTAAGTATTTATCAAGTCTAAGACCAATATAGGTGCCTTTTTTAAAATTAATATTAATAAATTTTGATCTCTTCATGAGACCAATTAATTCTTTTTAATATTATTTTATATCTTCAAAAATTAGGAAGCATCCAAAATCACATGTTATCTCAACTATGGTTTACAATTTATATCAACAAACCAAACTAATTTTAAAAGTTTACTGAATTTCAAACATTTTAAAGTTGTACTGAGAAGTTTATTCCATTTATAAGAGTTGTACTAACATTTGACATTAAAGCAAGAACAACTATTGCTTGACAATCTCTTTTCTGAATAACTAGCTATCTTATGTTAAATTAATAAAACAAGAATCGGTATTATTAGTCAATAGTTTACACTTAAATATTCTACTGCAGTGGAAAGTTGTTTCCAGAATTCTTTTACAAAGAAACAATACAAAAAACCCTATTTCTTACTAAGTTAGTCAAATATTAATTAATGAAATATTTTTTTTCATCATTTTACCATATATTTTATAAGAATTAGATATTTGTTTGCTGATGAATAATTTTAAAATGTTACTGGGTCGGTGGACCAATTATCTGGCCAAAAAATATAAGTTTATGGAAAATGTGATAACTAAAAATGCCCAATTTTCATCAATATTCAAATGCTGATCATTGATAAGTGAGTGCCCTAACCACCTTACAAAAGTATGCTAATAAGGCCATATATATATATATATATATATATATATATATATATATATTATATAACATTAAGTTGTCATATTGTTCAGCCACTGAAGAGTTTTGTTTGAAATAAAGTCTTCTCTTATTGTCATTATATTTGAGAATCAAAGTGTGATTAAAAGACTTTTTATTAAAAAAAAATTACAAAAGAATTGCAGATCAGAAATTTTCTTTAAAATGTGACTAACCATTAAATTTAGCTAATAAGTTTCATATAATTCGTGAAAAACATGTTTATGTCATTTCCAAACAAATTTTTAAAAACTTATATAAAGTATTTTTAATGATTCATCTAATGTACATTTTCAAAATATTACAATTTTTTTTGTGCTTGTAAAAAACAAAATTTGCAGCATATTAATTACCCTTATCAGATTAATTGAATAGTTATATTAATAATTCTCAACATTTTTAGAAAGATATTTTTACGATGACTGCTATTTGAGGTTGCTATTTTCACTGTACAAATATATACATTTCCATACATAAAACATAAAAGAATGCTAAAAAATCTTTAAAGAGCTCCAGAATTTAGAGCTTAATGCATCTACATGCACAGTATTCTCTCAAGTTCAAGATCAGCTGCACAAACCATGAAACTTTTATTCAATGTATAAGAAGACTCATATTTTTTTAGACAGCTGACCCATTCAAAAAACCACATAAATATCTTTATTATTGGTCAATAAGTGCAAATAAAAATATTGTGTTGAGGGTAAGAGTCATCTAAGTTGGTCAGATGAAGATTTATATTGACTATAAAATGATTCATTTATCATTATTGGTGACAAAATGTATCATAGTGACAGAGGGACTAAATATTTCATCTTACAATTTAATTTGGAAATGTCTTAATTGGTGGTTAGCATATATGAGTTCAAATCTAGATTAAACTTGAAAGCATATAATTTTTTTTTTTTATAGTCTACAACTGATCCTTTTAGATATCTTATCATTAATGGATCATTTAGCAATTCATAGCTGAGAAAAAAAACAAAGAGGGAGAGAAATGTGGTACCCCCCCTCCCATTATTTTGTGTGAAAAATGACTGAAAATATTTTTCAGGAAGCTAGTGAGGAACTTAAGGATGACTAAAATGATTCAGAGTAAAATGCAACTAAAAGGCTATGGTATGAAAGACATATGATAAAAATCGACATGGCTGCAAAAAGTCAGTTGAAGAGTTTCTGTATAAAGAGAAAGTAAAGAGCATCTCAGCTAAAAAACAGTTAAAGGGCTTTTGTATTTAAGGTGGTTAAAGAGTTTCTGTGTGGAAGTTCATTAAAGAGCTATGTGAAAGCCAATTAAATAATGTGTGCATAAAAAACCAGTTGAAGAGCATCAGTTTCAAAGATGACCAAAGAGCTTTTGTATGGAAACTGGCTAAAAAAATATAAAAATGACTGAAGAGTTTCTCTATGGGAAAACAGCTGAAGAGATAACATTACTAAATAACTTCTCAAATATGGCTGAAGTGTTTTAATAGAAATTGTAAAAGTTAATTCTTAGTTATATAACAGCAAATAAATAAATAATAAAACAAAAACTAGAATTCTATAATTTGTAATATACCAATAAATTATAGCAATATTTTGGCATGACTCCTATCCTGAGTAGCAATTTACATTAACTGGCTATAGAATTTATTTATTTGTTTATTGGTATGTTGAAAATTGCAGAGTAAATTTTAATGTTTTGTTTTATATGTATACTAATTAAATTAACAACTTAATGGTGATTTATTGATCATGTGAAATATTTTCAATCCAAAGCACACGATAGAGTCTAGTATATAATATTAAGTGCTAGTTTGTATATATAGGGGATTCCACCTTTATTGTTAAAAGGAGGTTGCCTTGACAACAGTGTGAATTTGTTGATTGTTATTGATATTGGGATTGTCTAAATGTTGACTGGTTTTTAGTGATATATATATATATCATTATTCTGTCTGATCAATTCCAAATTCTGTTGACAGATATCTCACTTAAAAAAACAAAAACAAAGCAATTAAAATAATTAAAGCATCATCATCATCATTAACCGTAGAGATTTGCAAACAATTATGGCCATTCCAACTGCCCCTTCCCTTCCTCCCAAAAATCAAACGAATAATGATTAAAGATAACTTTTGTTATATCTAAATTTTAAAGAATACAATGGATGGTCACAATTGGGCAAAATAGTCTTTCAGAAAAAAAAAAAATATAGGAAGACTTAAAAAGCAATGTCACAAAATATCAAATAAACAAAATAATAAAAATAATCATGGATCAGGATATTCTATATGTGAATATATTTGTTATTCATTGAATGATTTGAGAGGTGAAATATAAATGTGCATTAAAAAAATAATACATAAATATAAAAACAAAACCAAAGCAATTCAAATAATTAATGCAGAATTATCATCGTCAACCATAAAGATTTGCAAACAATTATGGCCATTTCACCCCCCCCCCCCGAAAAACAAAAAATAATGATTAAAGATAAGTTTTGTTATATCTAACCAAATCATTCAATGAATAATTAATATATTCACATATAGAATATCTTGATCTATTATTTTGTTTATTTGATATTTTGTGATGTTGTTTTTTAAAACTTCCTAATTTTTTTTTCTGAAAGACTATTTTTACCAATTGTGACCATCCATTGTATTCTTTCCTCAGCCATTGCTTTCCAATAAACACAATAAATATGACATTTTTTTAGAGTGTCTTTGGGTAAATACAAATATGAAAAATTGTATAAGAACAGATATAGACAATAAAAAAATAATTGAAAGAGACTTATTACTTAAGCGTTTATAAAAAGTTTAACTACCAGAAGTTGCAAAACTGGGTCACTTTTCATGGACTTCAACCTCCAGACTCTTCTATTGCATCAAATTATGCAGGATAAAATATTAAACCACTAAACATTCCAAGATAACAATTTCTTATGCTTGCTCATAACTATTATTAAAACAGGCAAAACTCTCCATACAGTAGTGCCACACAGTGCAAGCCAGAGTAATCAATGGATGCCAGAAGGCTTGTGCATAAAATCCTTTTCTGGTGCCTACTCATCCAATATCCACAGAATAGTTTCTAGCTTGTGGATTTTGTCAATGAGAAGCCTTGGATCTGAGAGCACTGCATCTAGATCTCAGGATCTAATGCAACCCTCCAGCAGCCACTTTTTATTTCTACTTAAATGCAAAAGTATGAGTCTAAAATTTGAAAACACAATAATATTTTCAATCCAAGCTCAGTAGCTTATATAGTCATACAGGTCTGAACTCAGTTCAGTACCCATACATTTTGGTGTCTTTGGTTCTTTAATAATCATAGCCACCACATTGGTATTAAACCACTAAACATCACATGAACACAATTTCGTATTCTTGCTCATAACTGTTAATAAAACAGGAAAAACTCTCCATACAGTAGTAAATATTATATGATGATTTATAAAATTAAGTCAAATAAATAAACTTAATTATAATATTTTAATACATTTATAAGTAAATAAAACAATTTTGTGAACTTAATATTAAATAATAAAATAATTTAAATTTTTTGATTAGATTTTAATAGCTATCATGTGGATAAAGTTTAGTAAAAAAAAAGTAAATGCATACTTTTTAGAATCACAACGATTATTGTTAAGGGTAATTTATTTATTTGTTTTTCTTAATACTATATTTACATTAGTGAATCTTAAAACCATTTACTGGGTTCTTTGTTATATTTTTTATGTGTGTGCATGCTGAAAAACTCATTATTGATTTAAAAATCCAATTGCTGTTTATAGCTACATTTGATTTATACTGACTACAGATTTTATCAAAAAACATTGGCCCATGCAACTTAATATAGAGGTAGATTGTTGGTCTTGATAGTTAAAGGTTCATGAATTCAAATCTAAGATTACATGATATTCTAAGCAATTAGCCATTCAATTATTATGATTAACAATGAAAATCACTAATTTTTTAAATACTTTAAAATGTAAAAATGCAAAACCATAAAACAATACAATACTAGATTAAATCCTAAATTTTACCAAAATCCGTACACAACCATGGTTTCATCTACTACAAATAGACCTTCTCAAGTGAAAATCAAACTAAAGGAACTGATATAGATACAAACAAACAAACCTTCCCATAATTTATTTCAAACTCTACCTTCCCTTAATATCAAAAGAAGTCTTCATAAGACTGATAGCATCAGAATCAAAAATTTTATGCATAAAAAATGTCTTTGTTGAATTTTTGTTGTAGAATAGAAGGCTTAATAATTTTCATAATAATGCTGATATTCAAAGAAGTCAATTTGCTGCTGAATATGTAGAATTGGGTTATAGTCATGATTTTATTAAAAAAGTTATATTTAATAATACTGTTTATAGTTGTGATTTTGATGGTAAGAATTTTGTTGGTAAGGATAATGTGAGTATATGCCTTTACCATTTAAGGCTTCAATATATAATTTGGTTTATAAGAATAGTCATTTGTTAGGTGGAATGAAGGTTGCATGGAAGAAAGGTTCTGATTTGAATTCATTACTTAATGGTTCAAAGCAGTCTATTGATTGTAGGTCTATTCCTGGTATTGTTTATAAGATTCCATGTAGTTGTGGTAAGTTTTATGTAAAGGATTAAGATTTATATAAATAGAGTTAAACATAGATATCTTAACTCAGCTTTATATATTCATGAATTAAATACAGATCATAGAATAATGTTTAACAATACTTTGGTTATTTTTTATGAAAAGAATGAGTTAAAAAGAAGAATAAAGGAGACTAATGATAAAACTTCTTGATTCTGAGGCTATCAATCTTATGAAGACTTCTTTTGATATTAAGGGAAGATGGAGTTTGAAATGAATTATGGGAAGGTTTATTTGTTTGTATATATGTCAGTTCCTTTAGTTTGATTTTCACTTGAGAAGATCTACTTGTAGTAGATGAAATCATGGTTATGTAAGGATTTTGGTAAAATTTAGGATTTAATCTAGTATTGTATTGTTTTATGGTTTTGCATTTTATTTTTTCTAGTATAGTGTTAGGCAGTTTTGGTTTTTTAAAATGTAAGTATTTTAATGAAAGTAAGAAATTAGGACTAAAGATAAATGTTCAAAAGACTAAAGTAGTGTTCAATAGATTTTCTCAAAAGAAAAAATAAAGATTGATAATGATGAATTAGAAGAAGTTAATATCTCAATCAGATTATTACTACAGATAAAACATAATGGATGAAATTAATCATAGAATTAAACTTGATTGGAATGCTTTTGGTAAAAATAACTTAATATTAAAAGGAAATATGCCTATGTGTTTGAAAAGAAAGGTTTTTAATAAATGTGTTTTACCAGTTCTTACTTATGGATCTGAGGCATGGGATTTCAGACCATTCTGTATGAATAGATGTATGTTAAGAATAACAAGAAGACATTAAAAATGAAATATATGGGTAAGAGAACAAACAGGTGCTACTGACAAGAAATAATAGACTAAAGTGGAGTTGGGTTGGACATATTGTTTAAGAGATGATAATAGATAGACAGTTGAAATCTTAAAATGGATTCCAAGAGATTATAAAAGATCTTAAAAAAGACCACATGTGAGATGGATGGATGAAATATGGAAATAGTGTTGAGTGATGTGGAGAAGAGAGACTAGTGATTAGGGAAGATGAATTGAACTTGAATTCTGCAGTAGCTTTCCATTGATCAGCTAGAATAAACACATATTGTGACTGCTTCTATTGTTCTAAAGAAAAATGACTAGTTAGCATGGTATACCATGGATGATCTTACACTTGCATATTATTTAAAATATTCTTGAAGATGACATATTCATCAATGGAACAATTCTCTTCATACATTGGAGTACTATAACATTGTAGAGCAGTTTCTTCTGTTCCATCATCTGAATATTCTACATTATCACCCCCTGCTTTTTTAAGATAAATTCTTAAGGTAATGGGTAACTTTGTGGAGAAGATGGATTGAACTTGGATAGTCTTTCATCTTGCAATAGGTCAATAATCGTTGAAAATGATGATGATTAATCTAATTACAAATATTTGCATACATTATAAAAATTAATTTACAAATAAAATAAAAACAACTGTTTTTTCATAACACATTGTAATTGTAATTTATCAAATAATATTGTCTTTTTTAATATTTACATCAGTGAACCTCAAATCATCTTTTTGTTGTTATTTTTATTATTTAATTTGTTTACTTAAGTGCACTCCTATTTATGCTTTCAATATTGAAAAATATTATTCTTTGTCCAAGTCAAAATAATGTTTTAAAGCACGAACATGCGTAATATTTAACTATATTTCATAAGTATTATAGAATAATAATCGAATAGTTTATTACTGGAACTTCATAAGATCTTTGAGAAAAGCTACAAATATGTGAGCCATGGACTTCCAGAGTTCAGTATTCTACCATTGTGCAACAGTCATTAGTGCTTTCTGAATATAATTTACTTTTTATTTTAAAATGTCACGTTTTAATTAAAATGATAATTATTGTTAGTAGTGATTATAAAAATAAATTACAACTGATGTAAGCTTCAGTATTTTTTTTATTTCAAGACCATTAAAGTAAATAAAACAATTTACATATATAGATTATTAATAATCTTCAATGAAATTTGTTTAGAAATTTATCACGTGTACTATTTAGAAAAGTATTGCATTTATTAGTGCTCTTTAATAAGAAAAAGTAAAGTTTTCACAAGTCATTAGGAAATTAACTATTTGGAATAGATTATTAAAGGAAAAACTCTCCATACAGTAGTGTCACCCTATGCCAAACAGAGTAATCACTCTACTGTATGGAGAGTTTTGCCTGTTTAATAACAATTATGTGCTAGCATAAGAGATGGTGATCATGTGATGTTTATTGGAATAGATTGTTTTATCGTAATTTCTACTGCATACTGACATTCTGGAACTAATAAATCTATTTATTAACTTAAATGCAATTTAGTGGTATAGTATCATTAAAGTTTATAATTAAATTGTAAAAAAATTGAGAGATTATATGATATTTAACACCAGAACTGACAAAGACTGAGACAAGCTGTATAAATCTTGAGGTTTTGAATCTGCCATATTGTCCCCTAAACTTTAACAGTTAATATGAAAATGGCCAGCAATGAAAAACCATCACCAAAGATGATTTTTTTGCTGCTTTGTTAACACAGTATAATTTTGTGTAGAGAAAATATGGCTAGTATTCTCAATAAAAATAGTAAGTTAAAAAAACAATCATCTACACATGAAATATCAATAATAAAGGAGCATTGAAACTTCTTATATATATATATATATATATATATATATATTTATATATATATTTGTTGCATTTAAATAAGTATGATATATATTGAAACTTTATATATATATTTGTTGCATTTAAATAAGTATGATTATATTGTAAATAATATCAGAAATTTATGTATTATAGATTAAGAATTATTCAAGATACATGACATAATTTTAACTGCAGGTAAGAGAAAGATGAGCAAAGTCTTTTGAAGTTATTATTGTGATTATGTTCTTATCTTTGGGAGCTAATAAATAACCATTAAGTAGAACACTGGTTATTAGATGACAGTGAAGAACCAGTGACTTTATCAGTTTCTGATCTTCAAGTCTTCTTCACTGTATCCTTTTGAAGACAACTGATAATTAGAAAGTTTTAAACAGTATGAGGTTTTGAATACAATCCAACTTGATAATGTAAGTTCATTAAAGAGGTCCCTAGTGACGATTTTTTCAGACGCTCATTGCTAAGGTTTACAGCCTTGTTAAAACTATTACTGAAATAATAGTGAGCGTTTAATAAATTTATAATTACAACTTTAATATAAACAATGAAAATGCTTTATTTATGCACTTTATTTAATCCATCACTTTATATATATCACACTTTCAAAATGTCTAACAGATTCAACTGTTCAATAGTTTTTCTTATAGTTATTTTTTAATAATTACATCCTCACTGTTGTCTTTATCATTAGCAGCCATTTGCAAAAAAAAAAAAAATAGAATAATTCTAAATTCAAAGAAAACACACACACATAAAGAGAAGAAATTAAAATCCAAATTGCTGTAAATATAATTAATGTATAAAATTGTGATTACATAATCTCATTGTTAATATTAATGCTGAAATGATCTATCGCTGGTTTCTTTCTAAACACAGCAAGGTTAAAGAAAATTGGAGAATAAGAGAAATGTGATGATTAATTTAATTATAATTAAAAATTACTAAAAAGAAGTAAATTTAAATATAATAACTTTCATCATTTATTCAATCATTAGGTAAAAAAATATTAATCAATATAAATCTTTATTTTGGACATGTATGAACTGTATCTCTGTTATTAGTCATCTCCAAATTTATTCATAACAATCATGAAAACACTGATTTTGTCAGATGGATCAGTTATTTAGTTGTCATGATACAAGCCAAAGCAATTATATGGCTCTTGGATCTTAGAGACTTTTTAAATGACAATTATTAATGAAAAAGTATTAAGATATTTAAACAAAAAGCTTTTCTAGTTGCTCAACAAGCTTTATGATAAATGCTTAGCAAGAGAAAGCATTTAAACTCCTCAGTAAGGTACTAGGTTAGTTTCAGACACAAGATCTAAAAATACCAACCCAAAGCCAGCATTTACCTAAGAGTTAACCATTGAGTAGAAAATCTGAAATTTTCAGACATTTAAATGTCTTCAAACCCAGCTATCTAACTCAAATAGCTATATGGGGCTGAGAGATCTTCAGCCAAATCATATATTAGTAGTCTTAGCAATATAACATCACTTAAGACTTAGAGAAAAGATTATAAATAGTCAATAAAAAATAAAAAATAGAGTCATATATCACATGACCCCATTTCTTTTTTAAGCTTGTAAAATATAAACAAAGAGCTTTGCTACTTGCTCAACAAACTGTTTATATTTTACAAGTTTTTTAAAAAAGGTGTCATGTAATATATGATTATTTTTATTGACTATTAAGATATATGTTATAAATATTAAGAAGAGCTTTTTGAAATTTTGCCTACGGCCTCAAAATTCTACTTATGTTACTGTCCATTATAATAGAATGTAATGTTCATAAATTTAAATAAAATCCATTTAACTAAAAATACATCATGGAAATCTTTTTGCAGTGAGATCTACTATCCAATAATTAAATTAATGCCAATAAGTGATATGTAATAGTTACTACTGACTTATAAAAAGATCTGAGCTTATGAAATAATATAATATAATTAGATATTAACTACCTTATGACAAAAATTTCCAAGTTTTATCTAGATATAATATGAAGTTCATAGTCACTACAGATGACTGAGATAACCAATATATTGTGAGACATTTTATTAAATAATTAGTATTACACATTAAATTTTGTAACATTATTTAATAAAAAGTCTCATGATGTTAGAAAATTTGATTACAACTAAAATAATCCAGATATTCCCATAATTTAATAATTGTAAAGCCAATTCTTTGGGAAAAGGTTGCAATAAAAAGTATCCACTGCTACTATATTCAAAATCATTTAGTGGATACTTCTAACTATAGAAAATAATAACCATCAACTTGCTCTGATTTTAAAAATCATCCTTCCAGCATGAGAAAGCAATCTATTTCTGCAATAGCTAAACAAAATAATTACAAGCTTATCATTTTTAGGTAGTGATGATGATCAAACTAAATAATCTATTATTTAAACTCCATTAACAAAATTCACTAGGAGTGCTGAATTATATTTTCAGATATTCTATCAAATTCTAAAGTGCTTGAAAAAAGATATAATTTGTAAAAGATAGCTTTTATTTGTGCAAGTTTTTTGGTTTTATCAGTACATCTTTTACCTTTAGCTCAATTCTATCATAATCATCCATCAGACCAGAAGTGAGCCCAATCTCTCACACTATAGATACATTTGAAATACACACATTTTCACATAAGCCATATAACAAACATTACAATTTAATTTCATATATACATTTTTTTTTTAAAAATACTTAAACTCAACTTCATATAATATGTATTTAAATCTATATCAAACTTCTATTTCATTATGCATTACTAAAACATATGATGAAAGACATGTGAAAAAGACAAATGATCCCTAAGATGCACATTTTGTTCTGAATCAACACTAATCAATTGGACCAGATCATAATCTCTTACACAAATCTTCACCATAACAGTTTATTAATGTTTAATTGAGAGATTTCAAATTTCTGCTTTACAACTTTGACACAAACCATTTTATAGAAATATACTAAGAACTTTTACTAATCATTTATCCAAGGCAGATATTATCCCTAGTCCAAATAAATACTTTAAGTATTACTTTTTAATGAATAATATATCTGCAATATGATAGAGATAAAAACACTTGATTTTCTTACCCATATTCATAGCACAAAAGGCACATGTACTAAGGTTGTAGCCTTATATAAATATTAATAGTTTTGATAACTTTCATTACACCACTCTCATACAAGGCAGGAACTGGTGCCAACTTTAAACATCTTGTGGAGGGGTGCACAATCATTGCTATATGATATATATATTTACAAGTTTTTTTTATCAATGCATCTTCCAACATTATTTTAACCCTATCACAATCATCCATCAGCCCAGAAGTCAGGCCAACCTCTCACACTATAGACACATTTGAAACATATACTTTTTCAAATAAACTATATAGCACATATTACAATTTAACTTCATATACAGATTATTTTTTTAGAATACTTAAGCTTTTATTTGTATTGACCTATAATACTGACCATGATAATAAGAGCTATCTTCTGATAAAGGCATATCCTCCAAAACTTAGTTTGAGCTCTTCAATATTTCTATAAGTTTATTTTGTTAGCACAGATTCTGAAAATATCTTCTTTTTTTTAAAAAAAATCCATATTGCTATAAAATAAATAAAATATAAAAAAATAAACTCGCAAGGAGTTTTAATTCTATTCTGGAAAGATTTAATTTATTGTCACTATTTTATCTACTATCCTGACTTGGAATTAAGATTCAGGTAAAATTTGGTAAATTTTTTAGGTTTTTTATTTGTTTAAATTTATGAGAACCGTTTGACTATTTTTTCATAAAGCATATCAACCAAAGAATTGCTAAAGTCATCATTGGAAAAAATTTAGACTTTGCACTTTGATCTAATTATCTACCAAATAAATTAACCTACAACTTTTTTAAAATTTATTTATACAAAAGTAGAAGGTTCAAAGACTTATAAAAATCAAAATGTACACCAGGATGTCCTGTTATTCATTCCTTTTGAACATTTGATAAACAATCTCACTGGATCCTATTCTCCCCCCCCCCATAATATATATAAAAAAAAGATTCTATGTGATACTGCTTCATTACTCATTTAATGGATTGCTTTTCAAAATTATGGCCAATGTTTATATAAGCTTCCAATAGATGACTCTAGAGTAGAATGAAGTTTATTTAATAGCACAATAATGATTAATTTAATTGTGAATGTTAGTGATAAGTATTAGAAAGATAAATTAAAAAGTTGATGACTTTATATTTTGTTTAATAATATTATTATTATTGTCCAATGTACATTACTCACGAAAACCATAGACAGCAGCAAACCTAAAACACATGCGCAAATGATATATTTAATTTTAAAATGGAACATATTTCACAAACAATAAAATAACGAATGTGTTAAAGATTTGTAAGGCTCCCAACTATCATATTTAGGCGCATAGTCTTAAGATTATAGCCTTAATATATATTGTTTAAATAAGAATAATGCAGTTATAAAAAAAGACAGTATGGTAATAAATATATATAGAGAAATCAGATGCGAAACAATGTTTCCATTCTTCATGGCATTCATATAAGATGGGCATAATATGAGATTTATAAATTCAAATTTTAATCTTTTTTAAAACTGTGAATCATTAAAACTGTAATCAGAAGATCAATGGTTAGCAATAAATTGCAATACTTTCTAATTTAGAATTAAAAAAAGTGTTTTAATCGCTAAAATATTTATTTTTTGATAAGGTTATAGAGTTATAAGAGTTAAAACTTTTACTTTTAAAAATATAATATCATAAATACTTACAAAAAGCTTTGTAGGTAATGTAATAAAATAGAATATAATTATATTCTTCTCTTTTCTTGGCGCATTCTTTTTCACCCACAAATGAAAAATTTATGAAGTGTTAAATAAACCCCCAGCTATCTTTATTTTAAAGCTTCCTTCTAGTATTTTTCAACAAAAAATTATACATTAAAAACATGTAATAAAAAAGAAATGAAGTATTAAATAAAGTTAAAATATAAAACTTTTATTATCCCCCAAAATAATAAATTAAACAGATGGTAAGTCAGATGATTTCGGAATAAAATTCGATTAACATAATAAATCTATTTAAGCAAATATATTAAATATATGAGTAATTGGCAATTTATATTACTAAATGTATAGTGTATTTTATAAATGTAAAACGTAATAAAATTTTAATTTTTAAATTAAAAGAGTAATTGCAAATTTTTAAAAATGAAGTAAGTACTTGAACGCATTACCAAGTTATAAATTAAAAATGAAAGCTTTTAAAGCCATCTGAAGATAAAATGGTAGTTGAAAGAAGTTTTATTCGATAATTTTTTATTGAAGAATTGCAATATAGCTTTCTTCAAATAGATAATTATGAGCATCTCTTTTCATCTGACAGTTTCAAATTTAGTGAAGGTTATTTTTTCTATTTTTTGAAGCAATGATTAGATGGATAAAAATGTGGGGGAAGGGGATAGGATAAAAGACTTAGAAAATGACCTCCATGTTATAATAGATGAGTTTAAAAAACTTATAGAAAGATCTACATTTATATGTGTATGCATATATGTTGTTTGCTGTAAAGCAAGTGGGATAACAATAACTAATAAGGTACTAGTCAAGCGTTGGTGGTCGAGTGGTCAGAACAGCTGCCTTACAAGCAATTGTCTCGGGTTCGCTTCCCGGCCGATGCTTTGACACATAAAAAAAAAAACTAATAAGTTACTATAGTCATAATATATCAACCAATCATCGTTGATGGAGATATACCATTACATTAGCATCTTTTCATTTCATCTCAAATAATTTAATCACATGAATAAAAACATCTAGACGTGTAAATGATTATTAAGATGCAGACCCCGGCGTATATTATTTAGTATACATTATATTAATTACGTATATTAATGCCCAAATATATTTAATTTAAATATAAATTTATATATATTATTGTTCAAATTATTTTTATACGAGACTAAAATTAATTTAATTATGTTTAACTTTAAATTTAATATATTACTATTTTTACGGCCTTTATAAAACTTCTATCTACATTCATATACATAACAAATATATAAAATATTAAATCATCACACATGGTACAAAATTCAATACCTCCCTCTGAGGAAATATAAATATATTAGAGTTCGTATTTCAAAATAGCCAGATCACAATAATACCACTTTGAAACTATACGCTATTAGATCTTAAATATTGAATATTTAATATTTTGCGCTGGCTATTTTGAAATACGGACTCTAATATTATATATTTACGTCACAGAAGGCGGCGCTGAATTTCATAACCATATGGGATATTTTGATATTTGGATATTTATTTCAGTATAGCGTTAAGCACTAGGATTATAACACACATAAATATATAATTATATATTGGACTATTTCCAAAATATACATTTATTTGTTAAATGTCTAAAAAAAAATCAAACATTAAACTTTTCAAATACATTAAAGTGTTAATAATAGTACTCAGAGCGGTGTATAATACAACATTTTGTGTGGCATTTTCTCCTCACTCTTTTAGATGTTTCTTGTCTGACCATTGACAGTAATAGCATATTAACTGAATTTGTAATCTTTAGATTCATGAATATTGAACTTAAGATAATACTTTAACCAACCAGGCTATTCTAGCAACGGCGACAACGAGTATAAACTTGATATATTTATGTTTGAGTATTCTATGATATCTCATTTTTTATAACAAATAATATTAATGAGTAGCTTTCAAACATTATGAATTGTCACACGAAGTTAATTTATTGGGGCTATTTGCCATTATCATATAAATAGTTTCTTTAATTTTTTTCCTTTTTTTCTCAGTGCAATATTCTTGTCTTTTCTCAATTAAATATATATTCATAGATATATTCCTAATTAGCCACATTAGAATATTTGGTTTTTCTAATTAATTATTGCTTTGTGTGTTTTTTATATATATTTTTCAATGGTTCAACTAGTTTCACTAATATATGTTCTTCCATATTTTCATGACAGATATAGATTTTGCATTTCATTTTTCTAGTTTGGGTTTTGTAGAAACTAGGATTTCTTTTAGGGTAATATTAATATAACTTTGAAAAGATATTGTGTAATATTATACTGTAGATTTTTTTTTGATTTATTTGCTATTCCTAATGTGTATGAATATATTAGAGTTTTATAGTTGATTTTTCCTTTAATATCTTTTGTTGCCTATTTAATAATTTTTAATGAATGTTTGTTCTATGTAAGACTTTTTTTTAAGTCACTGGTTTGTGAAAAAACTTCTTTTGCTGTATTCTATAGTGATCTTATAACTCTAACTTTGTTTGTCTATGATAATGTTTTGTATGATGCAGATTTCCTCTACCTGTAGTTTTGATTTTGTCATGAAGAAGTCTTATCAAAAGAACATCTGAAAATCCCAAATTTAATTCTGTTGTAAATTTATTTGAAGAGAATCTGTTATTGATGTGTCTCAGAATATTTATAGTAGTGCTTTGTCATAATGAAGTCAAACTCTAAGACAAGTCGAAATAATATTTAAAAATATGATTTCAACTTCTTCAATATAAATACTGCTGATCAGAGTTGGCAGTGGTGAACTTATAGCTAGATCTTAATTTTGCTGGAAAAATTCTAAGTTGTATTGAAAGTATTTTGTTATTATGCAGAATATTAAAAATTCCATTGCACTATCAACAAAAAGGATTGTTAAGATTTGTAAGTTATCTTCATTAAATCTTTTTTTTACAATAGCAATGCTTCATCACAATGTATGTTTGAAAATAACTTTCCCACATCAAACTAATATGTCACTTCTTTCAATATTTATGTTCTTAATTATTCTACAAAGTGCCTAGAATCTCTTATACATAACCATGTATTGTATGCTAAAGGAGTGTTGCTACGATAAATTTTTAGAATCAACAATAAGTCTCAATGGAACATGATTAGTATGGAGTTTAAATATACCATAAAAATGTAGAATTTAATTGAATTCTGACATTAGTCTATGTTTTTCTGAATCAGTGAAATACCTGAAATTTCTAAGTAATTATGCAGTTTTATTTTTATAGCTGATATAGGATTTTTTTGTCATCATTTATTTGGCCTGCTGTAAGGACTTGACATTATAATCAGCAGTATCCATTATAATAATTGCAGTGTCCTAATCAGCAGAAAGAATGTTTATAGATTTGTCTCATTTCCCTTTTGCCTAAGTAATAATTGATTTGGGTTGATATCTCTAAGTATTCATTTTATTCTCTGGAATAATTTCATTGTTTTCACTAGGACCAATATTTATTGACTTCCTCAATTTCTACCACTAGCGTTATGGCAAAGATTAATATTTTTTTCAAACAGAAGTTTCAGCATTTATTAGATATATAGAACTAAGATTTTTAAGTAACAAAAGTACCTAGTTATTTGGGATGACATTTTATATGCACGTGGAGAATTGAATTCTTTCATTTTGTCTATGTAATTCAGAATATAATTTTCTTATTGATTGAAAATAAACACTTTTAAAGTTCATCTATGAGTTTATTTTTTTAGCAAAAATTTTATATTGCTATTGGAACACAATGTTTGATATTTGAAAAAACATTTGAGAATTTATTCTTAACAAAACCTCACTTACACTTTGAATAATTTTCTCAGTTCTCTAGGTTTTAAAATTGCAAACTTTTAGGGCAGATTAAAAATAAAAAGAAAAGTTCACAATGTCTAAGTTTAATGTAGTATTAGATACATACTGAATACTTACTGCATCTCTGAAAGTTTATGATGATATCTTTTTACATGTGGTTATACATTGAACTATTTCTATCATGTAAAATTATTTGCAAATACCTCTAAAAAATTCAAATTTTATTAAAACTTCAAATATATTCATCTGCTATTAATAGCACAGATGTTAGTATGTTACACAATGTTTCAAATGGTATTATTCTAATTCTTCCTCAGGCATTTCTGGTTAGATTACTGACAGCACAAGCATTGGAAAAAAACCTGGGATCTTTAGATTCATTAATACTAAATTTAAAGTTGTGCCCTAACCAACTATGCTATTATTTTAAAGGCAACACTCACTAGAAATTTAATATATTAATTTATAATATATAATTTTTTTCTACAGTGCAGGCTTTTTCATACCTGCACTTCAATATGTAATATATAGGGGGTTTGAACTCAGACTTTCACATGACTCTCAACTCTCCATGATATCTCCTACTGCTGATACACTTGATTACACACATGTTGAAAAGATAAATAATCACCACCAGACATATTTTGTGCTAAACCAGCACTCATCAGTTGGTCCAGATTATCATTTCCATATATATATATAAATATATAATATAAAATAACAATTCGTGTCAATTGTTAATACAGAGTATCTTTACTATAAATAAATAAAATAATTGACACGAATTGTTATTTTATATTATATTTATATTATTTACAGAAGTATTATTTATTTATATATATATATAATAAATGCTCAGCTTATATTAAGATAGCCAATCTTGATACTAATTTATGAGGATTCTTGTGATATTTCCATTTTTAAAGGCAAGATTAATGAGTGATTTCCAAACATTATTTATTCTGTTAGGTTGACTTATGGGGATATTTGCCACTATCAAGCGAGCAACTTCTTTATTTTTTTTCCCCCAAACTAAACATTTGTTTATTGGCACATACATGACCTGCTACATTAGATATACCTGTTTTTCCTCTTCATCACTACTTTACGCTCTTCTACATGTTTTTTAATGGATCAAATACTTCACTATTATATATCTTTTGACATTTACATTATTGATGAACTTTTTGTTTTTTATCATTTTCAACTTTTATAGAATTTTGGAAAGTTATTCTGATATTATATTGATGGCATATTTTGGAACAGAGTAAAATAAATTTCTTCAGAAATGAATGACTTGAAAAAGTCTTACACAGAATAAATTCTCATGGTTATTTATTTATTTGATAAAATCTTAAATTGACAATAAAATAAAAAAATCAAAGGAAAAAAACAATTACATGCACTCTAGTATATCTATATTTACCAGAGATTACAAATGAACTATAGAAAATCTATAATTAGTGTAATATTAAGCAGCTATCCAAAACCATAGTATCCTATGGGAAATCCTAGCTTCTACAAAACCCAAACTCAAAAGATAAAAAACAGAAACTATATCTACTTTGTAATTGTGAAAGGATATATCAGTGAAACCAGATAAACCATTGAAACACATATAAAAGAAAAGTAATGATTAAAGAAGGAAAAAAAGATATACTAATGTGGTAAACTATGCATATACTAATGAGAAAATGTTCAGTTGGTAAAAGAAAGAATGTTGGACAGAAAAGCAAAATAAAAAAAGGAAAGTTTAAAAGAGATTTTTATAATAATACAAATAATTTCATAAGTGAGCCTAGGGTGACAATTTATAGTATTTAGAAACAATGCATTAATTTTTGCCCTTAAAAATGAGAAATCAGACAAGCCACATAAATAAATATATTAAATTTGTACTCACTGTTATCTTTGATAGAATAGTCTAATTGGTTACAGTATCATATTAAATTCAATATTTATGAATCTAAAAATTTCAGATACAATTCTCATGCTACTGCTGTCAATGGTCATGTTATCAATATCTAAATAGAGGGGAAAATATAACCCAAAATTTTGTATTATACATTGATTGTACACATGAATGCATTTGAAAATTTTAAATAAAGTTTTATTTTAAAAATATTTAACAATTAATTCTAAGTGACAGAAAAAAAACAATATATAATCACAAGTAAAATGTTATCATCACAAACTTTCAATCACTAAACTACCCATATATAGCTTATCATAATAAACATCAATAAAAATCTTGAAACCAGTTAAATTATAATAATATATTATCAAATATACATTATACCCCTCAAATAAATTTATTACTCTTCATCTTGTTTTTCTTCTTTTGCTTTTAAAGAAAACAATGCATATTATATATCAGAAACTTTTCTCTTGTAACCGTATAACCATTTTCTGGTTAACAATAAGTAAAAAAAATATTAGGTAGCAGTGTGTAAATTTATAATCAGGGTTTTTAACTAAATAATCTTAATTCTATAGAAAGCACTGTTTAGTACAATAATCTGCAGCACTGCTATCTAGTGTCCATCGCTTACTTTCAGTTTTACAGCTATATTACAGAGTTGAGAGAGAGAGGTGTTATAATTTTTTTTTTTGCTTTTGGCACTTAAAAGATATACAAAAATCAAATGGTTTGTTTTTTTGGGAGCTTACACAATGTAAAAGTAGTAGAAGTGATAGACGGAGTATAATGCATCATTCTTAGCTGATGAGAATTGTTTTTCTTATTGTATAATGTATTCACTATTGATGCTTTAAAATTATATCACTTAAAACTACTCTATTCTAGTAGAAGAAACCAATTATTTGTTTTTTTTTAAAGTTATTATCATAATTTATCATTACAGAAAAGAAAATGGAAGGTCTGATAATGGCTTCTACAAATTTATTGAATAAACAATATAACAATATACAAAATTAACAAAGCATATGACACACTTGAATGAGAAGCTATAAAGATACACAGAAATTATTACACGCTAAGCGCTTTCGAGGCCTTTTGACTCATATTCATAGCGGTACTGTATCTTTATAGCTTCTCATTCAAGTGTGTCATACGCTTTGTTAATTTTGTATATTAAATTATCGAATGAGAAGTCTTAAAATCTTTAATATTTTACAAATATAACAATGAAAGTTTTTTCCCTTGAGTAAAAATTATGTAAATCCATAACTCCTAGATACTGGATTGTATAGTGTGATTAATTTATTAGACTGAAATAGCAAGCATAAAAAAAATTAAATCATAAAGTAGTATAAATATTCTACTATTGAACGAATATTTGAGAAACTAACTTTGTTAATAGTAAACATAACAAATTATGCATTAGAAATTCCAAATGAAACAAAGTAAGCAATATGAGACATTTAAAACTAACTAATTAACATTGTGACTATTAAAGTCAGGAGATTTAATATGTAAATAAATATAAATAATTATAATTTTTTAATATTCTACTGTTTTTGTGTCTTTTATTAAACAAAATTATATATATATTTCATTTTGTTTTAATTTATTAATTTTATTTTATGGGCAAACCAGCCTTAGAAAAAGTGTGACCAGTGCAATGTTTTCATGTGGGGGGGGGGGATTTTTCCACATGATAAAAAGAACATAGATATTTTAAAAAAAATCTATCTTGCAAACACAGATATCCTAAAATTGCACAAATTGATACTTATAATGTAAAATAATTACTTATTTATTATTAATTAGAAATATGACTTGAATCAATATTTGGAAAACAAAATGAAATACATGTAATGCAAAAAGATATATATTTTTTTCTTCAATGTTTTACTCTGAACCAGTTAATAACACGATCCTAATTTAATTTTTTGTGTGTGAAATCTGATTCAATAGATAAAAATGCTAATGAGGAGAACCATTCTTGACTGATGTTGATTTCTACATTAACATGATCAGAGTAGTGCAAAATATTTAGATATAGACATTATGCATAACTGAAAAATCTGCATTACTGCGTAATCAGTGATTCTACAAGTGCATTGCTTTTGATATAATATTCATTGTAGGGCCTTCAAATTAGAGTCTGACCAAAAAGTAGGGGGGGGGTAGGAAAATGTAGTTTTAGTTAGAATGTGATAAAATGTTTATTTTTTTTAATTTCGCAAAAGATATAGATCATCCATATTTGGAGCTTTGATAAATATGAGGCCTCATGCCAATGCATTACTCGTAGACTAGATCTATTTATGGGATTAGAGCTTCTGGAATTTAGCTTGCACCCTTACCCACACAGTGGCCCTGAATAAATAATTCATGATGATGGTACATGTGTGGATAATATCTGTTAAATATTATTGCATAAACATATGCTTATACATGTATATGTAAAACATACTATCTCACATCAAGTATATTTAGCGAAAGAATAATAAAGAAGTAAACTCAAGCTATTCCTATAAATCTACTATGTCAAGTTATAGTATGATTATAAAAACAAGCTATAAACGCAATGTCATTTATGTTGATTTATTAGTCTACCTATGTGTTATAATTACCCACCTACACAATGTAATATTTAAACAAGAAATGGTTAATTTCTTAGCGCTCTATTTTAGCATCGAAGCAAGGGTGCATCTAGTGTTGGAAAGGAGGAGAAGAGTTTAAGGCTATTTATTACTAATTAACTAGCGTTGACTAAATAATATAATGTTTATTCAGCAATGCACGTTAACAAAATGATTACAGATATTATTATAGCTAAAAACAAACTCTTAATTTTATTTTTATGAGTCATAAAAATTCTTGAAAATTCTAAAAAATATTAGAAGAGTTTAAAAATAAAAGATTAAAAAAAATTATTTATAAAAACGCATCTTACATGAAGCCTGAGTATGAATAACAGTATTATTTTTTTCTAATTAAATGAAGGATAAACAGTTATTATTTGCAAGTTATGGAATTCTAAATTTGAAATGCTAAAACAGATTATGTGACTGGCAAGTATAAACTACTATTAATGATAATCAAGTGCTGTCATTTTGTCTATTTTAATGCTTAGTTAATCCCGCGTACGTTTGAGCAGATTACGTATTTTTAAATGTTTTTTATATATATATATATAATGCTTAAATATATGTATACAAAGTATATATTAAAACAGATCAGAAAATCTTGTTTTCACCATAAAAGTAAATGTTTTATCATTCAGGGAATCATACAATTTTTGAACACTATAATTGTAGACTTTTAACTCACTAATCTAACATTCACCATTGTACTAAACGATGCAGGGTAGTCCCTATTATGCATACATTATATTATCCATGTATATATATAGTTGACCTATTAGATAGATTAGTACACAGCTGCCTAACATGTTATGATCTGAGTTCTAATTCAAGTGATCTTGGAAATTTTTTCAGATAATTAAAAATTTTCAAACAAGCTTAGAATTTTTTTTTATATAAGCAGACCATAGATAATACAATTACCCAATAAAATTATAGATCTGTAAATGCATATCTGGCTATTATTAATTAAAAGCTAAAACAAAAAGCAAAAATATTCAAAAAATATCACCAATTGAAAACTGATTAATGAATAATGACATTTCCTTCACTGTTTCTTTGTAGAAATTTTTTAGAAATAACTGTGGAATACCATTAAATGTCACATGATTACCATCTTTTATGCAAACACATAACTGTTATTAAACAGGCAAAACTCTCCATACAGTAGTGCCACCCTGTGCTAACCAGAGTAATCAATGGATGAGTAGGCATTAGATGGGGATTTTATGCACAAACCTTCTGGCATCCATTGATTATTCTAATTGAGACAGGATGGCATTACTGTATGGAGAGTTTTGCCTGTTTAATAACTGTGGAATACTTAATATTGTTTTATTTTTAACTATTATATGTCACTCATCATGACAAGAATAACCAAAATATCACCACAAATGATCAGATGCTACTGTTATTTTGTATTAATTTCTATACTCATCTACTTTCATTGGAATTTACTACATATACATATTCATTTCTTGTCATGGCAAACAATGTTAAATTACAATAGATGATATTTTAATAAAACTTTGCATTTGTTTCTAATCTTGTTTTAATAAAGTATTTTGTGAATGTTGAGATCAACTTTTATTCTTTGCTTACATACAATATATGCTTTTTAGAGCATTAATTTACTCTAAATTGTAGGCTTGAATAATCTATGAATATTATACAGGGTTTTAATTGACAGATTTAAAGTTGAATAAATAGAAGTATTACCGCTCCTAAAAATAAATATTAATCTTTTACTCTGATTTTTAGCACATATTTCATAAATATAATACTTGTCAATAATTAATTTTTTCTTTTAGTATATTATACCTGCCAAATATGAATGTAAATAATTTTTTGCTTTTTTTCAATGTAAGTATTCATCAATCTGTAGATGCATCTTACAGAATAAGTTTATTCATAATACATAAGTATATGTATTTAATAGGTATATATATAGATAAATACATATTATATATATAAAAGACCCAGAAAAAGACCACATATGAGATGGATGGATAAAATAAGAAAGTGTTCAGGGGTGATGTGGAGAAGAGAAGCTAAAGTTCAGAGGAAATGGATACAAATATGCATTAGTTATAGCTTTGTTAGAAGTCTTAATTTTTTTTATTATAATAAGTTTGAATGTAATTAGCCCAAAAGCAATAAATACTGATTGGTGAGAACAAAAAATAATTATTCTTGATAAACGTTTTGGAATCAAGAAACCTCTTTTTATTTGTTGCTAAATTATTTAATAAGTTTAAGACTAATTATTAGAAATACAAATATTGTGAGAAGAGTCATAAAAATAAGCAATAGAATGCCGTAAACATGTTTTGATAAAATAGCTGTTTTAGATTTTACCATTCTATTTATTGCAATTGATGCAAGACTGGCAGGCTGGCTGATGTGGCATATTATATTGTGAAAATCATTACTTCCACATATGGCAATGCTTAGAATTTATTTATCATATGCTTACTATTTTCAAATGGCAAATTGTTATTATATAGGGTATATAAGCACACAGGTATATAATAAGGTATAAAATATGAACACAGGTAAATAATAAGCCTGTGTGTTTCAGTTATCAAATTGTTATTGTGAAATGCCATCATGTTATTATGATATGTCATGATCCTTGGTCACATCTTTTTAATACATATCAATCAATACTGTACTTTTTTGTGTAAGTAGAACCTATTTCTCTCACATATTTAAATTTTAGAATGTCTGCTATTCAATGGCTTCATATGGCCACACTAGTTTATCTGTCATTGCAATTAAAGATTCAACATCATTATATAAATAAACTGATTCCCATAATGAAATAAATAAACAAATAGCTTTATTGATCAAAAGTTCATAAGAAGTTCAAATAATGGAAATGTCAGAACTGGAATTGAGCTGAGGATGTTATTCTGCAATGTCCAAAACTCTACTACTGCACTAAACCATGCTGAGGATGCACACAATGATAGTTTGTCATATGATCTCATCATATTTTCCTTAAATGAAATTTTTCTATTACTTTATTTTATACAAATAGGAAATCCATGTTTTATTATCAATTGTAGAAAAACATTTTTATATAAATATAATTTAATTAAAATAGTAATTTAAAAAATGTTGTAGCAATTTTTTAGAGTCATACTGTTGGAGAGCTGAATTATGCTACTTAGAATGAACTAGATACATATTTATATAGTCAGTTTGATCAAATAACTCTTGAGTCAGTGGTATAACTACAAAAATTGGATCCAAAATCAAAAGCTTTAAAGTTTTTCTCCCTTACCTCAAAATACTAATGTTTTTTGTTCTCATTTAGTTATATTAATATTTTTAATTATTTATTTTATAAAACAATTAATAAACTTATTTATTTAAAAAATTCTTCTTTCTCCTTGATTTTGCATTTGTAAAATTACTAATCATTTATTTCAGCTCTGATTTAGATGTCTCTTTTTGTATAATATACAATTTTGGAAGGTCTTTAAATCAGTTGGGCCTATTATTTTTTTAAAATCTTTTATTATTTTTGAACAAAAGATTTTTTTAAAACTAGCCATAATTAATAGAAGTGTGAAAAATACCAAAAATTGTACATACTTCAAATTCATCTTCTAAACAATCCTACTTGGTAATTAATCATTTTTAATTGATTTGATTTTTTGATAAGATCCTTCAATAATGATATTACTTGATTTAAGTTATTTCTTAAATTGATCAGAGTTAATATTTTAACAGTAATTATCATTTTAATATGTTAAAAGATTGAAAATACATTTCCCTGAAACCTAGGGTGTGCACAAAAACATTTCATGGGCCCCTCATTTCTATGGGCCTGCAGGCATTATCTTTCCTTGTGACTTTGTAGCTACATTGTGTGAGTAAAGTAAAAAGTTATAATAAATAGATGAGGCTTAATTAAATAGGATCATTCACTAGCCAGAAAGTTACTTTTATTTATTAATCTAACTACTTAAAATGCATTTATGGATCTAAGTAATATTTTAATATTTTTTATTCTTGGTTTATTGATGATTTCTTAAAATTTCCCACATGCAATAATGCAGATACTTAACTTATAAAGGCACGATAGTTTTCATTGAAGAATAAAAGGTGTTATTAAGATAAAGAAGATTTACTTTCTAAATTTTTTAATCTAGATGCTCGCCTTTTCCATATCAAAAATTTTCTAGTTATAATTCTGATATTTTTTAATAGAGGTACTAAAATTGGTAAAGATTTACAACTTTTATTATGTAAATCTATGCAGAGCCTTGATTGAGATGATGAGACTCGGTTGAGATATAATATAAATTCTTTGTTTCTTTATTTTTTCTATCACATGTACTTAGAAAATTGAAAAAAAAAAAAAAGACAACAACTAATAAAACAATAACAATAAATTATTTCTTTTTTTTTTTTTTTAACAAAACAATTTATTAAAATATTTCAGATAAAAGATTTTTCAATGAAAATTTTATTTTTCTTTCTGTAAAATATATATATATAGTAGTGCTGAAAATAGAAATTTAAAAAGATGGTCAGATAGTATAGTAAATAAAAGGATTCAATATATAAAAAATATTTCTATTATTTTTAACTTTATAGTACTGGCATAGTAAATAAAATTGGAAAACTACATTGTTCTTTAAATTGACTTGAGACTTATAATTGATATATATATATAATAATTAATAAAACAAGACACAAATTGTGTAACTTGCTTTTAAGCTTGTATTAAAATGTTCACTAGAGAGAGCTTACCAATAGCTCCTATCAAGCTTTAATTTATAAGTGCCAAAAGGGAAAGAATTCAAAATCTCTATTGGAAAGTCCTCATCCCCAGACCAATTGGTTTCGAGCTTATGACTTGTTTTATTAATTATTATAAGTGTACCCTTGAAGACTTTTGTGATGTTATATTACTGACGCTATTAGTATATATGGCAAAACTGAACTGAGTTCAGACCCATGTAGCTACCTGATTTGTAAGGCTGGATTTGAAGATATTTATGTGTCTGGAAAATTCAGGTTTTCAAATTAATAGTAACATATTAGATAAGTGCTGACTTTTGAGTTGGTATTTTAGATCTAGTGTCTGGAGTCCTGGCTCCTCATTGAGGTAAACCATAAGCTTGAAACCAATTGGTTTGGAGATGAGGACTTTCTGATAGAGATTTTTAAATTCTTTGTCTTTCAGTACTTACAAATTAAAGTTTGATAGGAGCTATTGGCAAGCTTTCTCTAGTTAACACACACACACACACACACATATATATATATATATATATTGAAACTACAAGGTTTATATGAAAGTTGGAAAGTGTTTAAAATAAAAATAATAAAAGCAAAAGCTATATTATTATTGTTATTGTTAAAAAAATTATTTGAAGTATAGTTAATAGAGAATGGTAATTCATATTGACTATGGATAAATAACATGGTAAATATGTGACAAGTGTATGTATTATAATAAATAATTATATTAAGAAGTATGCATATCAATATTAAAATATTGTATATAAAATTAATATTTTTGTTAGTTAGTATTTAGAATAAATAATAAAAAATATGTTTGTAATTCTAGATTATTATCTATTAATTATTACAATTCATAAAAAAATTTTTTTTCTTTGTATTATTTTTATTTATGTAAGTTAGTTGATTTATAAGAACATTATAAGATGGGAAAACTAATAAAATTTATTGAAACTATTGCCTGCTTGATAAAAGAGCATGGTTTTGCATAGAAATATCATAAGAAGAATACACTGAACTGAATAGCATATATTTTCAAATCTCCTGTTTTTAAAACTAAACTCTAACTATAATTATATGCTTTAGTGATCAGAAATCAAAGAAACATGGATTGCTAAATGAATAAATTAGACAAAGGGGGTTGTCCCCTCATTTTCTATAACATTTTCCAGGAAATTGAATGAAGGAATTATCATGAAATAATTAAATTATAATAAATCTCTCTCTTCAAAATTAATAGAGTGATTTAGTGAAATAGAAATTATATAATGCAATTGTCTTTTCAAAATTAAAAATCTGACATGAATTAAGTATTGTGTAATATAAATTTCCCACTTCAAAAAATAATATAAAATTAAGACATTTGATAATTGATGCAGTGCAATATACTGCATGTAGGCATTGAGAGTTAATTATTAAAAAGAAATAATAATAATAATAATGATGATGATGATGTACAATTAATGTTTTAAAACTTATAAAACATATAATACAAAATTGGTTAATTTCTGAAGGCATGTGGATCACGTTTTGATCGCCAATGTTTTAAAAGAAAATAATATAAAGTTGAAAGTCTAAAAGACTTTTAGTAGATTCAATATTTTAAAAATTTCTCTAAGGAGTTCAATAGTTTTTCAATGTTTTAAAATCATCAATGCTAAAAATATAATTTAAATCAACACTTAGAATAAAAGTACCAACTGTGCAAATTCTAAAACAAATGGAATGCAAACTTAACAGGATTTTGCTTGGACCCAGGAACCAATTTCATATGGAATGTTTTTAATATTCTTTAGCAAAATATCATGGATTACCTCACCCTTAATAGCAATTGTTTAAAGTTACAGGTGAACTTTCAGTATAGAAATATTATATATATTGGTTGTTATCACTTCATTCTAATGTGTTTTTTAAATTGAGTATATTTTGTAGCATTAAGTTAAGAATTGACATTTTTAAATATTTAAGATTTTAAATAATATTTTAATTTTATGCTTAGATAATGAAGTTTCATGTAGGTTTATTTATGATTAATGTTATTAAAAAAATAAACTATTTGCTTTTGCAATTAATGAGATTTCATGTTAGAAAGTATAAACAATTCTACCTCAAGTGTCTTTATAATAAAAAATTATAACATGACAAATGCATGAATGGCAATAGTGTATAAACAATTAAGTTTATTGATCAGCATAAATTATCTGAATTTTAAAAATTCTTTGAAGTTTATCTGATGTTAAATGATTAAATATTTGCCACAACTTTCCGGAATTTTGTTATAAATTGAAAATGTAAATTAAATAATTTAATGTATGAATTTATCTATTGTTATTTATAGAGATGCTTTGATTGAAATGTGTGTGAATTTAATATTATTTATATATTTATAGTTAAATATTAATGATAGGCATGAATATCTTAAGGGGTATTTAAAGTTTGAAATAAGAATTCTGTTGATAATTGTGGTTTATATTGTTCTGTCTGGAGTTTATAGTTACATATCTAGTATTCCAGCCTGATGCTATATAAATATATATGCAGATCTGGTATTCCTATTTTTACATAAAATAATATCTATGCTCACTTTGTATTATTAATATATTCTGTATATTACAGAGAAAGTCTGGTACAATGATTACTTTATTAGAGAGGCTTTGAATCCAGACTTTCAAACTCCCTTTAGCTATCCAATTACATCTAGCTTAAGTATATATACTATACTTACATTTAAAAAATATTAATAATTAGTTTGCAACATATTATAGTATTTAATTGATTAAGAAATATATAGTTGCTGCAATTTACCAATGATAAGAATTCTAAGCACATCTACTTAAATTGTAAGTCAGATGTTGTAATTTATATAAAGATATTTTTTCATGCAGGTCATCCCCTTGCGTCTTTATAAAGAATTAAATAATTTATAAAGGATAATGGATTATAGATTTTATTCTGATAATAAATTTAATATATATAATATACATTATACGTATAATATTACAAGATAGTCTGCAAACATGGTTCACAACTCCAATCAAACTTGATCATAGACTTTAAATCACTGTCTAAGAATTTAACTCTTATTTAAATGTATATGAAGTAATTAATGAACTAGGAATTATCATGTGCATACATGTACATGTAATATGCCTAAATAATAGCATTATAGAGAATAATGATCTAATAAGTCATACTCTCCTGATATAGAATTGACACATCTAAGACATTGAAATTCACTCAAATGCCAGGTGTGAAGTCACCACAGCAAGATAACTAAGGGAAATCTCTTATAAAATTTTCCTTTTATAAACCAATAGAAATTTGGGATATTTAATTTTTAATCTTTTAGTTAGGGAGTTATTTGATTTGTGTTAATAAATATATTAATTTTTTTATTTGTTTCGATGTCTGATTTACTTACAATAAATAGCATTACTGTACTTTGTTAGTATTTTACTAATTTTTCATGCTAATTACGTGAGAGAAGATTGAATATAATTGTTTCTTTCTGATTTAGCTAACATTAAGAAAAAATATAGTGATAGTGGTGGAAGGTGCTATGAAGGACTAGGATAAGAACATTTTTCAGGTAAAGTTCAAAATTTTCCAGTCACCTCGTGGTTTGATTATTACAATATAGTATATATATTCGAAAAAGTATTAAGTTATATGTTACAAATATTAAAAGAAATCATTTTTTTGGAATTTTATGTAGAGGCCAAAAATTATAACTACACCACTGAATACATTTTGTAAAACAGAATTGAAATATAACGACACTTTTTTTCTAAACATTTATTTTCATTTCAGATCGTTAGAGGTAATACGTCGCATAATTTATAAATTAGTAAACATAATGTTAAACAAGGCAATAACATGCAAACCTAATTGTCTGTTGTTCTAACATTTGCTTTTAAAAATAATCATTTTACTAATAAAATTAGTATTTATTTGTTCTCATTTAATAAATCCAGTTAAGTAAAGCAATAATATTATTAACATTTTCTTTTTCTTTTTTTTATTTATTGACATTATGGCGGTTCTTTTATTTATGTAAGTTATAATTTCCTGATGTCAAAACACACACTAGGTGGTCAAATCTGTGTATCCAAGTAATGAATCAAGGTCTGAAAGATGCTCCTCCCACTCAAACAGGAGCACTATATATTACAATAAGAATATTTTTGGTTTTCCTGATAAATAATGCCTTCTTGCGAACCAGGGACCTCTACAGTTCAAATGTTACTTTTCACAATTGATATTTTTCCTATTTAGTCAAGCTATTAATTTTGCTAACATGGTTATTCTGTTTTCAAATTATCATAGCTTCTGGCAAAAGGTCCTCACTTCTCTCTTTTTTATGATAGTAAATAGCTTCTAGTTTTTTTTAAAAGTATAATAGAATGACCATAATTTTTTATTTTTTTGTTAGATTATAATCAATATTCTATATATAAATGAATTGCTACGTCTATAAAAGTATTTTTTTTTTTTAATGTAAAAGAATTTAATGTAAAAATGATTTTATTGATTAAATTATTTTTAAAAAGAAAGCCATGTGACTAATTCAAAAAATATGTTTAGATAAAAAAACAAAACAAAACATTAAATATATTTTAAGCAAAATGGCAGTATGGATTGACAATATAATTACTTCATTAATTTAAAAGAAATAAATTAAGTCAAACGATAATTTAAGTGACATATCTAAATGTATATAAACATTTTATGCTAATATATGCAGGTGTGAATGTTTTAATAATTAAACACTAATACATGAATAAAAAATAAAACAGTCTTTTAAATAAATGACTCTGTGCAAACCAAAGGGCTCTCCAGCAATCCGTTATAAAAAAAAATTAAGAGAGAGAGAGAGAGAACACTATTTACAAGGCTTGTCAATTGCTAAGTAGTGATGGTTTATAGCTTTTCTATCTTTGTTTAGAAGAGATAGTTCAGTTGTTTTAGAGCATTACATTAAAAATTCGATATTCAAGAATCTAAACATGTAAGTCCGACTCCTATGTTAATATAGTTATAAATTTAGTTTTCAACCAACGTTAGTTGATTAGTTAAGTTGGCTAGGAATACCTACTTAAGAGAAAATTTTAAATCTCTTAAAAATAATTTTATTTGGCTCAGGTTCAAACCCTACTTCCACGCTTTATGAAGATATTTATAGACTTAAGCATAAAAATCAGCTTTATAAATTTTATTTATTATTGATTCAGCAAAGAGTAAAAGTCTCCTTAAATTTATTATAGAATCTGATTCATAGATTCTCTTTTCCATATTCTTCATGCACATCTTTTTATTTATCCCTTCATCCATTTCACATATATTTTCTTGAAATTGAATTTAGGATATCAATGTACATATTGACATTTTTTCTAACATTATGTTCAGATAGCTCAGTTCCACTTCAATTATTTTAAAAGGCTCAATAAAAACAAATCTCTACATAGTCAGCCACTTGTAATGTAATTAATAATTTTTATTAGTTATTCATTAGATTAGACATTATCCATTTAAGAAATAATGTTTTTGTTGTGCAGTTTTCTCTATGCCATTCTCACACAAGGAAGGGATTGGTTTCTATCCATTTACTTGAAATGTAATGTTTGAAGACTTAAATTAAAGTTGTGAGTTGACTACAATAGTTCAATTTCATTAACCTGACTGTTTTTTTCACTTTACTTATCTGGAAATCAATTTTGAAACATAAGCTCTTCAGTATATTATTTTATTCTTGCACCATATTATATAATTATGGTGTCAGTATCATATAAATAATAAATAGCTTTAACTAACTTTCTACTTCTTTACAAAAGAACAGTAAAGAAAAAGATTTAAATCATTAGAATAGTCAAATAACTTGTTTATTTGAGGAATCTTGTTTGGCTTTTATTTTGTATTTTCCTTTCTAGTCAAGAATAATTAATTATCAATTGATCATCCAAATACCAAATGATTTAGTTTAAATAATGAAACTATCTTAAACCATCTTTCAAGTTTTTTTTAAAATGTTTACCTATCTAAAAAAATAATGTTTTTTATGTTCCACTCAGATGTGAGATTCAGATTATAGGAGATTAATGCAGATGTACTAACTACTTTAACATGAAAACACCACATATTCAAATAAAGATAAAATAGCTTTTTAGTATTCACTAAACATCATATGATCACTATTTCTTATGTTTTCTCATAACTGTTATTTTTACAGGTAAAACTAGAGCCACTCAATGCAAGCCAGAGTAATCAATGGATGCCAGACCGCTTGTGCATAAAATCTCTATCTAGTGCCTACTCATCCAATATCCCCAGACTAGTTTCTAGCTTGTGAATTTCATCAGTGAGAAGCCTTGGATCTGAGAGCACTGCCCTAGATGGGGATTTTATGCACAAGCCTTCTGGCATCTATTGATTATTCTGGCTTGCATTGAGGGGTACTACTGTATGGAGAGTTTTGCTTGTTTTAATAAGTAGTCACTGTAGGTCAAAGATTTTTCCAACATACTCTTCCCCAATTCTTCTCATAAAAAATATAAAGTCATTATTTACTAACTTTATCAATTTCCAGATTATGAAGGTTTGAGAAGTTTTTCCATATTTATTTACCATCTATAAAAAAATTCTCTTCTAAGTCTTATTGGAGTATGATTTTTTTTTTACATTTTATGTGCTGAGGATCCAATCTCAAGATGAATGCATGACAAGTGATGTACTACCATTATAATATTTAAGCACTAATATATAACCCAGAAATCAATCAGTTTATAATGAAGCATTCAAATGAAAGAAAACATTTAGTATATGATTAATATATCTAATTTTCAAAGCAAAACAGTTGAAAAAATAAAGAGTTAAGTTATAGCAAACTATCATGTGACTATAAAAATAATATGCAGCAGTGTAATATGACAAGCAGTATGGTATATAGAGCACTATAGGATTAGGAATTAGATAACTTTAAAATATATGGCTTTAAGTATAAAAGATTTAAGCAAATACACACAGCTATCTTTCAAAAAGATATCTTCATGCTTGATGAGAGAACTCTGGAAATCAAGCAGATTATGAGAACATTTATTCCTTTGTAGTCAAAGGGAAAACCAGTTGATAGAGGATATCTGCATTATTCTGTTAGAAAAGCAGTAACCCAGGCTATTAATTTGATCAATGTATAGCTTTGTTAGCATAGCATGCATAGATGAAAATCAAGATCAAACTACAAATTACTACACTTAGGTGAATGAAAATTTCAATTTAAAAAAAATTACTACAATACATATAATCAAATAAGAAATGAACTAATAACATTGAGCTTCCTCTTTTTTTTTATCTAGCAAATATAATTATAGCTATAACTGTACAAGATCTGTGATGGTTTAGTTTAACCATGCACTCTGGAGTTCAAGGTCTATTGGTCACAAGTCTACTCCATCTCTTAGCTGATCAAATTTCTTATAAACAACCAAGAAATAAATCATTTGATTATTTTTTTTTATAACTATATGTTAATTTTAAAATGTGATTTTGAGCATCTAAATAGACACACAAAATGCAACTATTCTATTTAGCTGATTAAAAAGTGATTTTTTTCTTTATTTTATTCAGGTAGTAGTCAATTCAGAAATCTTTAGCTTCTGTAAATGCCTCTGCAACATTCTGCAAAAAAAATACACAGCATATACTTTTTAATTATTGTTAATATTTTCAAATGATCTACAACTTGGGTTTAAATTTGAGCCAAATAAAACATTTCAGTGTTTAATTTGAGTTAGTTCATAGCCAATCTAGCCTGGTGAGTAATGCTTCATCTTTCAGTATTTTTTCTATAAGAGGATATTTAGACTTTAAAGGCCTTTGCTCTGAAGTCAAATATCTAAAAGTAGTTTTAGCTTTATTTATAAATAACTGAAAAAACATTTTTTTACAAAATTATATAATAATATATGCATATTTTTTGATGGCTTCACAGTTAGAAAATATGAATTTGATAAATCCAGTCTTGTAGCTAGATAACAGAAATCCTTTTCATCTATTGATTATATATACTTTTTTATTGTAAAATTTATACCAATTTATCTTCTCTTAATCGTTCTTCCATAGGACAGTCTAAATCTTTATTAACACATCTTTTACAATTTTTTGTGTCATACTCTTATATTTGTTTTATTTACTATTTTTTAATTTTTTGTTATTATTTCTGTATATGAAGTGATGTTGATAACAAAGAATCACAATTATGTTAACAATAAAACATAATTTTTAGAAAATAGGTTCAACATATCAAAACCACTTCAAAATATTTATGGAAATAAACCAAAATCATTTAGATATCTGATTAATAATGTCATTATCTCAAGCTGGAAAAAGAATATATCATTGTAGATATGTAACATGCAAGAAGCAATATATAGCTTACTTAATGATTTAAAAGATTTTTGGAATTTACTTTATTTTTTCAAAATAAAATTGTTTATGAATCAATTATATGTTTTTTAGACTTAATTCAAGCAAAAATTATTTACTTGTTTTGCTTTTAGTTGACAAAAGTCATTTAGTTTTAAAATTTGTTAACTAGAAATTTTAAATATTTCAAGAAATTTAAATGCTAAAATTCTCAATATATATAACTCTACTCACCAGCAACACAGTGCATTTTTTATCTGAGATTGTCTGCATATAGATAAAAAAGTATATTTATAAATTAATTCTTCAGTAAGCCGATGGCCTCTCTGAGTAAGCTGATTCCTTCTAAATAGTAATTGGCTTATTGTAATTTTCAGGAAAGGTATAATCCAAGTAACTGCTGACCTGCAATGAGCTACCTTTAGTCTATGCATCCAATACACACACACACATATATATATATATATACAGGCTATAGTAAACTAGTAGCAGCATCTAGGTCTAGTCTCTTGCCTTTGGTTATAACTTCATGGTAAATGTCATAATCTAAAACTGTAAAAAACTCATTTCTGATCTTTTTTCCAACCCTTTTATAGTCAGTATGGGGAAAAAATACAATAATTAAAAATAAATTTTCCCTATGTTGATTGAAAAAAGTTAATGACTCTTTTCAATTCAACTTAATCTTTTAAAAAAAAAATTGTGGAATTTTATCAAAATATGTTATACAAGCATTAATTATAAAAAATTTGCTATTCAAAATAGATAGAGAAATTTTATAATTATCAGTATATTTATTGTAACATAAAAATATGCTTAATTTTAATTTTAAAATCAGAATTAATAAAATATTAATTAGATCATTTTAAATGTTTAATTTATAATAAATGTTTATTAAATTCAAAATTATTTAATCCTTAACTCTTATTCCAATGTAATATAGAAAATATCTACAAAAAATTGTGTTTATTTCTTTTCCTTTCAACTGTTGAAAGGAAAAGAAATAAACACAATTTTTTGTAGATATTTTTTATATTACACTGGAATAAGAGTTAAGGATTAAATAATTTTGAATTTAATAAACATTTATTATAAATTAAACATTTAAAATGATCAAATTAATATTTTATTAATTCTGATTTTAAAATTAAAATTAAGCATATTTTTATGTTACAATATATATATATATATATGCACACACACATGATTATATTGTTGTATGTCATAAAACACATATAAATGTATATTTCTGTGTAATGAGAACATGGTTATCTCTTTTATATATACATAAATTAGAATGTGCAAGCTATTTATAGTGAGATTTTTAAAAACAACCACATTAATTATATTTGGTATCCTAACTAACTATAATGATCAGATTGGGTAGTCAGCCATATTTTCTTTAAAAAGAGGGACTATCCCTTGTCACTATAGATATTGCCATATTGCAGATTAAAGTGCCATCTCTATAATAATAAAGATCTATTATGGATTCAAATTCATTCCTAGCTTTTTTGATGTTATACTCCTTTATTAGTCCACAACTGTCTCATGTGAACATGATAATCCTTCACAGGGTAATCACTTTACTTGGTATGGCAGGCATGAATTATTGCTTATCTGCAATTAAAATAATAATACAAATATTACAAAAACCTAACATCTATCTTGGTATCACAATTATATAGAATGATGCAAGAGTGCTATGGAATAAGAAATAGTGACTACTTGCAAAGAATTAATAAAATAAATTTTTTTGATGATAATGATTAGATTACTTTTGAATATTTACATATTTGAAAAATACAATAATTCAAACCATGATATAATAAAAAAAGATTAATTAATAAAAATACCAGAAAGAACACTAATAAAAAATGATACATTAGAATAAAAATATAAAATATTAATTGATACTCACTTGTAATATATATGAGACAAAATATTAGCTATAGAAATATACCATTGTTTTGTTTCATTTTAGTGGAGTCTAATATTTTATTTATTTTAACTATTTATTTTAGGCTTATGAATAAAATGGAATGATCTATTTGTTAATTATTTTGTGATCACATTTCATGTCTTTGGATTTTTATTTCAAGTTAAAAAATGATACATTAGAATAAAAATATAAAATATTAATTGATGCTCACTTGTAATATATATGAGACAAAATATTAGCTATAGAAATATACCATTGTTTTGTTTCATTTTAGTGGAGTCTAATATTTTATTTATTTTAACTATTTATTTTAGGCTTATGAATAAAATGGAATGATCTATTTGTTAATTATTTTGCGATCACATTTTATGTCTTTTGGATTTTTATTTCAAGTTCATGTATGTGGTGACTCAATTTTTGGATTTAACTTTCATGAGATCATTAATTTGACTGATTTCTTGATTGACCCCAACTTGCACACACATTAGAAAAAATGTAATTATGACAGGCTCTTGGGTTTAAAAGCTTCCACTGCTATTGTTTAGCTTAGTTGGTTCCTGGTACACTTTCAGTTTATACACGTGTGCCAATTTATGATTAAAGCTAGATTGACTTTTAAATAGAGTTTCAGTATTAACTAGTCAGAGAACCAATGTTATTTTATTGTTTCTTGTTTTATATATGCATATTTTTTTTATCATTCTATTTTAGCAGATGAGCCTTTGATAGATGAATAATTCAGATAATAGTAAATACCTTTCAAAAATGATTGGTTTATTTTAAACTTCGGTTTAGGAATTTTTCTTTATAATTAATAGCTATAGTGTGACAAGGTCAGAATAAACACTCACCACAGAATTAGTCTGTCATGGCAAAGATATCTGTATAAAATATTTTTCATTTATATGGAATATTATTGTTCTTTTTTGACTAATATATACCAGTACTACATCTGTATATTTCAGCTTTTGGTCCTTTACATCAGCATGCTGGTTTCATTTCTGACTTAAAGAGAAGATGCCAAGGACAAGCAAGTCTAGACAAGCAAAGTCAAAACACAAAAAAGTTTTTACTCTTTAATAGTTTTTCTTGTCACTGATTTTTGAAATGGGTTTTCTAATCTGACATCTGCCTATCATATACATTTTTGGCTTACCTGCATTTTTATTTTATTTTATTTACATTTTGATATTTATTAATCCTATTATCTAAAATTTGTGTTTAATCAAGATATTCAAGACTTATTAAATACATTAACATATGAACAATGCTACTGAAGCAACATTTTTTTATGGATAGCAATATTTCTTTGTTGGATGAGCCAAATATAAAGAAAAAATAATAAAGACTGCCAAAATGTAAAGCTAAAATAAATGCTTTAGATATTATAATTAAGTATGGCTAGCTGGTCTGAAAATGCCTCATAGATTTGGGCAACAATATATAATAAATAAAACCATGAACTAAGTGGTTTTTGCCACTTATGCACCAGTTATTTGGGCACTCTAAAGTATATTGCATAAATGTTGTACTTAGGCAACTAAAATATATATAACTAAAATAGATAAATAAATATGTTGATTTACAAATGGCTCTATAGCAGTTTAAATTTATATTTATAATGGACTCTTGAATTTTGTAAGTTGCCAATAGTTAAAATAATGAGTATCTTGCTTGGCAAAAAATACAATTCAATAAATGATGATTTATTTGATGATAAAGTACAATATGGGATATAAAAATAAATTATTTTAATTGTAAAATAAATTGTGTAATAAAATAAATTTATAATGATTGATGCAAGAGATAAATCAAAGGACTTATGTTAATAATAATAATAATAATAATAATAATAATAATAATAATAATAATAATAATAATAATAATAATAATAATAATAATAATAATAATAATAATAATAATAATAATAATAATAATAATAATAATAATAATAATAATAATAATAATAATAATAATAATAATAATAATAATAATAATAATAATAATAATAATAATTTATTGAAATAAGCATTAATTCTTTGAGGTGAATAAAATAAAGATTATAATTCTAATTTACCAACTGCAATCTAATATCCTATCATATTTTTATAATTTACTTCCTCTTTTTTATGATTGCAAATGGTATATTTGGTACACATTTAAATTGTAAAGAATACAGTTGTAAAAGAGCTAAATATAAACTCTTTAAACAAAGTAATAATATTTTTTTTAATATTGTTATCCTTTTTTTCTAAAAAAAAATATCATTTAAATGATAATGAATGTCATGTATGTTATACTAATGAAAATTGTTAATAAAAAACCTTTAATAAATGTTTATTGCTAAAACTATTATTATGCTCCTTTTTTAACCATTTCATTTTTAAATTAAATTTATCTGACAGTATTATTTTAAAAAGCAGGTTTTTATTAGCATCTGTTACCACGGTTTTGCTTGTATATGACTTCAGCTGATATTCCATTATTCAATGATGTTTTGTTTGATACCTTTTTTTGCTAGCAAAACACAAACATAGGGATTCATAAGCAATTTGAGTAATTAGATGATATCCAATTATTATTTCTTTTGATATTACAATCCAAGGTGAATTCAATTATCTTAGCTTTATGGCAGTCAGTATAGCATTTGTGATATTCATTTTATTTTAATCGTAAAGATACCAAATGAAGAGGGGAAAGCTCATGCCCTTTATTTAAATTGTCTTATTCACAGTCCATATTTCTTTGTTATATGTTTCAAATACAAAGTCTATGTCTTTATGCAAAAATCATTTCTGTAGCTATGGCAACACAAAATACAGTCTTTTTCTTTTTTAAACACTGACTTATGATCATATTTCTCTTTCTTCTAATTCTAATAAGGCATTGTTATCATTCAATAATAAATTAAACAAAAATATTTCATTTTAAAATTTAATAAATAAATAAGTCATTTATTTCAGATTCATTCTAAACAATAAAAATATATTTTATTAAATAGATGACTTTTAACTGTTTTATTTATTTATTTATTTATTCATTACAAAAAAACTATAAATGGCAATGTGTGTACATCACAATATATATTTAATTTCTTTAATTAAACAAATCTTTAGCTTCCCAATTTAACTAAAATAAATCTAGTTTATTGATATACAGAAAAATCTAAATTATACAAATTTTTATTTTTTCATACATATGTATATTTGTACATGTAACCAAATGTACTGTATGCTATATAATATATATACACATACTTGTAAGAATATGTAATTTAATATATCTCATAAATAATTGTCAATTAAATTTTGAGAGAAGTTATTCAACACTATTCCTACATGTAAGAATTATTTTTTTAAAATCAGTCCATTCACTTTGATAATCATTCCTTTGATGTCAAGAACTACCAGTCTTTATTCTAACATTATTTTTAATTTATCTTCTGTTAAAACTTATAAATATTAAAGTCCAAATGAAATATAGATAATAATGATATAGAGAGGACCTAAAAATTAAATCCTTAAATAAATATTCACATTTGCTTTTAGTGCAACTGTCACATAAAAGATGTCTGTATGTTAAGTTTCCCACTAAAGACAGATTGAAGTAATCAGACAATAGGGCCCATAGTTTAAAATAAGTCTTGATTATATTCACTAACAGTCTACTTATAAGTATGGCTAAACATATCTAATAGAATTTTTATATTAATTTTTTTGTGGAGAATAAATAGTGGAGTCTGTTGGCATAAAAACATTCACCTTAAACTAATAAATGTTAAATAATATAATCGTAAAAAAGCAAGGGAAAATTAATGAAACAGTGAAATATGTATCTCTTATTTTTCTTCTGACATCTTTTTATGAATCAGTGACATTTAATATCCATATCAATATAAAATAAAAATTATTAAAATTCTTTAATAAATTTCTGATAGATAGTTCTCTTTATAGTGAAACCATATATCAAAACAGAGTTTTAGTAACATAACTGAATGTTTTAGTGCTCCAAAAATTCATGAGTTAAAGATACAATATTTGGGTCTTGAAATCAGAGTCTACTATTTTATTGTTGCACATGACATAGTTGTAGTCTAGTCATTTTAGTAAATAAATATCCTGCATTGTTAAATGCAATGATAAAGTGATGACTCTAGAGTTCAAGGTCCTTGGGTCATGGCTGCAGCTCTGTCCTTCCCACACTCAAACTTTTATTTAGCTTCTGATCAAACAACCATATGATTATTTATTTATAATTGAATAATGCCTAAAAGTATGGTAATTAATTTATTCCATATTAGTTTCTTTGACAATAAGTGAAAGTAGCATTGATTATACATGCTTGCATATATGGACCATAAGAAGATAAGTAAACAGTGAATTGCTGCATTTAAATGCAAATAAAATATAAGTACAAAACTTATTGCATTTTTTACTGGAGTATCTATTTCTAAAAAGAAAATTGTAATTTCACTTAATTTATATCTGTAAAGCTATTTACTATAAGCGAGAATAATCAATGATATCAGAGAGTAGTAATTATTAAATATTCAAATTATTTTTTGGCTACTGAGTTTCACTGGTGATAAATATTAGATTACATCTACACAACCAGAAATCACCAATACATATTTTATACTACTCAAGATAATATTCTAAGATTTTTGAATCCAACAACTTGTATTTGGTGCCCAGTGATTATTCATGTTTACATTACATGTCTGGAGTAGAGCGATAGAGAAACGAATAAATATTTAATATTATTATTAAAAATAAAAAGCAAATAATGAAACTGTAGAATATATATATATATATAATATTTAAACGTGAGTATAATTAATATACCTGGAGTATGGATGTGTAATATAAGTGACTTAGAGACAGATCTTAAAGCTTCCCTCAGCTATCCATTCTATCTCATACAACCAATGCACATGGCCACACACAAGTGAAAAAGATAAATGATCTCCAATATGTATATATTTCATGCTGATCAACACTTATCAGTTGAAGGATGAGGTAGATTGAAACATGTCCATTAAAGTTTGAAGATTTGTTATCATAATATAAATGGAGCACTGATTATATATATGTGTGGGAGATTATAATCTGGCCCAATTGATGAGTACTGGTTCAGCATGAAATGCATATATTAGAGATCATTTATCTTTTTCACATATGTGTGGTTATATGAGCTAGAGTGGTTAGCTGTGAGAAGCTTGAAAATCTCTGTTCAAATCCCCTATATTATATATACATAAATATATTTACTATCAAGAAGTTAATAGAAAATACAAGTACTGGAGGTGATAGGGTTGGAGATATGATCCATGGATTTTGAGCTCTAAAGACCATTTCTCCATTATTACACAAAAACCATACACAGTTATAATGGGAACAATATAACGGGAGAAAAGTAGTGATAGGATTTTTTTTAAAGGTGAATGATGAATAATAATAAACGACAATAAAATAATAAAAAAATTGAAGAGGATTTCTTAAAAAATGGGATAGGGAAATTAGAGATTAAAAATGCAGTCTTTAAAAATATATTGCTTGCAAAAATTGCTTGTAGATAATATCTGTAATCAGAAACTTCATGTAAGAATAAAATGCATTACATCGCATCATATTAGACAATTGTCATTTAACAATTTGTTTGGTTAATAGACTACTAAAATATATTTTTGCTAAATATTGATAAGCATTCATGTAGTTTGAAATTAAATTTTAGAATATTTTAAAATTCAAAAAATTATTTTGGAAGCAATATAAGGATAAAAAGTGTGTCTTAATGGTTATAGCATAAAACTGTGATTTGCTGTAAAAGAAAACAATAGCTAGAAAGTTAGCAATCTATCTATTATTACTCAAACTCATATAAATTCATTGTAGTAAGGTGATGAGAACTGAATTGCTGTAATCACATCCAGAAGATAGGTGTTTTTAGTATATAACTATATGTGCATTCGATAAAATCTTCTGAACTGAATTAAATCACTTGTAAACATTTTAGTAATATTGCTAAAAAAATGATGATCTATTAAATCTTAAAAATTAGCAATGCAAAAGTCTGGGTAAAAAAATATAGTTGCGTAACGCAATATGCCCAAGGATTAGGAAAAAATGAAAATAGTACTAAGAAATCAGAAAAATTTGAAAACTGACATACGAATAAGATGAATGAAAAAAAAAGTCATTAATAAAATAAATAGAATTCGATTACTCCGTTTTTAAGAAGCAGAGATAATTTAAAAAATCTATTAAAAAAGTGTATCTAAAAAAAAAAGAAGAAAAAAGTAATTATGATTGCTACAGAAGCTAGAAATAAACGTATTATATCAGATGGTTTTTAAATAAATATGGAACTTGTTTTGAAGAAAATGACTATTCAAAAATAAGATTTTTAAAATACATATATCAATTACTTTTATGTGTACAATTTGAAGAACTTGAATCTTTTGTTTGTCTTTTATTAACTATTTATTTAATTTCAGTTGCTAAAATGATTTACTAAGGTAATTACCATAAAATTGATGTGTTTCACTTTAAATACAACAGTTGAAACCTTGAATTGTCCACAAGTTTGAAAGAATTCTTCAGGTTTATCCAATAAATCTGTCAAATTTTTCTATTAGTTTAGTAAGAATACTAAGAAGTCATTTTTTTTCTTTGTCATTTTTCTTTTCTTTTATTGAAAATGCATTTCTAAAAAAAGAGTGGAAAATTACGAGATAAAAAATTACTATAAAATTGCTATTTTTTTCATATACATATATAATAAAAATCTATTACAAGCCAATTTTTAAAGTTGGTAATGTCAGGGGATCAAAACGAGAAAAGTTGCTGTCCAGAGGCATCATTTTATTGTTGTACTTTATTTATTATATTAGATATAAACCTTTCAGGAACTGTTTAAGGATAAGTTTCTACCAATAATCTCTTATAGAAAAACAGCAAAAAAGATATTTATCAACCACTCTGCTGATCAATAACTAGGTAGTAAAAATTTAAATTATTTTCTATCTCTGTTTTATTCTTTAGCTAAATATAGCTAAATATGTATTTAATATTCAAAAATGGATAACTATATAGAAAAAAAATCAGATTAGAATTTAAAAAAAATTTCTAACGAGATCAGAATCAAACCCGCACTGCATGCATGATAAATGGAACAATATGAACCATAGTAAAACTATCATGAAGTAAATCAAGACAATGCATTAGGATTTCTGAGTCTTAAGATATCTTTTATTATATTTATTACAAATATTAAGATCTTTGATATGAGTACTTAAAAGAGCACACAGGAGCAACAATTTTAGACTTGCTACTAAATAAGAGTTTCTACAAAGAGAATCACATAAGAGCTAAATGACTAACAGCAATAATTCTTTCTATTGTTATATAAATAAATTCAAATGCTTTCCTAGTTAATTTATCCTAACTCTTTATCATATTAATGCTATTAAATAGTTAATAGGTATGAACATTTATATTGATTCAAATGTTTTAAAATTAAAAAAAGAGATTTGACAGGGGAAATTCAATGAATATTGTTTAAACCTATTTATCAAATCATTGGAAATTAATTTTGGTTATTTCCTTGCTGCATTGCCTGACGCACAACTGAAAACTTTTCTATCAAAGAATATGCTGATAAGAAATAAATAGAGGAATTAAGTGGTGCCACCATAGATAAATATATAAAATATTCTAAAATAGTCTAGCTGGTTAAAGCACCATATTAAATTCTGTATTCACGAATATAAAGACCAATTGTTCAATTGCAATGCATTTTATTACTGATCAGGCCAGTAATACATGAAAAATAAAATGAGTTCTATACTAACTGATGTATTATTACTAACAATTGAATGCATTTAGATAAAATATATATAAATGTTACATTTTTCTGAAAACACCACAATCTCAACTAGATATTTTGCTACAAGATAGATATGTTGGTTAGCTTTTTATATATACATATTATTGCAATTAACAATATTAAATCGTAAATCTGCACCAGAGAGCACTAAATCTGTTTTGTAAAGGTATTATTATTATAATATAAACAATGTAAAGTGTATGAATATTTCTATGTAAATAATTAGTAATTTCTTTAACCTTTTTTGCTAGAAAGCCTCAATTATCATTGGCAGTACTAGGGCCAAACTACTTTTTATTTTAATATCAAATAATAGCTCTTTTGTTTTGACTTTAATTAGAAATAAAAGGTTCTCTTTTATTTTTAATCCAAATTGTTATATGGATTTAAATTCAAACAACAATTTTTATGAGGACTTAGAATACTTATATTATTTGTTGAGATCCTGTGAATAATAAGATATCAAAAGATATGAATAGTCATTCAAGTTCTCATATTTATTTAAATAGATATCTGGGTTTAAATCCATATAATAAATTGGTTTAAAATTTAAAGATCTGTTTTTATTTTTAATTAAATTCAAAACAAAAAAATATTATTGGGGATTAGAGTAATAATTAATTTGGTATTAGTACTGCCAATAGTAATTGATGGTTTCTTAGCAACATCCAAGATTAAACAAAGTATTAGTTATTTAGTAAAGATAGCCCAACTCTTTAATTTATTTATATCATAGTAAGTACATGATAACATTAAATTTATTATATGTAGTAAATTAAACATAGCATTTTACAACAATATATATGTAATTTCCTGTTTTGTGATCTAGGGATATTAAAAATGATTTTACAGCATTTAATTAACCTGGAAAAACAGGAAGTCAATCACACACTTATATACACATAGACATACAGTTATATGTTACACATTAAGTTTGTGTTGAATTTTAACTACTAACAAGATCTATCCATGTAATAAAATTATCTATGTAATAAAATTTATACACCTATTTTAATCACTTTTTACAATGTAATCAAATAAAATTTATTCCTGCTTATCACAATATTAAAAAATATATATCCATACAATTAGTATATATTTATACAGAAATAAATATGTCGTATAACAAATTTATGATATTACTCTACATTATAGATTTTATCAAATACAAATAAATATTCATTATATCTATTTATGAATAAATATGTACTGATTGTATGGCTACATAGATTGCTGGTTAGTTGAAATTGTAAGGAAATATCAATAAATTTATTTGATTGCACTGTAAAAAGTGATTAAAGAATGTATATAAATGATATTATATAGATATATACAAATCATGATAAAGAAATAAGATGTAAAGAGAAATGATGGAAAGTAGAATAAATTTAAAATATAAAAGTTAACTGCATATAATTAATAATCAATATCTGAATTGATTCCTAAAAGGCTAGATACTATTTCAATATATCAATCATTTCTTTGTATTCTTTCAATGATTCTCTCATTTTTTATACCTTATTGTTTTCACTCTTTTGAGTTAGTACAAATCTAATCAACATAAATTTATGCTATCAAATATTGCTATGCATTAATTGTTGCAATTGAGTTGTTTATTTGCATAACCACATTTCCTAATTCAAATTTTCTATATTTTCATTTTTTTATGTAAACATACATATATGTTCAGTGGAGTCATAATATCCACTATATTTATGTTCCAAGTTCCTTACATACATTGAAAATTATGTATAATAATTTATATTTTGTTGATAAGCTTTTATTACACTGGGATAAGTTATTGCTTACTAAACCTCAGCTGTACAATAGTTTTCAATAAGCACACAAGCTCACATGTATTTAACAAAGATGCTTTTCTATGCATATGATACACATATAAAAATTATAAACAAAATTAAAAAAATAATATGATTATTAATGATTAAGTGAGAGTATATTTACACATATGTTATTGTGTGGCTACTATATAAAAATAAATACTATATCATATCTTTATTTCTTTTAAACTAAATGAATAGTGAAATTACAGACTTTCATTGCAATTAAATATTTACTTTGGACCATATCATTTTTCTTCAATAACTTTTTTTCGTCCAATGGAAATAAAACAATAGTCTCATTATGAGCAGACCACAGTCTCTCTGGTGGTTTTGATATTTTCAATGTAAACTGAAGAAATCTTATTAATACTTGTGATCACATATGATGCTTTTAGAAGAAAAAATGGCTGTTACTATACTGTAAAATTTATTAAATTTATGGAGTTTAATGTCTTTTCTTTTATTTATATATACAAATGAAGTAATTTATATTGTTATTGCACATATAATAATTTCACTGCATAAAAGATGTAAAGGTCTTGATACTGAAAAACATTAGCAAAAGATAATTTAGAAAATTGGAAATTCTCAGTTGACATATAGAATTATCCATGTTTTACAACTTTATTTAGGGACTCTTTTTTTTTCTTTGAATAGATTGTGTAAAGTGACCCTTCTTTCAAATTCTAAATAATTGTTATAATTGTCAATTTAGTTATTTACACAATAAAAATAATTTATAATATTTGGAATAGTAATAAAGGCAATGTAGTAAATAAATCTTTAAAAAAATCTAAATGTAAATACATGGAATGAGTGAGAATTACTTAATGTAAAACCTTAAAAGTAGTGAATGGAGGATAAAACCTGTAATTAAAAAATTGTTAAGTTTTAAGATCAATACAATAGCTTTTAGTGAAATTCATCTTGTAGAGAAATTTAACTGGAAAATGGCTATCTAGTTTTTTTCTTTTGAAAAGACAGTTCACTGAATGAAAAAAATCTTTATGATAATGCAATAAATAATTAAATGGTCATTGCTGAAGAATTCAAATAAAATTTGAGAACTGGAAGCAAAAGACCAAATTCTAGAATTCATATTCTACTACTGCACACACCACGTAGAGTATTATGATATCAACAAGATGTAAAGTAATATCTCCTATTTTTAGAATTTCTAGATGCATTAATGAAAGATTCATGTTGGAAGTTGTAGCTGAAAGTTTGTAAAAAAAAAAAGTTTTTGTTACTTCCTTGAATGATATTATTATATCAACAAGAATACATTTTTTTAAATTGAAGATTTTAATGTTGATTGAAGTAGTAAAATATTTTGTCCACTAGAATAGGAAATAATATTGGCTCTAAATTCAAATGACTGTTTGTTATAGAATTTCAGCACAAGGTATAGATTGATTATTGCAATAATTTGACAAAAAAAAAAAAAAAGCAAAACCATGATAGGAATTTAAATGTAAGCATGCACAAAATATTTATGATACTTAAGTGAACTATTTTATAAAGAAAAATAATTGTCAAAAAAAATCGTAAACAATTTCTAAGTCTTAAACTGTGTGCTAAAAATCAAATAATGCATTTTAATAACATAAAGAAACCATTAAAGTTATAAGATAACCATTAGTCGTAAAATAAAAAAAGTAAATTATGTTAAGCGTGGTAAGTAATAGCAAATTATATTGTTAAAATAAGACATAAAATCAATTTAATAATTAAAAATTTAAAAAAAAAGCAATATTAAAAAAAAATATTTATTTATTTATTTTTTATTTGGAGCTTGGAGAAAGCATAATTAAAAAAAAAAATTACAAACTATGATTGATTTTAGCCAGATTTATTTTTAAACAAATTTTAATTTATCAAACAGTTTTTCTTTGTCCTTTTCAATTTCATACCTTAGTGACGTGAATTTGGAAAGAATGAAACACTTTATTGTTTTAAATTTTTTTAATTTTTAGAAAACAACAATAACAGAAACAAACAAACACACCCAAAAACTCTTTTTTATAAGTTGAATAATTTTCAATTCACATTTATATAGAAATAACATTGCTTTATTAACCCACTAGTAATGAGTCAATTACTTTTTTATTTATGTATAATATATATCTAAAAGTTTTACCAAAATTATCAGATCACAACTCCTTTGTTAATCCAAAATAATAAAAAGCAATCTCTATCGTCTATTTTATCTTTATATCTTGATAAAATGAATTTGCAAAAGCATGAGAATTTTTCGTTTTTAAGTTCCATAATTTTTGCAATGTTAAAAAAAGGCTATTTTTTTTATAAGTAGAACGGCTTTTAACCCAATTTTATATAAAGATAGCATCAGTTTATTTATTTATTATATTAGTTTCTGGATAATATCTTTTCATTTTCTTTGGAAAAACTGCCTAAAACTTCTATCAAAATTTTCAGTTAGCAACCTTATCAATAAAGAATAATAGAAATATCCCTAGTAATAGTTTGGTGTTGGGATTGAATACCAAATTTGGGAGTTAAAAGTCCAACTCTAGACCTTTTTTGCATTGAAACTTTTTAGGAAATCCTGAGTAATAAAACATTCAATTATTTATTTTATAAAAAATAACAATGTATTTATTTCTCCATGTTAGGTTTAAACAGTATTATTAACTTTATAAATTATTTTTTAACAGAATCAGTATAATATATATACATTGACACAGTGTATACAAACTTACAAATGTTTATATAAATACAGACTTATATGCATATTGATATATATCATAGAAAAATATTATTACTTAATATGTGTTTCATATTATAAATGCATATGAACAACTTTAAGTTTTACATGTACATGTTAGAGGAAAAATGCATTAGTTGTGTTTTGTATTTTTTATTAATACAATATACATATATGTAAGAGGAACCATACACCCTTTCTCTCATAAATATTCAGCTCTAGCATATTTTCTCCATAGAAACTTGAAGCTGTGAAAATCTGAAGCAGATTGGAGAAAAAATGTAGAGCTATATATAAAAACTTAATCAACAGGGGTACAATTCTAAAAAAATAAATTCACTTATAGCTAATTTTTATAATAACATCTACATAAATTTAAAAAATATTTGTGCAAACAAATACAATAGCAGCTTTTTCTTGCCTCTGTCTTTAAGAATGTTATTAAATAATTCAAAAGATAAAATAACTAGAGAGGCTTCACACCAAATTGTGTACAAAACTAATTGCAAAAGATATAATTGCCTAAAGGTTTGTATGGAGAAAGGGGAGCTAATTTATCTACATGACTTGCCCAGTATAATTATTTACACAGCAGTGCAAAATAAAGCAGTGAACATTTTTTTGTTTTTTGGCTAATGAGTTGCAGTCAGGCCACAACTTTGAGCTCTCTACAACTGACATTGTTTGCTTTGAGAGAGATGATAGAAATAGAAAAGTGAAGAAGGCATGATCAATAGGTAAAAATATTCATGGCATTAATAAAAAAGAACTCTAGCATCCCTCTTAAAAATGATACTTGTGGGTACCATTTTTCATTATTAGTATGTAAATATACTACTAAAAATTCAATTTTATGATAATTTATTCTATGGTATTTAAAATAACTTTAAATCTGGATCTCAACTACTTTTAGTCATTTAATGCTATGATTGTGATATTATTCAGTATTGAAAGTGCTTAGCTTTAAATACATTTCTTTATTATAAATCAAACCTGATCTGCTGTTAAATGTTTCAACATTTTCTTAATTATTACAGTTAGTGACAAAAAGCAAGTTATAAAATTCTTTAGAATTACATAATTATATAATAATTGCTCATTATCATTTTTTGTCAGGATTCATAGATTAATATGCTTATCCTAATACCACATAAAGACAAGTTTAATACAAATTTTAGAATGACTATAAAAACCAATTTTTGAACTGAGATGATGTATAATTTTATGCAATACATAACAATAACAAAATTATGGGCCATGTTAATGATAATTTTGTTTAATAATAATAATAATAATAATATATATATAGTAAATTTTTACTCTAGTAATTAGTCTATTTAAATAGTGCTGACTACATATATAATATAAATAAGGTGACAAAGCCATGTGCTTTTCTGAATTTACATTCACTCACCCATGAGTATTAATTTAAAAAGCATAAATGGACCAGTTATTAGCTTATCATTATATAAACCAACATTTGTGCTCAGTATTCTGAAATCAGGATTTAACCTATTGTGTGCCTGAATTATAATTTAATGAATGAATTGTTTAAACTTATTCATTCTATAGCAAGAGAGAGATGAAATCTCATTTTTAACCACTGTGGGTAAGTGCATGTAAATTCATAAAAGTGCATGACTGGAGGTTTATCACCTTATTTATATTACATATTTAGTCAGTGCTATGTAAATGGAATATTTATTATAGTAACAATCTAAAATTTATTATTTATTTTTAATTACACACAGTTAAAAATGAGATTCCATCTCTCTCCAACTACAGAATGAATAAGTTTAAACAATTTATTTATTAAAAAAGGTTGCTTTATATAACTATAGCACTAAGCATAAATGGTCCCTTATGCTTTTGAAATTTATTTCTATATAAATTATTGGGATAAAAGGCTTTTGTACATATATTTATACAACAAATTATTTTAGAATTCTATAAAACTAAGGTTTCCAAAATATATAGAAATTGACCTGATGTCATAATTGTATAACTATGAAAGAAAATTCACTTAAGTTGACAATCTTAGATTAATTTTTATTTTCAGGCTATTGGATCAAATAGTATAAACAAGTAATAGATGTTTACTGCTCTCAGAAGCATATGAAAAAGTCATGTAATTTCACTGAGATTGTTCTAAAAATAGCATATTTAGCATTTGGTCAAAATTCATCCTGTATTTCTGAGTGCTTTTTACTGACGATTGTATATTTAGACATTTATTAATGACTCCATGCCATCAACAAATCAGTCTATCAGTTACCATTATCCAAATAAAAAAAAAAACCCATTGATCATATTTTGGTGTTAGATCTTTGATCATTTTTTGGAATTAAAAAAACATGCTTTAAAAAAAAAAGAGTCATATTAATTAGTCTAACTTTATTTAATATAACAATATTCTGCATTTAAATGAACATTAAAAACAATCATTTTTATACTTCAAATTTAGTAATTTAAAAAACTAATTTTGAATTGTTTTTTTTTTTAAATTTAATGTTCAGTAAAAATATTTTTAATTTTAAATTGCCATGCGAACAAAAAAGTCAATTTAATTATTTTTTTAAAATATGTCTTTTTTTTTTTTTTTTAAATCTTTTACTTGATATATTTTAACATTTCTATTGCCCTGCCTGATTTAGTATTGAGATAGAGTAACAAACTCTGGAGATCACAATCTATGAATCAAAGCTCAACTCTGTCTCTTCCCGTACTTTAACTTTTTATGAACTTTCAAAAAATATCTTGATTGATTATATATATATTATAACTGTCTGTATTCCCTTAAGGAATGATGGTGAATGCATCTAACTATGATTGGACCTGGGTCTTCATGTAGGATGCCATGAATGATGTGATAAAAATCTAATCCATGATTGTATCTATTTCAGATGTGATAATTTAATGTTTAAATATTCAGTATAGATACAACTTAGACCAGTTCATCCAATCTTCCCCTCTCTTTATTATTCTTTTATGCTCAGTATTCAAACTCAGGGTTAATTTTACACTTAATTCTCTTCAGGGGCAAATTGATATCCTGTAGCAATAATAATACTTTCCATAAATTCAATAGATTCTCAAAATTCCTTCCAACCAAGTTATCATGATGTTAAGTCATGTGGGTATATATACTCAATTTTATTTTATTATAAAAATAAAATAAATAATTTAAATAAATCAGAGACTTCCTTAAATTTAAAATAAATTATAATTATGTTTATATAAATTTAAAATAAGTTTAACAATATTTATTAATTGAAAACAATTTAAATTTATTTTTGTATAACAAAATTTTTGATTATAATTGCTTACATACATTTCTACTATATTAGTATATTCATTTCAAAATCGTACCTTCTCATATTCGACAGTAGATATGTATCATAGAACAAACAATATTTAATAGATTGCAAAAATAAATAACATTTCCTAATTCCAAAGATTATGATAACACTAGCTAATTAAGTTTAAATTAAACAATATAAGTATAAATGAAGACCTTTGTAATATTCAATCCTTTTGAGAAAATTCCATTTTCTATAAGACCTCCCATCTATGTATGGTGGCTATTGTTGAAAGAAAAAACCTTTCATTTAAGAATATTAGTCATTTATACCTGAATAATAAACAAAAAATATTACTAAATTAATTAAATTAATAATATACAAAAATTTTGTCTTGTCATAAGTGAATGAATTTGATATGAAGAACAATAAAATCTTACGTTCATATTAAATTTAATTATTAATCTGGTCAAGTCACTACATAAGGAGGACCTACATTTTATTAAATAAAAAAATATTTAACTCGATGATCTTTCCCCATTTTTCTTCTAATGATTTGCCAAAATGGATTATTCCAAAGCAAGCAAGTTTTAAAGGCAAAAGATATAAAATTAAATATTTATAGATGATATGCGAAAATAATATGATGTATTTAAAGTTTATGATATTATTCTATTCATTTTCCAAAATTTAAGTAGCTATGTTCATTAACAATAAAGTTCTTTTATTTCTGGTCATCAATCATTGGTGAGGCAATCAGTATATTCCATTGCTTCATAAATATTCCACTCGCATGATGTTGATATCCCTTGTTTTAAATTATCTTGCTGTAAACTGAAATTGGATATTGAATTATATATATATTTCAGGCATTTCAGTAGGAATGAATATTTACACTGCTTTGGGTTAGAACAATAGCATTTGATTTTAGGGTTTTAGAAAAAAAGAGGGAGAAAAAAAAGGTTGTTTGTATTCGAACAATACTTAACTTTTGTTAAACCAATGTTCTATTCTAAAAGTCAGTGGATGATCTTCACAGATCTTCATGAATGATCTTCATAAATAAAAATAATCTATATCTGACTTTTGTGAAGCTGATGAAAAAATCAAATAAAATAAATATAAGCAATAAAATATCTATTTGGTTGTCATTTGTTTTGAGTAGTAATCTACTTTTTTGCAGAAACACAAATTTAAAAAATATATAAATTACATATTGTATGTAAATATAGATGATTGATGTGATAATAAAATTTTAAGTAACAAAATTTTGGTTGTTTAATTATATTAACACTGATAAGGTTTATATTTGTGTATAAGTGAATTACACTAACAAAATTAGTCAAATAATTGACACTCAAATAGTTGGAGCATTGAGATTCAAAACTACTGAAATGTTTTAATGTCATTATTAAGAGCAATGACTGCATTCACAAAGATGATGTAAGTTACAAATTGCGCATTATGCAAACAAGTTAAGCTCAATATTAAGGAAATTATAAGACTGACACTTTCAGGAACCTTTACCTCCCATATTCATAGTATTGGAAGTTGATAGAATAAAATGTAATTGAAAACCAATGCATAATATTTCTACAGAAGATTTCAAGTCAGAAAACACAAATCCCAGCCAAATCAATTGTTTCAAAAATTAACACATATCAATTAAAACGCTTGCATTTATCAAAGCAATCTATAATGAACTTCACAGAAAAATATTTATGGCAAGTTGCCATTTCAATGTCTTTGTTTTCAGTGATTTAAACATTGCAATGTTTTGACATCTCTATAAAAATTGGAGAATCGATGATTAAAAACATACCACATAGTGAGCAACTGCAATTTGCATTTCCCCAAACAAGGGAATGATTTGATCATTTCTTCCCCTTCATTAAAAAAAATCAACTAGACTATCTTCTTCCAAATATAAAACATTGCATTAGAATTGCTATGATTTAAATAGAATAGTCTCTTAGTCCAATCATTACTTTATATGTATATATTATAAGGACAGACTGTTAGAGAATTTTGGAACAAATTTATCCTGAGCTTAAATATTATTTTCAAAGACTGCTGCCAATATTTAAAATGACAATGTTCTAATTCTTCCTACTATCCAATATTTTTTGATAAATATGGGATGATATTACAAACCTTCCATGAACTTGTAATTAATATGAATTAAATATTACTGAGTTTCATGAACCATTATTGAAAGATAAGAAGCCAACATTCTCTACTATTATCTGCCAAAAAATGAGGTTTTTATTCATGGAACATGGTCAAATATTATTTTAGATACTGTTTAAATGCTATAAATTTTCATTCAGCCTAATTTGTACAAAATAAATTCAAATATTGACTTGTAATAGATAGTTCTGAAATACAGTTAAAAACATATTATTATTATTATTATTATTATTACTATTACTACTACTACTACTACTACTACTACTACTACTATTATTATTATTATTATTATTATTATTACTGCATTGACCTAACAGTTTAACATACAATATCAGACTAAACAAGCAAATGTCTTTGAACCCATTCCCAGCTAAAAAACACTCAGTTTGGTTGATTAATGATAGAACTGAGTACTTAACCTACCATTTGAACAATATTTGGTCTCTTGAGCAATTGATTATATGATAGATAAGTAAATTTATTTACATAAATAAAGGGAAAAACTGTAAGTGTTATGGGCTATGTATCAAATTTTTGTAACCTAGCTAACATGAAACCAAATGATGGAAGGAAAAAATACTTTTCAATACAAATAAAATTGCTTTTAATGATAGCTAAAAAAAAATATTTTTATTTATAAATGAGATTTAAAAAGGGTAAATATTTATTTTTTTACAAAAATTTTCTCCCTGTTTTATGTGCAATTTTATTCATAACTAAAAATATAAAAAAGACAATAATACCTAAATTAAGCTATAGATGATAGAAAAATATTATTGGTTACCAAAAACAAATCATTCAATTACAAACACAACTGACTATGAGAAAGTTGATTATAAAATTGGAGCAGTCTTTTTAGGATTACAATTTTAAAAATTATATGTGTAGTAAATTATTTATTACACAAATATTGTACGAGCAAAGGAGAAGGGGTTAATGTTTTAAAAAAAAGTACTTAAATTTACATTTATTTATCTAGCCAGTAATATTAAAAAGTTATTGCAACTGATGCTACAACCTTTATATAAATAAACCAGAAATAGTGAAATTCTAAAGGGGTATCAAAAACCATTATCCATGTGGAATACTATTATTCCAAAACTTTTATTTCTTCGATTTTTGTAGTAGCAAATTTTATAAGATTTTTAAAAATACCATTCAAATAATATTATATATGTGTATATATTGTAACAGAATAAATATATGCGTATACTAACCTCTTTTATAGCCCCACTGGTTTGGGTAGCAATTGGTAAAAGAATAAATATGTGGGCCATGCTGTATCCTGAGTAATAGCCTAATTATTGATTATCACTTGCAACAGAACAAAAATAATAAACTAAAGAAGAACAATCCTAATTTAATAATGCCCACGAATTGTAGTGTCATTTGTAACAGAATGAAAATAATAAACTAAACTAAGATGAATATCAATCAATGAATAACAATCTAATACTTACGTTATTGAAACAATGATAATAATCTTTGTTATAACCTCATAAATTCCGATAGCATTTAGAAGGGATAGAAAACTAATAAAAAATTACTTCAAACTAAGCAGTATTTGCAATAAATCAAAGATAAAGCAATAATACTAAGTATCACTGTCTTATAAATAATAGTATATGCCTATAATATAGATCCCTTCTAATAGAATGAAAATAATGACAAAGAATTGCACAGATAAACTTTAATATTCTTTATGAATCAACATACTGTTTATAATAAGACAAAAATGTATCAAAAGTCAAACATTATTTCTAATTTTTTTAAATGAAATGATTCATAGATTAATGAAATAATCTTAATATGCCCTACAAGTTTACAACATCAATGATATTTAACAAAATATTTAACTCAGTAATTGATTTCTAATATAACTAAATAAAATAAAAATAATGCTAACTCAACCTTGCTATTTTACTGTTATTAACTAAGTTAATTATAATAAGATTAAATACTTAATAATAATACAAAATCAATTAACCCTATGTATCTTTCCATTTTCACCAACTTAATATATTATAAAATCAAATCATCCTATTAAAAAAACTTAAGATTTTCAATATTTAATCATAACAATATATAAAATGATAGATTACTATTTGGTGCTTATTCTAACAATGGACAGATCACATCCAATTATACTTCAGTTCACTAAAGCTAAATTATTAAACCTTTAGACTATAACTGTCAAAGCACATGAAAGATTGTTAAATTTATTACAATCAAATAATATTAAAATTTAATATTTAAATTACATTTATAATCTACACCAACAAATTTTAAATATAATTAAAATAAATCATTCTAATTTGTAAAGTAACAGAATAAAATATGTTACTATTACCAGCTTTATAACTGAATAAGATTACAAACTTTATGGCTGTATACTAACTTAATGTAATATTTATTTTAATCAATATTGCCCTAAAATAAAATATGTGAACATTTCATTCCAACTATTTTGTTTTCATTTTCAATAATTATCATATTTGCACTTTTATCAATCATCAAATCAAATCATATATAATTTCTACTTTAGTATATCTATTACTTGTTTTAACAAAATAATTACAATAAGCTTCCAATTACTTATTAAATATTTAAAAATGTCAAGTCAGTTCATTTATTGCTGTATAAGTTATATACCTGGTCAGTTAATATGCATTAAATTCAATACAAAGTAGATGATATATAATTATCCTTTCTTACTCATTCCATGGTTTTGATTTCTGAATTATTTTTATAACTGCTTCTAATGAATTATATGGTATAATCAATTAGTAAATATCATCTCATCCAAATACAATTAACCAATAAATTTGCATTGCAAAATTGAATGACAATCAAGTAAGTTTATTTATTTTAAATTAATTCAACATTTATTAACAAATTGATATATATATGGCAAATAACCATTTAAAATATATGCATATAATTCAATTATGCTTTAAGCAGTAGGTTTTCAATTGATATTAACTTCATATTTAAATAAGTGATTGCATCTACATTTCCACTGAATAGATACTAAATATAAATATATATTTATGTAGCACATACAAACAATGTTATAGAATGTTTAGACTTTCCAAATTATGAGAGAATTCAAGATATATCTTCTTTCTATATTTTATATTGCAATAGTCAGTTTCAAACACTTGTCTGTTTCACATATTTTACCCTCACACCTATACCTATGCCAGATTTAAACCCTCTCAGAATATCCATCTAAATAACCTTAAATTACTATATATGTTGGATCACACACACACACACATATATATATAAGTGGTAAGTCTGTAATAAAATAGTATATGTATATATTATAGATATATGTTTATTTTAAAAATTTGCGAGTTTAAAAGATAATTTAGTCTAAATTATTAGTCAATTTTATGGTTTATTTTATTGAAATCACATGTATATAAATGCATTCCCAATGCCACCATCCTACATATATAATGATAGAATTAGTTTTATACTAATTATAAATACAGCTTTTAGTTTAAGTTGTAAACAACTTTCCATGAGACCACCACAATTGTCTTAATATAGCATGTGTCTAATTTTATAAATCCAAAATTTTAATAACAATTCTCAGAATTTTATAAAGTTGTAAACAAAATGCAGTCAACTGGTAATAATAAACCAGGGTAGAAAAAGGTGAAAAAACATAATTAAAATTAGTTTAATAATTAAATGTGTTTTTCTAAAATGAGTTAATGGATTTTCCAACTGTGGTCAAGCTAGTAAACAACCAGATAGTCAGAATTAAGAAAATGATAAATAGTTCAAATTTTGTAGTCAAAAAATCAGTCATATTATAATTAAGTTGTAAGCTGAATGCACTAGTTTTACCTTTGAAATGGCAGGCTAAGTAGACAACCACTTGCCACTTTATCATTGCCAGGAATGGGAGCATGGCCCTGCAAAATACAATGAACTATACCTCAGCAAAGCAGCACATGGGGGAAGAATCTCCATGAACATCAAACCACCAAAGAAGACTGCCAACTGCATCATCCTCATGTGCCTGAAACTGACTGAAGACAACTAACTGGTAATTTAATAAATATCATCAGAGCTCTGTTCATAAACTCTAACTTTCAATTATCTATTTAAAGATAGCTATTTATCAAATCTGCCTTTATAAATCCACTTTCTAAAATTTGTAAAGAAAGATTTTAAATGCTAATTTCTGTAAAACTAGATCTTATCTGAATAGAAAACTTCTAATGTAAGATTCACTCCAAAAATGTAAAATTGTAATAATTTATTTTAAACTATATATATAATTTTCTGCAGTCTTTTATGCCTATTTTGATCTATTTCATTTATTTTATTTTATCATTTTAATATTACATATATTTAATATGCCAAATAACTCGAGACCACAAGTATATATATATAATTTTAGCCTATTTCTCTGCGAAGATAATTTCAAATCTTCGTGATAATAAATAATAAATAACTGAATTATTACTTTTTTCACTCGTGGTTTTGAGATCATGTTGTTGTTTTGCTGACAAATGTTATGAATTAATATTCTAGTTAAAATTGTAGTTTGCTCAACTATAATTATAAATTATAACTTTCTATATATGTAATTCGTACATCATAGGAACTAGCCACATGGATATTATCAAAGCATATTTATAATGTTTTGTCAGTAATTGCCCCTCAAATATGCTTTGTCCTCCTTAGATTTATATATGTTAGAGATGCAGGTGATATCTTAAACTAGGTTACTAATTAAATACTAAACTTGAGAACTGGGTTGTATAGATATGCAAATAGATGCTATCTATTTTTATGACACGCTAAGCTAATTCAACATATTTATGTTATATATATATATATGTAAGTTGTGAATGTGTTCTTATTAAGTACATTATGTACATTAACTGCTTGCTGCATGTTTCTTGATAAGTCACTGGCAGAGATCACACTTATCCACTTAGTTTTGGTAAAGCAAACTCTCTTAGTACTGGAACACAAGGGTTCAGATTTTTAATATTAATGGTTATATGATTCCCTGAACTATTATTGTTCTTATTCATAGCAAGTCATTCAGTCTTAAGGCACTGAGCATTTGATGCTGAAGCCCATGAATAATGACCCATTCTCACTTTCTAGTTTTATTAATATTTTAATATGTGCCATAATGTATATAAATTAATCTAGAATAAACGAGTTTTCTCTTACTTTATATTAAAGACTTATTCAGCATTAGGATAAACCCAAATCTAGATTAACATACTATCTTGCATATCTCAAGCCTGATTATATGCTCAATTTAATCTGTTATATATAGATAGATGCCATAGCAGTGCCATTAGATTAGTTATATAAATTTGGCTAATATGTTCCATATAATTTAGCAGACTACAAAAGATCTAGAATTTGGCATATTAATATAGACATAGACTTGAATACGGCATGTCATTTTATTAAACACTTATAATGAGACAATATGTAGACCCTAATTTCATTAACTATGTAATGCCTGTGAGCGTAATCTTCCTTGTTCCAATTGCATAATTTTGTACAATTTAGTTTTAATATCTTTCATTTTCTTTATTAAATTAATATTATTTAAAATATAACTCGTTTTCATGTCATTATTGTCTGTGAATTCATTTTCCACCTAACTCCATATTAGTTTGTATGTGCATCATTATATATATAAAGACCATATTATTAGATTTAGTAATTACTCATTAATATAATAATGGTTCACTTAGCCATATGTGTATATATCCAACTAATTCATTGTCAATTTAGTTATTTCATGAGTATTGTGTTCCACCCTGATGCTATTGCCAGACCATGGATAAATTGAATCTATGTGTCATCCATAGGTACTAAATCATTGAGCAAGGGTGAAAGGATTGAACGTTCGTTGGATTCTGGATCTTACCATCTAGACTCGATCAGCTTTTGTGTATTTTACCTGTATTCTGGATTTTGTTGGGTGAATTTTACCATTACAATATAAAAATATACTCAATTGAAATATAATATATATATATATGAATCTATTTATTTGTTAATATAAATTTAAGAAAACAAAATAAAATACTTATTACAATGTAATCTTTTTGAACTTTTAATATAAGTGTCATATCTGAAGTTAATTTATAATCAATAAATAAAAAAAATATTTTAAATTAAAATAATAATTATTATGTTGCAAGATATAAACTCAAACTTAGAAAGACATAACTCTTATATTTACTAATATTTCTATCAATAAATATTATACATTTTAAATGACGAAAAAATAGCAATAATAATAAATATAAGCAAATGACATGAGTAATAGACTTTAAATATGGCATTTAAAAAATACTATCATCATTCTAATGTTAATTTTTTTTTAAAATTGCGATTTGATATTTTGTTATTCCAGAAAAAGTAGAAATATTACAAAAAGCTATAAGATTCAAACACATTTTGCTAATTCCACTATTTCTAAATATTCAAATTATCTTTTCATTCAGCAGATATTTGATCTATATAAGATTTTAAGTGTACAAACAATAATTTATATACATAATGATGCAATGTAGATATTCTTTCATTTAGCAAATAATCAATTCATAAAACATTACAAGTGAACAAATGCAAGTTGATCCATTATTATGGCTATGAACATTGAACCAATTTTTATTCCACATATAAATAATTTATCAAGCTTATAACAATATATTAGTAGATGAACATAATCTACGTGTACATTTTTCTGTTATTAGCATTTAGATCTCATCATTGAAAAGTAAGTAATATTCATTTTTATTAAAGTAAAAAAACTTTTCGATGGTTTGGAAAATGCTAGGAATTAATTTTCAATTACTTTTCATTTTTATAAAAAAATATTGCTTGTTACAAATCCTCAACCTACTGTATAGTTCTGAGCAAATAATGTTGCTTTTCACTCCATCATTTGGTCCAGTTAACTATATACTTCTAAAATAAATAAAAATAAAATCATATAAGGAAATTTAGATATGTTTCTGTTGAAGCTAAAACAAGAGAGAGCTAGTTTTTTCTCTTTATTTCTATTTGTAACTTTTTCCCTTGATACCATAGTAACTAAAGCAATATCTTTTATTCATCTTTAGTCAATTCTAGCCAGAATTCCATAAATAAAAATGTAATTACCCAATAATGACGAATAAAAAAGATAAACATTTACATTTTTAATCCATTTACTGTAGTCTTCATCTCTAGATGAACACGGGTTTAACTCATTTTAAAACTGGCAGTTTTTACATTATCATAGCAAATTTATGCTTATTTGAAAGCTTAAAAAGTACCATAAGATGTTGCCCTGTCTTGAATTATTTTACAAGTAAAAAATCAATAATATTTAAATTTAAAGTTTTAAAAATGTGAAAAGGCAGACTTTCCTAGGTGCTGATTGGTCGTTGCTCATATGGAACAAAAGGAAGCACTTGTCAACAATTTTCACTGCTCCAACTTTTTTGTTTTAATTTTCAAAATGAAAATGAATGTTTTAGAATATTTTTTTAATATTATTTTTACATATTATAAATTATTTTGATAAAATATGCTGAAAATAAAATTATTTTAGAAAAATAATTAAGATTTTAGTAAAAAATATTTACTTTTACATGAACATAAATTGAGAAAGAAAATCAATGACATACACAACATTTTCTAATAGGTTATAAACATTCTTTTTAAGTTCTCCACTATAAAATATTTTTGTAATTATAAATAGAAATTTATTTTTGGAAAAACTTTCATTCACTTTCATATTCTAACAAATTATTAATTTGCTTTTGCAAATGAAACTAAAATGAATATAATATTAAAAGATGAATATATTTTACTATTGATTCTGTAATTGACCAATCAAAAGTTTAGAGTTTTAACTCATTCAACCAAATGGAATTTTTGATGAGGAAATTTAACACAAATTAAACAATTTATAATATATTTTCATTATACTTCAATGGAAATATATTTTCACATATATATCTTTTTAGTATAATATTATACAAATAAAATAAATATATTTTAGACATTAGATATTTAGTTGTATCATTTATAATTTATTATTGTGAATGCAGTAACAAAAATACATCTAATAACAAAAAAAAACAATAATTTTATTTAAACCATAGGCTTTATTATTTACATCATCACCATCAACAGTATTCTGTCAAATGGACAGCTCCAGAGAGTAGTCATGTTATTAATTTATCCATTTTTCCATTTCATTATTTTCCTTGCCCATCTCAATTCACATAATTCTTCCCATCTCTTATATCATCCAACAATGTCAATCTCTTCTAACTTCTACTCATCATTACCTCCATGACATCTTTCATTAAACTATAATTTCTTTTTAACATATGACCAATCCAGTTTCTCTTTCTTTCTCTGATTTCCTCAATCAATCTTTTTTCATTTACTCTTTTTAAAACTTCTTGTTATTTTATTCATTCAACAGATTTTTTCCATTCTTCTTCATGTCCATATCTCAAAGGCTTCCAATTGGTTTCTAATTTTATTACTCACTGTTCAATCATACATTAATACACTTCCACACAGCATTTAATTAATCTTTTTCTTAATTCTCTTTTCAAAGGTCTACAAAATATTTTCTTTCTCTAAATAAATGCCTTTTTTGCCAATGCTATTCTTTTTTTAACTTGATCTTTACTTCTTTCATCCTCACTCAATGAACTACAAATAGTTAAATCCCTTATGTTATTACAGATTTCCAATATGCAATCTTTTTGTATTTCTTCCTATCCATAAATATTTAGACTTTTCAACATTAATCTTCTTCCATATTTCATACATCCTTCTTCCAATTTATTTAGCATATTCTAAAGACACTTTTCATCCTCAGTTATAAGAACTATATTATCTGCAAATCTTATACATTTTATTACTCTATTCCAACATTTGATTCTCAACAGGCTAAATAATTATTTAGCACAATTTCTAAATAAATATTAAAGTGAATTGCTTCCTTGCCTAACTTCACTTTCTATATTCACTTTATCAGTCTAATTCCTCCCCAATTTAATTCTTATCCTATGTCCAATATACATATTCCAAATCAATCTATCTCTTTCCAAAATACCTCTTTATCTTTTAAGTTAGACATAAGTTTATTCAAGACTACTCTATCAAATGCTTTTTCCAAATTCAAAAAACATAGACAAAGTCCTCTATATTTTTCAATATATCTCTCTGCAATCATTCTAATAACACCAATAGCATCTCTTATACTTTTCCCTTTCTGAAAACCAAACTATTTTTCTCCAATATAATACTCTACCTACCTATAAATTCTTTGAGTTAAAATTCTCAATAAAACTTTAAAAGCATGACATAACAAACTTATTGTTATATACTCTTTATATTTAACAGCCTTCTTCTTTTTAGAATTATAGTTCTTTAAAAATCTTCAAGCTAAACTCTATTATTATATATTAAATTGTAAAGTCCAACTGTTTCATTCATAGTACATTCTCCCATTTCTTACACAAATTCTACAGATATGCATCAAAAATAACAGACTTACCTTTGTTTATTTGTGTAATTCACTTTCTTACTTCATCTGGCAATATGTCCATACATTTATCAATCTATTTCAATATTGTCTTTATTTTTAAGTTCATAATTAATTAAATTATCTTCACTACTAAATAGACATTAAATATATTCTTTCGATCCTTTTAACATATCATTGTAATTAATTAATCTCTTTCCATTCTTATCTGCAATCTCACATGCTACCTATATCTTTTTCTCCCAAGTGACATTTCATACTACCACATCATATCGTTTCATCTGCTGAGGCCTTTCTATTTTTCTACATTCTTGCTTCAATCATTTTCCCCTTACTAAATCTGTTTCACTTCTTAGCTCATTATTAATTTTTCTATATGCATTTTTTCCTTCCTCAGTATTTACATTCTTTCAACTTCTCTGTACTTCCATCTTTTCCAACATACCTTCAGTTATCCAAGGTCATTAAGATTTCCTTACCTGAATAATACCTATTTCATTTTTTTTGCTGTTTATAAGAATCCTTCTCTAATTCTGCACACAGTCCTTTTTATTTCATTTTCACATATTGAACAAAATTTTCCTTTTCCATTTTTCTCAATTTATCCAAGTCCTATCTTACATATCTTTCTCCTCTTTTTAATTCTTTTTAAACACAACTTTAATTTAGCCATAACCAAATTATGATCTGACTTTATATAAGCACCAGGAAAAGCATGTAAACCTTTAATAGCATTCTTGTATCTATCCCGAATCAATATATAGTCACTTTGATAACATTCTCTATCATCTGGAGATTTTCATATATACAATCTTCTAATATAGTTTTTAAAACAAATGTTTGCAATCACAAACCCATTCTACTTACAAAATTGTACAAACTGGCTACCTCTTTCATTTCTTTTTTCAATACCATTATTCCCAACAATTTACCCTTTCTTACCTTTCCCCACAACAGCATTCCAATCATTCAATAGCAATATACATGCATTTCCCCTTCATATTGAATGATTTACTCTATCTTCTCATATATTTTGTCAATTTCAAGGTCATCCTGACTAGTAATCAGCATATAAACTTGTATAATTATGAAATCCCTAGGACTTGCATTCATTCTCATCATTATCAGTCTATCATCAATACAATCAACATTTGCCATACTATTCAAAATTTTCTTCCCCACAGCAATGCCAACTCCATTAATTGATCTATCGCCATGCAAATAAAATAACATAACATATTCACTACTTATTTCCCCACATCCTTCCTACATCAGTTCACTTAATTTTTTAACATCAATATTATTTATATACAAAACTCTTTTCAAATTTTTCCCATTTCCCAGTTCTTCTCAAAGATCTAACATTCCACTTGCCAATTCTCAAATTTGATGATTTTTCAGATTTATGACCTAAATAGATTCATGTTTACTCCTGCTGGGCAAGACACCAAAGCCATTCTTAACTCAGGTCTCAACATGAAATGTAATGATTCTTGTAGACACATTTATAATAAAATACAATTCACATACTCATTTCGCATATCTGTTTTAAAATGAATAAAGTCAATTCACAATCTTGTACAATACAATTAACAATAAACAATTTTTTTATATCAAAATTATCATCATCATTGCAACATAGTTCAGTGCTTCATAAATTAACATATCTACCATCAAAATCAAACAAGAAAGAAAAACAAATTTATGACTGATATTTTATCACATACTGAAACTCATATCAACCTTCAGTAGGTACAATATATATAAATACAAAAATAAGGAATACATATGAGTGAAGCAAGCAATATTTTATGATGAATTTGAGAAAAATGTAAACAATAATATTAATAAATCAATATTTTATAAATGATATATAGATGATTATTTATTGATATTTAATAAAATTAATAGACAAGTTAAGACATTTGTAAAATATTTAAATAAGATAAATGTAAAGATAAAATTTACAATGAAAAAAAAATTTAGATATTTCAATAAAAAAACGAATTAATAATAGTATTATAAAAATAAAATTAAGAATATATATGGTAAAAAAATTAACAAAGAAATATAATAGAGAGAAATTTAAATATAGATAATATACATATACAATATATTAATAACATTAGAAATAAAATAAATAAAATAATTATTTTTCTGATATAGAAATGTACAAAGAAAAAGAAAATCATAAAAATTATAAAAAAAAAAACACAAAGTAAATACTTATCTGAAGAAGATAATTATGAGTTATATAAACAAAAAAACAAACAATAGTAAGCATTCTCTACACTATTATCATGCCGTGCAAGACATAGAAATCAGTGAATGCTAGAAGGAATTTATGCATAGAATCCCTATCTAGTGCTTAGCATTCATTGATTATTATGACTTGCACAACTATATAGAGAGTTTTTCTTTTTTTTCATATGTCAAATGCGTTGACCAGGAAGTGAACTCAGGCCAGCTACTTGGAAGGCAGCTATACTAACCACTAGGCCACCAATGCTTGACAAGAGTTTGCTAATGTTTTAACAGATTGTGTAAACAGAAAAAATGGTGGTCAAGTGATGTTCTAGTGATTTAAAATAAAAAATATACAAATAATAATAATAAGTTATGCTTAAAATAGTTTGAAAATGAAAGTATAGTTAGAAAAACTAATTATATAGGTATAAAAATAGATAATCAAAAAATATCTAAGAAAATTAATAAAATTATAGCCAAAATAATAAATAAATGAAAATAGATTTAAAATTTACTACCAAAATAAAAAGAAAAATAACCATAATAAAATTTTTAATTAATAAATGTATTATGAATGATATGAATATTACAAATACTATAAATGATAGTTAAAAAATATAATTTGAATAATGTTATAAAAATAATGTGTTAAATAGCTATTTGAGAAAAACCAGGTGGGAGAAACCAGAACATTTGTAAAATAATTTTTAAATAGCATAGATATTAATAAAAATCACTAATTAATATTGATACAAAAGTACAAGTTGTATATTTTAAAGATAATAGTATTAAAATGATACATTTTATTAGAGATAAGAAAAAAAATAATAGCAATAATAATCAAAAAGCTTAAACCAAATTTAAATACAAAAATGATATAAAGATCCTAAGTATTAACAAAATGAAATAAAATATGATTATTAAAAAACATAAATAAAATTAATATAAAATATTACTTTTCATAAAAATTATAAAATAATTTATGTCATATATAATAAATAAACATTTTTTTAAAAACTACAATAGAGTAGCTATTATATAGGATATAGCTATATGCAAAAATAATAGATAATTTATTGCTATGTATTTTTATAATAGATGTGTAAAAAATATATTATGGATATGAGAGAAATAAATAAAGCAGCTACAATAAAAATGGATTTTGAAAAAGAAATATGAATAAAAATAGTTTAAAGTTATATAATTAAATTTTAATTAAAGCAAAGAAGAAGATAGAGCTCTGAAGAAGACTGCTGGACAGTCGAAACTGTAAGGAGAATAAAGAAGTTTTTAAGAAAATTTGTTGCATTAAAGTGTATAAGAAAGAAGTGTTATAAGCAATATATATGATTATATAAGAATAAAAATTATATAAAATATGAAAGTATGCATGATAACACTAAAGAGAATTTATTATTTATTGCAAAGGCAGAAGCTTAAGGTACCATGAAATATGTGTTTAAAATGTAATATTTAAAGAATATGGTATTTATGTGCAAAAAAAAAACTATAGCTAGATATAATTTATTGAGGCATGTTATAATATATATATATATATTGAGACAGATATATATATATATAAAGAAAGATCAAGTCATACATCACATGACTTAATTTAATAAGCTTGGACTAGAAATGTAATACATTGAACATGCTAATAGTTCTTAACAAGATTTTCCAAATATCTCTATCCATAAACCAGTTTCAAGCTGCAGGCTATCATCAGTGAGGTTCTAGGATATTCAGACATTAGCTCAAGCCCAGCATTTATCTAATAGTTAACTATTAAGTAGCCATATGGGGCTGAACTAAGTTCAGTCACATGATGTATGACTTGATTTTTCTTCCTATTATAATTTTGCTTTTGAAGATTTGGTGATATTATATTGCTAAAGCTATTAATATATTGTGTATCTGAACTTAGTTCAGTCCCATATGGCTATTTAAGTTAAATAGCTGGATTTGAAGACATATAAATGTCTGAAAATTTAAGATTTTCTACTTAATAGTTAATTATTAGATAAATGCTAGGCTTGAGCTGGTATTTTTAGATTTAATGTCTGAATATCCTAACACTTCACTGACGATAGGCAGTAGCTTAAAACTGATTTGGGGATAGGGATATTCAGAAAAGCTTGTTAAGAGCTATTAGCATGCTCATTATATTACATATATATATATATAATGTCATATTATAATTACAAATTTTATTTTAAATTATTTGAACTGCCCTCTAGCTGCCATATTCAATAACTTTTTGCAATAGAAAAATGATCATTTCCTACTATGTTTTAGATTGTTTTATACAGCAGCAAGAGAGCAATTTTAATTCAGTCTATATATTTTAATGTAAATTGCTTTTGAAAGGATTGATATTCATTTTATAAAGTAGAGATATTCTACTCGTTTTTAAAACCCTATAATAATAGTCACATTAATTATATTTGTTTAGTATAAAACATTATTTATTACTACATTATGACATGTGACTATTATAGAGTATTGAAAATGAGTGGAATATTTTATAGATAGATTGATTTAAACCATCTCTCTTGTAGCTACTGTTCTAAATATTCTATATAAAACAATCCTATAAATTATCATTTTTCTATTGTAAAAAGTTATTAAGCATGGCAGCTAGAGGGCAGTTCAAATATTATTTAGAATAAAATTGGTAATTATCACATGAAAATATATTTATTCAATATTAAAATATTATTTATCATTAAATATGTATATAATTGGATTTACATACAATGTAAAATTAGGTTATACTTTAAATTTTTTTTATGTCCTTGAAAATGATTGTTAAGCAATTGGAGCATGTTTAATAAAATATAAACATTGTAAAATTATGTGTAAAAAGAAGATAGTTAATATTTAAAAATACTATCTTAACAAGAAGGAGCTGTTTAAATAATACAATGGCAGAAAGAGAAATTGCTTAAATTGTATTTCTTTAAAAAATTATTAATAAAAAAATATTTAAAATTTATTGCTTGCATTTGCTCGAAACAAATGTTGCTTTATACATTATTATACAAAATTAATTAAATAAACTTAAATGCAATTTTTAGCAATTATTAATTAAAAATATTAATTAAAAAAAATTAAATTCATTGTTTTCATTTATGAAATATTTTTCTTTTCATCATTTTGGTAAATATTTCAAACTAAAGCTGTTATATGTGTTTGATTTTCTCATGGTACAAATTTTTTCTTACTAAATAAAAGCCAAACAATTTTTACTCTAAGACAACCTTCACTTCTTACGATGTTGCACAAATTTGTTTTTGCACAAAACAGGCTGATGTAAAAGGGGCTGGACATTAGAAGCTATTATTGTGGTAGTTTTCTGCAATATTTTGTTTGAAAGTTAAATTTTTGTTTAGAATTACAAATTGCTTGTTTTTATATGTTTCAGAGAATTATGATTAAATAAGCATTACTCAAGCAAATGGTCTGATTTTTAAAACTTTTTTATAAAACAGTGTGCTACCAAACTATAATCTTCATGCATAAAATCGCAGGATATTTGAAATTTTCACAATTACTTGCTTTCCTGTTGCCATTTATTTTGTAGATAAACTTTGAGCATAAAACTGCGCTTAGATATAGTACACAGTTGAGAATTAATAAATATTACGGCTATAAGCACACTTTAACAATTCAATATTCTTATGCAAATAAGCATTTATTTTATATAGCATATGTTTACAATTGTATTACATTCAAATATCAGCCTTTCACGCTAATTGTGCATACACTTTTGTGAGTGTTAATAATAATAAATGAATACTTTCTCTCCAATACAAGATATAGTATTTATGCAGGAATAAAATGAATCCACGTATTCCTACAACTCAAATGCTTATATATGAGCAAATCTGAAGTACTGGCAAGGAAAGCATGAGGATGGAACAGTCACTTTAAATTACTATATACAATGTCTGAATGAATGACGTCGGTGAAATTATCTAGAATTTACTAAACATCATTCTAACTGAAATTTAATCATATGTAAATAAGCATTTATTTTATATAGTGTATGTTTACAATTGAATGATGTTTAGTAAATTCTAGATAATTTCACCGACATCATTCATTCAGACATTGTATATAGTAATTTAAAGTGACTGTTCCATCCTCATGCTTTCCTTGCCAGTACTTCAGATTTGCTCATATATAAGCATTTGAGTCATAGGAATAAGTGGATTCATTTTATTCCTGCATAAATACTATATCTTGTATTGGAAAGAAAGTATTCATTTATTATTATTAACACTCGCAAAAGCGTATGCACAATTAGCGTGAAAGGCTGATATTTGAATGTAATTCAACATTCTTATAAATGAATGTTCTATGAACTGTATTCTTTGTGTATATTTGTGTAAAGCTATAACAATTAATGTAAACATACCTGGATATTGGAAGTTTTTAAATTTGAGCGTTTTAAAATATTCTACATATATATATGTGCGCGCGCACACACACACATATATACATGCATACTTACACAAATTAATATTATACTGGGAAAAAGGATTGTTGAATTCCTGATAAAATACTGAGATTTTTAACACTATTTAGGCAACTCCAACAGAATTTTATAGATTTTTAAAATATGACCATCCTTCTCTCCACAATTAAAACCCCTCTTGTGACTATAGCAATGAGACACATATTAATAAACTAAATAACTTTATAAAAACTTACTATTGCATTAAGAAGTAACTATATACAGAGTGTCTACTACAATAAAGATAAAAAAAAAACCCAGAAAAGAAGTATAACTTAGGATAAATATAAACCAGAAGAGATGATTATATCTGAAGTGATAATTGCAGTGTTGATGTATTTTAAATTTAGACATAAAATTAATTATATCAAGAGCATAATAAAATTTGTTTTAAACTTATATGAGCCAAATGAATAAAACCGAAACTTATTTCAAGCAGTTTTATATAAAATATATTATTATACAAATATAACATGGGAAGACATAGTTATATTTTAAATAATTTTTATCAAACTGAAACAATTATGTATAAAATAGAAAGAAGAAAAGTATTTCTCAGAATAAAAACATATAACAATTATATAACTAAAATAGTGTCTCCTGGCTTTAAAACTCTAGATAAATAAATAAATTGTATAGTTAGTTTCATGTGAAGTTGCATCGTATTTGGACACCCAGTGCAGATTGAGTCCAATAATTTCATTTGATCAAGTTGACATTTCTTTTTATTTCACCTAAGAATTGATGTAGGAACCTTGACTCTAGAGTTCACTATTCAACCTTTGTGCCAAACTGTGCAGGGCAGATAATCACTAATTAATACAAGATAAATACTGATTACTTCTGAGATTATTCCTATAAGATGCAATTGTTGTTTAATAACCATAATCTGTAAGATTTTGAAAAAAAAAAAAAACCCAAATAATTCTAAATCAGTTATTTCTGTATTTTATAAAAGAATTCAGATAGATTTGTTTATATAGTTCTTCTGCATAATAAGCTGTTAATTTTATATTTCTATATGGCTGTGTATCATTTTTAAAAGACTACAGCTAATTAGGATATTTGACAATTGGAACATATATACAAATAGTTTGGGATTATCCCAAAACAGTTAAAAAGATCATGGAGTATATATTTAATTAGCAGAAAAATAAAACATATTTTTAACATTTTACTTGTTAATAAAATGTAACAGGTATTTATTTACTAACTGCTTATTAATAATATGTGCAATTATTCCTCGTGTAGCTTTTGTCCAAACGATGAAACTTTTAATTAAATCGAGTAAAACATTTCACTAAGGTTAAAAACAATTTTTGAAAATCTAAAGCAAGATTTTTCTAGCAGTTTTGCTCTTAATTAAATGTTAAAAATTGATAGTTTAAAAGATAGACAGATGCAGTTTTATGCAGGAGGAGAAAGATGAATTCAAGAACTAAATATTTCTTTATCACTTTTTAGCTGAACAAAGTAAAAAAGAAATCAGTTTGATTAACTAACAAAAAAAAAACGCTTTGCTCAACCTGTTACTTGGGTGTTCAAAGTTGACTTGACCTCATAAGCAACTAACTATAATGATTTCAGCTACAACGAAGGCTTTTACTATGACTAAATGGTACAACAAACACTTTTTCTCACTAAATTAAGGTTTATACAGTAAAGATATATATATACTTTTAGCAATAACTGAATTTATGTTTATTATTTAATTAATATGCAGTACACATAAAATAATTTTAACCATAAGCTTGAAACTATGAGTTAAAAAATGCATTAATATTATCGGGAAAAAATTCCAAATGAGAAAGTTGTAAAACTAATCCTTAATAAAAATATTATGATGAATGCTATTGATTGACAAATGATGCATGCACATACATTTTAGCATTTTTCTGAAAAGAAGAATTAGAAAATTTCTTAACGCCATCAAAAAAAGTTCTACTCAAGAAAACAGAAAAAAGGGTTTTTTTTTATTAGAGTAAACTCATTGTTGCTTTTAAAAGACTGATTTAAATTTTTATTATGAGAAGAAAACAAAATAAGAAGATATGTGTCAAGAAAAAAAAAATCAAATAAAAAGCTGTAAAACTCTTAATAAACAAAATTGTTATGATAAATGCCATACGTTGACATAGAGTGCACAAGATATTTAAGGAACTTATTTAAAAAGAATAAACAGAAAGATGATTAATGTCATCAAAAAAATTTCCAAATGAAAAAAATAGAAGTGACGTTTTTTAGCATAAGTTTGTTTTTGCTTTTGGAAGATCAATTTTAATTTTTACTTTGTGATGGGAAATAAAGTTAGTTAGAAGCAACTCTCCACACTATCTCATACCACTGATACACTTGACCACATATATGTCTAAAAGATAAATTTGGTGATTATTTATCTTTTAGACATATATGTGGTCAAATGTATCAGTGATATGAGATAGTGTGGAAAGTTGATAGTCGTGTTTAGTTTTTACTAAAATCAGATTGAACAATATTACAGCAATTAATTTATGCATGTTTCCATTTATGTTTTTGATTTTTGTATTGTATTTTTCCTATTTAACTGATTCTTTTGGATGATAATTGTATTATAGGCTGTGAACTTGAAATAGTTTATTTCTAAATACAAGTACTTCACAGCAAGTTACAATGAACAGATGTGATAATAAAAAAACTTCTGGAATTAATTAGTTCATTATAGCAGATCCTACTATATATAATTATTATTTTGTTTGGAAAAAATGATTTATAATCTGTACAGAAACATACAAGGAAAAATATACATCCTCAAATTATGAACGGACCTTAAAAAATATCTAAGGACTTTGCATTTCATTTGCTACATCATATAATAATTTTCGCAATTGAAATGGATACATATTAGACTTTCCTGGTAATGAATATAATTAAAAAACAATGGATTTTATGTGCTCCACGTTAATGAAGAATTTTGTATAATACTGTTAATTCAGTGTGTGTGTATATTAAATAATGTATGCAAAAACAAGTTTTAGGATTCTAAAGAAACACTTGAATGTAAAAAAGATTTTTTTTTAAAGGTTCGAATATGCTATTAGGCTTAATAATTAAACAAATAAAAAAATTATTTAACTCTGATGGAAAGGATATTGCAGGATGTAACGTTTGCAAATAGAAAGTTTATTTTTAGCTTGCCTTCAAGTAAAATTTTTAAGACGGATGGCTGTGTATAAAGACTTTATATAGTCTAAACTGTTAATATCCCAAGGTTAGAAATTAAGGAGGGAAAAAATTAAATAACTTTTTCGATTAAAAAAAAAGGAATTTCAATTCTATTTTTATATTTAATATTATTTTACAAAATACTTTTTTTACTGCTAGTTTTACACAAAAAATATATTTTTTTTCAAATAAATAAATAATAGTGGAATTTTATTTAAGTTTATTTCGTTTTTAGCATTTATAATTACTCACCAGAGGACATTAGTGAAATACTGAAGAAAAAAAATAGTGTCTTCAAATAATTAGAATTGATAATCTGTTAGTTGAAGTAATGACTGTTTTGTTTTCCTGATGTCAATTCCATTATTGTCTTCCTAATTGACATAAACTATCCTGCCATTAAATACAAGGTCATGTGACTTCTTTATTATTTTCCATTAGTATTAATAATTAAACTCCAAACAATTTTTATACTCAATTAATTATTATCCACAGTGCATTTTAAAGATCTGAAAGCCCAGAAGGAAAAATGAATAATATAAACAGAAGAAAATAAATATTAATGTTTATAAAAATGTTTTATATTAAGTTATAAATATATGACACAGTTTTTGAAATTGGCTGTTAAAGTGCATAATTTCCTATTCTGGGGAATAAATGTGAACGAAATGATTATCCCCTTTCTTAACAACATTTGGAATAAAACATGTTCATCATCAGCTAACAAAACAAGACACTCAATGATTTTTTTTATTATTAGATAGATGGCTATGATCCTTCTCATGTAGTGATGGTTAGTATATTTGCCTGTCATGTCAATACCTGAGGTTCAAATCTAGATGCTACTTCAAATTTTTCTTACCTAAATGAAGATTTTCTATATAGAGATGCAATAGTCATTCACTAGCATAATTTCATCTCTGAAGAGAGTCAAAGGTGATTTCTCCTTGAGTTTGAACACTAGTGCATAATGGTGCAAGAAAGGGGGATGGGATCTGGATGAACTAACCCAAATTGTATTTAGATTTAACAAGTGAATACAGAGCTAGCCCATTAAAAGTAGATACAATCATAGGTTATGTATTTCATCACATTATCAACAGCATCCTACCAGAAGACACTTGGTCTGACCATAGTGAGATACATCCCCCTTCTCTCTCTTGTGAAAGACCATTCCATTATAGTATATATAATGGATATTTCTCTCTAAGTAAAATGTAAACAAAAAGCTATTGTGGGTTTTTAAATATATGATTCATCTTAATACTATTAATTTTAATTGATGATTATGGTACTGATATTATTGCTGGACATTTATTTCTAGTTAATACATGAAAATTTTCATTTTTTAAATGTTTACTCTGAAATAATTTGTAAAAGTGTTTAATTTAACACACACACCACCAAATTAAGTTAAAGTAATGTATAACCTTCTAAATTATCAACTTATAAAAAATATAATACAGAAATCCCTGCATTATATTTATATATATTTCTTGAGGAAAAATCCTACAATCATCAGATGAATTAAAGGAGTCTCCACTCAGAAATAGTAATCTGACTTTCCATTTAAATACTGTGGAGGCATTCTGATTGGATTTAGATATCAATAAAATATTAAACTTCATACTTTAAGATATATATATATATATAATTCAAATCAATACATATATTAAAATACAGTAAAATTCACATAAATTATAGTTATTTTATTAAAAGCACTTTTGACTATACATTTGTAGTCTTTGTCAACAATATAATGTTGAATAATCAAAATGAGACATCCTTTCACAATACCCATAGTTCAATTTAGTTTAGTTCTCCCACAATTCAGTTATTTTAACATATGATTATTGCTGATTCATTAACATTTGATGATTTCTTGAAATCAATATAGCCTCTTTTATTTTATGTTTATTGTGGCAATGTTGAATTTGCATAATTTTTATATTTTTATAATCAAATATAAATCCATATTTATAAGATTTATTATGATTAAATATAACAGATAATGAAGATTTGTTTACATCTGTTATATTTGATCATAATAAATCTTGTAAATATGGATTTAAATTTGATTATAAAAATATAAAAATTATGCAAATTTAACATTGCCACAATAAATGTAAAATAAAAGAGGCTGTGTTGATTTCAAGAAATCATCAAATGTTAAAATAACAGAATTATGGAAAAACTAAACTAAATTGAACTATGGGTATTGTGAAAGGTTATCTCATTTTGATTATTCAACATTATATAGTTGACAAAGACTAAAGTACTTCTAATAAAATAACTATAATTTATGTTAATTTTACTTTATTTTAATAGTTAAGATTTTACTGTCCCAAAAGTGCTTGGTGGTAAATTTTAATAATTTCACAGACAATTAATAGCTTCATCATCTGTGTGCAGAGCACATATATATATATATATTAATTTATTTTAATATATATATATATTGATTTGAATATTACATATATTTTGGAAAGAATACAGACATCAAACTTAATTTATTACACACACACACATATAAATATATATATATATATTGTAAACAGTAAGTTTAAAAGCTAAATACAAATCAAGTTTTGTGCTAAGACATCTAAAAAATATATAGTTTAATTCTGTAATAAATGAATTTTATTAGTGATTTATAATGCCATAATTTTTGCATAGAAAAGTTATTATATCAGTATTTTATCAATTGCATAGCTGTAAAATAATTTTTGACAGCTTTGGTTATAATATTTTGAAGCTAAAATAAGTGTTAAAGTCATTAAATTTTAAATAGCTGATAGATTAAAATGGAAAACTGCATTTTCAAGTTAATAATATTAACTTATTCTTAATTTAACTGTTAAAATGTTTCAAAAATGTATTACTTTTAAAAAGTAAGAAACCAGGTTCAAACCCTATATTTTTGGTTTTCTGGTGCTTAAATTAAATCTATAATATTTTCATTCATTTTAATTTTAACACATAATATTTTAGTTACATATTTTAAATTTATTTGTATAGAAAGTTTAATAAAACTAATAATTAAAGATAGGATTTTAAAGTAATGGATAAGTGAATGTTGAATGACTAAATAAATATTATATTTAACATTATTTATTTAAAATGTTATTTAATGTCTAATTTTAGCATGACAATTTAAATATTCTGTTCCAATAAACTTGTCTAGGGTAAATCAATGATAAATGTATTAAATATTATCTGCAATATGTTTTATTAAAGATATAATAAAAATTTCATTTGTAATATTTTGTTTTATCCTGATATATGTAACTTTAAGTAATTATTTTATTTGTACCAGACAGGGTTTTAAAATTAATTTTAAATTTTTTAGACAAAGTTATTTTAAAAAAATTGAATAATAATTATTTTTTTATTGGTAACCTTCTTTGGTTACATTAGATCAGGGATTCAAACTAATCAGGGCAGAAGTTATAGGTTAAAAGGTTAATGATAATAAGTCTTGTAAAGTGGTCACCTAACTACTACTATGAATAAGATGAAATTGACACCTCACATTATTATTGACTTTTTAAATGTGTAATTTTATTTAAGCATTATTATTTTTTAGTTTAAGTATGTTAGGGTAATTTTAAGTTATCTAGACACAATTTTTCAAATTTTAATTCCAAAAAACTAAAGTCTTCATTTCCAACCTACTTTATTGGTAATATAATTTATTTATTACAATGTTTAAAATGTTATTTCTCAAATATTTCACATTGTAGGACTTTAAAAGTTATTACTATTATTATCACTATAATGACCAGAACTACTGTTGATTTTAAAGTATATTTGAACATCTATCTTAAATTTGTCATAATATATTCAAAATTCTTAGCAGCAATAATGTAATTAAAATGTTAATAATTTTCTGATATTTTATTTAAAACACTCATTTCATATCAAATATTAACCAGAATTTATTTACTTTTAGTAAGGATAAAGACTTATATTTTATTATGATGAATACATTTATCAGACATTTACAGAATTATTTTAAGTCTACAAAAGAAATGTTTAACTTAATAATAATGTTATGCTCCAATGAATAATTTTGTTTGTGTGGTTATTTTAATAAAAGACACTATTTATTGTTTATAGTAGCATGAATAGAATTCACTTATTATAACAATTTTTTCTTTCCTTTTAAAGGAAAGAAATCACTTCCATAATTTGGGGTAATAAAATAATCAATTTACATTTAAATTATATGATAAATATTATGAAGAATTAACAATTCTCCACAATATAAAATGGAAATATAAAATATACCTGTAAAATGATATTATATTAATGTTAACTTATGTGCATAAGTTTATTGTAACTACTGAGTTCATGCAGTAGCAATTAATCTCACACTTATGAACATCACTTCTTTCTGTCTGCCATCTTGCTGCCTTCAGAAAAATGTTAATATTTTTTTACTATGATAAAATTTTAATTTTTAGGAATTTTTTAAAATGCAATTTTTAATTTTTTTCTCATTTTTTTAGATTTATTAACTGTAAAGCTTTTTTACAGTTGAATTGCATTCTCTTACCATTTGATATGGATATGAATTTGCCGATGCATGTGTTTGTAAGCCTTAATTTTCTAGAAGCTCATTTTTATGACAGTTCAGATTTGGAAGCTGCAATGTCAAAAAAAGGATTGGAATCATTTTTTATCTGCAATGATAACCATGATAAACACATCTAATACCTTTATTACTGAATTCAAATTTGAAACAGATGATAATACTTAACCAGGAATTAATGAGTATTCAATTAGTTTTATTACTTATTTTTTTATATAATTAAATATATGTAGAAACAATAAATATGCTATAGAATTTTAGACAATTTACATTGCAATGATATAAAAACATACATATCTAGACTCAATCATATACCTATATGTTGTGCAATAGGCAAGATACATTATGATTTTATTTGAGTATTCAATTAGTTTTATTATCTATTTTATTAGTTATTTTTTATTACTTATTTTTTATATAATTAAATATGTGTAGAAAACAATAAATATGCTATAGAATTTTAGGCAATTTACATTGAAATGATATAAAAACATACACATCTAGACTCAATCATATACCTATATTTAGTGCAATAGGCAAGATATATTATGATTTTATTTATATGATTGTTTATATGTTCATTTGATTATTGCACAATTACAATAGTATTGAATTTATTTGTTACAATTTTGTAATAATTTCTTGAACAAAAACTTTTAAGCATCCTCAGTCATCAATTCTCATACCTCATAATTAGTGCTCATAATTAAAAAAATATTTTGTTGTTTATTATATTTTTTCATAAATTACAATTTACTAAAGTTCATTTTGCATAATAGCTCATGCACTGTTCTTACTGTTATTTTTTGCCCTCACTAAAACCAAACATTTCTAAGAGATCTCCTGCATGAAAGGACTAGCACATATCCTGTATGGAAGGACAAGATCTGAGTCTGCTAGTAAAAATGAAAGTCACCAATCATATAGTTTTTATAATTTTTACTATAAAAAATAATTTCAGGTAAGACAAGTTATATATCAATTTTTTCAGCATTTTATGACAAATGTGATGAAGCTATCTATGAAATTGTCATTTTAACATTTAATTTTCAAAATTTAGAATTTGTGAATCAATGTAAAAGTAAACATGTTTACAAGTATTAAAAATCTTTTTTCTTAATTTTTTTTTTTTGAGGTAATGACTATTTTATCAGCTTTATTATATTTTTTCATATTTTCTGATTCTAACAATGTATATATTTGTATATTTACTGTATTCAAGCAGAATATATATTATAAATTATATTTGTTGTAATTTTTTTTTTTTAAATTAATGATGGCAGCTTAGGATAAAAAGAGTTAAATGATTTTCTGTATTTAAATATTTTATAATGCCTGCAATAATATTTTAAAACCTAAAAGCTCTTTTCCTCCCCAAGCTTTGCTACAAAGACCACCATTTTTATGAATGTAACATTTGAAATGAATATCTTTCTCCTGCTGAATAGTTATAATTTTGGATAAATGTAATTTGAAGAAGTATTCTTCTGCAAAATATGTATTTATTACAAGTTTAGATAATATTTATGATGATTTAATTTGAAAACCTGCATTTAAATATTAAGTAATATTTACTGCAACTTAATAAATATGTACCATAAAATCCATGAATATTTATGTAGTCAATAAATGGCTATATATTTATCCTATTACTTGCTAGCATAATTATTTGAAATTTTACTAAGGATACCCAATAAATACTTTTCATATTTCATAGTTTATCTTCTAGATTTTGATGTTTTAATTATATTCTATTTTATGATGGATATATTTATTGCAATATTCATACTCATGTTTTAGTTTAATGGTTAAGAGGTAAAGAAGAAAGCAGGACTTTTATTTATTTTATTGTAGATTTTAAATGATAAAAGGTTGAATTTTAATTTGTATTTATGATTTTTGCATATTAAATTTTATTTCAGATGCATATTATTTTATATGCTATTTTTGAAATATTTTGACTTAAAGTTCTCAGGATACCAATCTATTATATTTGCATATTTTGAAGTAGCATGTGTTATTTTTTTTTTACATATTAATTATTTATTTATAAAGATATATTGTTATTCTGACAGCTGAATGAATAGATATATGTTTTTATTATTTATTTTATCCTTATTTAATGCCAAATATGCTTTTTAAAAAAGATTTTTTGTTGCAGCCAGAATTGTAGTGTTTATCAAAGTCAATAGATAATTATTAAACAAAAGCATCACATGATAATCACAGTTTACTTCTTTTTAAATACATTAAGAACAGTAATCATTTTACTTAATAACTGTCTATTGTAAACATGCTTTACATATTTTAGTGTTGTTCAAGAGAGTTGGACTCTGAAATATAAAGTTCTGCATTCAATTCCAGTTCTAGAACCTTGGTACTTGAACTTTTTGTGAATGTTTGAGCAATAAAGTCATTCAATTATTTATTTATTTATTTTATTTATTATAAACTTGAGTAACAAATAAACACCAGATGACAGTTCTGACCAAATTCCCAAGCTAAGTCTTTTGACTATTGGTCTCAGCAGTGAGAAACATTATTTTGCACAAACAAACCTCAGCTAACACATTTTAAGTCTTTTGTAATTGCTAAACCAATGACTTAAAAATTTAATCAAAGACAATTTGTTTTGTTACATGTGCTTCCTTGTTAGTAGAGGTCTGGTGTTATTAAATTATATATTTGCTGTCCTAGAATCAAATCATTATAGCTCTACAAGAAATTAGGCTTAGTTTAAAACTTTAAAAGATTTGAAACTTTCAATTCATTATCTTGGATAGTATAAAAAACTAATAGTATCTGCTGGAAATAAATGTGCACTTCAATGTTTTCTCTCTGATAAAAAAGTATACTGATGTTTTTTTTCTTTCAATGCTGATAGGTGAATAGAAAAGCTACATCAGTATACTATTATTTATCAGAAGATAATCAATATACAAATGGTCCCAGACTGTTGATGATGTATAAAACATAATTTTTTATCTGTCTGTTATAACCATGTAAACATTATTTTTCATAAATAAAAGCTTTTGAGATTAAAAATCAGTAACTAGGATCTTTACTTTGGATTTGATTAAATGCCATCTGGTGGTGGCTATTTATTATCAAAAAATTGAAAGTGCCTATCTTTGTGAACAAACTTTTTCAGAAAAGAAATATAAGAAATCAAAAAGTCGGTCATGTAAGATTGTTCAATATCAAGATGATTCCCTATTTATAGATTCTTCAACATTAAATCTGATATTACAAAAAAAATCAATGCACTATAATTGAATGAAAATGACATATTTATTTCATTTCTGAATTTAAGTATCTGACATTTTTGTGCTTTGGGAATAGGATTTTTTTTAAAAAAAAATTCATTTTTTCCATCAAACACTCATTAAAAAATTATCTGTGGGGACCTTTTCCAAAAAAGTTTAAAGATCCTGATTTAAAATAATTAGGATCCCAATAAAGAATCAGTATGGAGTTTAGAGTCTCAAGACTTAAAATTTTTTGGATTTAATCTTAACTATTTAAACATCTCTTGCATTGATATGAGAATGGAACTCTTCTGGTAAAACTGCTACATGGGTGCTCAAATGTTACACAATCCTATGAGAAACTTACCTGATCATTATTTATTTATTTAATAAGTTATAAAAAAATGATGAAAATATTCAAAGGCAATAAAAAGGTCTTTAAAATTCAAACATAATATTTCACAGAGGTAGGCATTAAACGTGTCATTTACACCTCAATTAGAACAAAAGAAGCATATTTATGAAAGCAAAAGAATTTACTAAAAATCATCAGAGTAACTAAATTAATTAGATCAACATTAAAGTTGCATTAGAATATATCTGGGTTGAACCACATTGAAACTCTATACTTTTACTGATTTACTACTCTATACTTTTATACCACGGTTTACAGTTTTCTTTATCGATAAACTAAGAATACTTTTAATATCTGTCAGGCTTGACAAGTCCTACCAGTACTGACATAATAGTCCGTAATTAATTTAATTCCAGTCACTTCTATTAGCTATTTTTCTTTCAACTTTCTTTACTCAAATCATTATGATTCAAAGCAGAATTGTTTTGTTTAATCTCCCCCTCCCCCATAATGTTTTATTATCAAATTAATAATTCGCTCACGCCATCCTAGGTTATACATATATTAGATCGAGTTACGTATATTTAGGTATAAAATATCTGATTATATATATAGAGAATATAAGTTCGAGTTATAATTTAAAATGACGTTCTAATAATAATTATTGAAGCATATTCTATTTCGGTTATTTTCAAATTATAAGGTACAGCATATAAACTGATTTTCTTCCCTGTCTTTATATTTTATAATAATAATAATAATAAGAATAATTCAATATAAAACTTTCTTTTTGCTTTTCAAGAATTCTCAAATTTCAAAAAAAAAAAAAAAAAAAGATAAACAAATGAACAAATAGAAACTAGAGGAGTGTTTTTAGGAATGAAAATTCAAATTTAACAAGCACCAACAAGGCATCAGTAAATTGCACGTGTTTGATTTAGTCTTTGATAATCATCTCGGTAACTTTAATCTTTTGTTCGTCCATTTAATTGAGCAGGGAAGAATTCCCATATAAAGTGCAACTCTTCAGCTTCTACAAACCTATTGTGCTAACTTTACAAGGAGCTTCTTCAAAGAAAGTTACAGTGCTTATTAGACAGGTTTAATATCTGGATACTAGATGAAAGAAACAAAGAGAATTAAAAAGAAGGCATCTTACAAGAGAATTTATTACATTTATGAAACTTTTCTCGTTTTTAAAGAATTACTACTTAACAAATGAGGAAAATTTGACATGTAACCACTAATCTCAATATTCCCACCAATACATGCACCTACATATATATATAACACAATCAGTTATATCATTTATTACATTAAAAAGCTACAATTTATAAAATATAATATTAAAATACTCTTTAATAATCTCATTGACATGGGTTATTTGTCAACGATTAGCCCACTTTATCTATATGTATGTCACCTAATAGACACTATTTTAGCAGATGCTCTAGAGAATGGATGGGCAAATAGCAACCTGAGGGTCACATGTGGCCTGCTAAGAGTTTTTATGCAGCCTGCCAAGACAATCAGAAAAATCTGCCTTGAACTGAGATTTTCTTCCCGTGCACGACCGAAGATTCGTTTCATATTTTTCACTGGGATGGCCACGTCAATACACATGCGCAGTGTAGATATGATGTGCAGTGCTTTTCCAGTTGATCTGGTTAATTTCAATTTTGTCTTTGCATTAGCAAATATATACATTTCCAACTTTAGTGAAACCATGAAACCTCCAAATAAATGTAAAATCAGTGATGAATGTCATGTGTTTAATGAAGAATGGACAAATAAATATTTCTTTAGTAATACAGAGAATAAAGCAGTGTGTTTATTGTGTGCAGCCCTCTGTTAACCTTCACTTCCACAAAGTGGAACCCAATGTGGCCCTCTGACAACCTTTACAGCCCTGAGCCAAAATAATTACCCACCCCTGCTCTAGAGTACTTTGGTCAATAAGGGAAGCCATTAAACCACTACTGACACAACTAAGTGGTAACAACCTTAGGTAATTCACCAGAAATACTAATAAAGTGTTCTCGCTATTTGTCAAGATTCAGTAGCTTTTTCTAGTGTTAAAAATTTCACAGAGCATCTACTAAAACAATAACCACATTTGAATAGCAATCAGACATATAAAATAATAACATTAATCACATAATTATCATAGCAGACACTAACAAATAATTATGACTATCTTAATTTTTTTAAAAAGAAAAACCTCCAAAAAGGTAGAAAGATAAAAAAAGAGCTAAAGATGCATTTTTTAAAGATAATTCAAATCAATCCATAAATCACAACACATATTACATTTATCTACACCCCGATTATAAAATTTGTTTATTTGAAATTCTGTGAAAATCTTTTTTAACTATTTTTGAAGCAAACTTTTTTTCTGAAATACTGTCACCTTTTTATTGATTATAGCATTTCTTTGCATTTTATACTCAATCATATCCTCCCATATGAAAGCAATTAATATTGAAACTCTTTGAGATAAGCTTTTTAATATAAAAATGGTTAGTGTTTTTAATAAAACCCATGATTACTATTCATTCACTTACACTGAAAATGTACTCTTACAATAAATAATTCAATGACATCACTTTCAACAAGTTGAAAAGCATACTGAATGGTCTTTCAATTTTTCCATTATGCTTTCAAAATTGTATGGAGCATTTTCATATGAGATATTTTTGGTGACTTTATGTTTTGATAATAGGATGCCCATATTTTATGTCTATGTCAGAATTTGGTAGATAAATATTGTTTTTGTAATTCACATTGAAATATCTAATTTTTTTAGCCATGTATTTTGAATGCTAGTCAATAATGGTTGGAAAAGAACTTCTGGAAAGACAGGCAGACTAATTTTACAAGGAACTGCTGAATAATTTCTACACAATAATAGAGATAAAAATATATAGTAAATGCTTTTATTTATCATGCACTAAAAAACAAAAACAAATCATTATTTCTTCACAATTAAAGTTTTTAGATTAAACTTGGAATAAATTCTTGGCAATCCAGAAATTAATTAACTTAATTCCTATGTGAACTCCTAATGCTTTCATTTCAAGTTCAATCTAAAAACCCCAACTGTGATTAAAAAAAAAAACAATTATTTTTTGGATTTAGTGCATGATAAATGGAGCATTTACTATAAAATATTTTTAATCTATTATTTTTTATTTTTAATATTCAGATATTTTGAAATTCCCTTTTTGTTAAGCAATTTATCTCTATATGAATTCAATTTTAAATATATAAACATTAAAAGTGTAAAGCTAAACTAGTCAATAAATAATCAAAATTACCTCAAATTCACAATTCAACCAGACTAGCCAAAAAAATTAAACTACAAAACACTACTAATGGTTTCACCACTACAAGCAGACGTCTCAAATGTAAGGAACAACAAAATAACACATTTAAACTAAACATTACCAACAATTCCACTTACCTCTCATATATTCTTAATATTAAAATAAGTTAATTGCTTGAGAATTATAAATTTATAATAATAAAGATTCTTTAATTCTTTTTTTTATTTAATTACTCTCAAAAAAGTCAACCTTAGCTTCATTAAAATTAATAATGTGGACCATATCTTTTTTATGGATATATAAAGCAGAACTATGATATTTATTTGTAATCCTACTTTTATGTACTTTATTCTTTCATTTAAGTACAAACTATTCTGACATATATATCTTCATATAAAAACAGGGAATAGTCTTTCTATCAAAAATTTCCTTTTTATTATTTGATAAATTATTCAAATTCAAAATAATATCCCTTTTCCAAGCAATTTTTTTTATTGCCAAATTACTATTTTTACCATACAGTTTTATAAGAAGACAATTTAAATGGCAAAGAAATAAAATATTTTTCTTTATTCTTTACATCATTACAAATATTGTTACTATTAAATAAAATATTTTTAACAAATTTATCAGAGTAGCCAACACTCAAATAATCTATAATTTTAATGAAGCTAAGGCTGTCTTCTTTGAGAAAAATGAAATAATAAAAAAAGAATGAAAGAATTTTTATTATTAAAAATTTATAATTCTGAAGCAATTAACTTATTGAGTTCTTTTAATATTAAGGGTGTATGGGAGGTAAGTGGGATTGTGGGTAATGTTTAGTTTAAATATGTTGTTATTTTATAGTTCTTCATACTTGAAAAGTTTTCTTGTAGCAGTGAAACAATTGGTAGTGTTTTAGAGTTTATTTTTTTTTGGCTAGTCTGGTTGAATTGTGAATTTGAGGAAATTTTGATTATATATATATATATAAATATATATATATATATAAACTCTAAGTATCAAAATGATTTAAAATTTTAAAAGTTTTATTTATTAAAAAAATTTCAAAAATTACTTTAAATCAATTTGCCACTTCTAGTTTATTTTGTAGCAGTTTACATTTGGATTTAGACTTTATAAAGTGCGCTATAAAGTGCTAGTTAATCAAACTATGAAAACAAACATTCTGCTCATTTATGAGTCCAGACATTTGAAGAACATAGCTATTTTTCCTGATTAACTAACCTATTATTTATTATGATTTGCATTGCTGGCAGAATCAGTTTTACATTTATTTAAAAGAGCACCAGAGTTTATAGACTCACTGATCCATCACATCACATTGTCAATTCATAACTAATAATTAAAACACGATATTTTAGAAAGTTAAAACAGGAAAACCTCACTATATATATTGCCACACATAGCAAGCTAGAGTAATCAATGGATGCCAGAAGGTTTGTCCATAAAATTCCTATCTAGTGCCTACTCATCCAATATCCCCAGACTAGTTTCTGGATTATGGCCTTCATCAGCGAGGAGCCTTGGATCTGAGAGCACTGCATCTAGACCTTAGGATCTAATGCTACATCCAGCAAACACCTTTTATCTCCATTTAACTACAAAACTATGAGTCTTAAATTGAAAACACCTTAATGTTTTCAATCCAAGACCATTAGCTTATATAGTCATATGGGTCTGAACCCAGTTCCATACCAATACATTTTGGTGTCTTTGGTTCTTTAACAACCATAGCAACCACTAATCTATTAGGCAGGATTGGTTTTAAGCCAATAAATTTACATTACATGACTACCTTCTCTTATGCTTGTGTATAACTGTTGTTAAAACAGGCAAAACACTATATATATTGCCACACACAAAAAGTTAGAGTAATCAATGGATGCCAGAAGGCTTGTGCATAAAATCCCTATCTAGTGCCTCCAAGGCTCCTCACTGATGAAGACCATAAGCCAGAAACTAGTCTGGGGATATTGGATGAGTAGGCATTAGATAGGGATTTTATGCACAAGCCTTCTGGCATCCATTGATTACTCTAGCTTGCTGTGTGTGGCAATATATATATATATATAGTGAGTTTTGCCTGTTTTAACAACAGTTAAACACAAGCATAAGAGGAGGTAGTCATGTGATGTAAATTTATTTTAGAAAGTTCACTTTCTTGTCACTTTAATCTTTTATATAAAATTTTTATGAATTTTTCCTGGTATTTAACTACTAAACAAGCATATCGGCAAAGGTAATTCTACATTTCTTAAAATAATCTTTTGTAATAGTAAAATCTAATAAACTAAAATTAATAACATACAATGAAAAATTGATATTAAAGATAAATATTTTATTTTAACAAATTAAAACATTCAAATGATAAATTATTAATAAAACTGGAAAGAAACATACACATGCTCATCCAGATAATAACGCCAATCAAATAATTAAAAGTTTTATTGTTATACTTAAGTTTCTCTTAGGCGAATGTCTATGTTGGTATTAGAAGCTTCATAGTTAAGATTAGTTTACAAACTTTTAATTAGTCACAAATCAAAATATGAACAATCGTAGCGTTCTAGTAAGTTTGTGTAGACTGTAGAATCTTGTAGAATACATATATTTCTTGAGATCCCGAGCTCATTGGAATTAATTGATTTCTTCTGATGACATTTTTTACATATCTGGTCTGCTTTAAGGCTGGGCTTGAAGACTTTTTGGAATAAACTCTTCATGATGAAAAGAAGGTATCTGCAAATGCTCTGGTCTTTATTCATGCATGAAGACTTAGTTCAGCAATATAAGTAATCCTGGATAGAAGCATCTAACCACCACCATGAGAACAAAACAACCATGATTAGTCACTTGTCTCTCTATCCAGGATATATGGAAAATTGCCAGCACCAGACAAGACAAGACCCTACTCCAAGTTATTTGTTTCTTTTATACCTTGATCAGTTTTAGATTTCTGCACATATATATTTTTTTTGTTTTAATATCAGAATACGTACATTCCTTATTAATTTTTAGTTACGGTCTTTTTTTTAAACAATCTTCCAGCCATATTTAATTAGCTTGTAAAAGGCTTTTACTCTGATTGTAATCATTTATGTTTATAATTTCTCTTTTACCTGGATAAATAATCTGGATGTGCCTACATTTCTTCCAATTTTAACTTTGCATTAATTAAACAAACCATATCAAACAACTAACATTCATCTTACACATTAAATAAAAATATTATAGTAATTAACAAAAATCTTAATTACATCTATTGAATGATTTTTAAATTTTACTTCTTTTAGTTTTTGAATACTACAAATGGTAACATACTTGAACCATATATCTGTAAATGGTTCAATATGTATATCACAATATTTTTGCAATAAGTTAATATGCATATCTCTTATGTATAAATTAGATTTAATATGTGTACAATAAAATAACTTATGTACCAGATACCCACACGAGTTAAGAGTATTGATTACTTGAAGGCACCACTAAACTACGTAATGGAGCCTAAAAAATTTATTTGGGGGTGACCAAATGTCCACTAACAATGATGAGCAGACCTACCATAATAAATTGCCCCTGACATTAGCTCAGCTTAAAACATGATATTCATAACTATTAAATAATTGATAGACAGGTGCAATAAACAAACATCAGCCAAAATAAAAATAATAATAATGATAATGTTTATTACAATTAAGACAAAATAAAGAAATCATAAAATTAATTTTGTATGTATGAATGTCTTAAGAGAGTACTTTATTTTTGACAGCTTTGACAGTTAAATTGATTCCCCAAATCAATTACTTCAATAAGATTAAAATAATAACATAAAATTCAAACATCTAATACTTCATTATATTAATCTTTTTAATAAATAAATTACATCCAATGATGTCATACTCCATTGTTATAGGTAAGAATTTTGTTTAGATGTTTATTTTCATATTTAAAAAATATTTTTTAAATTGTTAGCACTTGATAGCATATATTTGTAACCAATAATGTAAAAATAAACTAGTTATAAAATATATAGAAAAATGCTTAAATTATATAAATGTTTAAAATGAATAAATATTTAATGAAAGATTCACTAGGTCTTATTAAAAATAGACAAGAGAAGTCTCAAAGGGTTAAAATATTTATTTCTTCATATAATTAATGTTCATTTCGAATAGGGTTTATAGCAAATTATTTTCTATTATAATTACTGTTTTACTAAAAATACTAAAAAATTTGAAATAAAAGAAATTAATGAAAGTATTTGAATTTAAAAAAATAAGCTTTAAAATAAATAAAAAGTTGTTTGTCTTAATAAATATAAAAAAAATCTCAAATCATTGTGCAAAGAGTAACTGAAATCTGAGTTGCATTTAATATCTAGAAAAAAAAACATCAATCTGTAGATTAATTATTATTAAAAATAAAACATTAAACAGCATGCAACTAGATCACATTAATGAATTATGCAAAGTATCATTCCAAGACATCACTCCAGTTCATGTCTGGAAAGGTTAAAAAAAAATCCAAAAATCACTTTTCGAATATATTTGAATAAAAGAAGTTTCTGAATAATAGGTATTTAAATTAATAATATTCTACCTGTACTATTGTTTTTTTTTATAAATATGAAATCTATCTGATAAAATTTATTATTTTAAATTACATTTCTGAAGTGCATAAAAAGCTAAATTTACCAACAGAGATACCTTAAAGTACATAATGTATGAAATATTATTAGAAGTCAGTAATCAGGCTAATATTATGGTAATGCGTTCAGATAGATTAAAATAAAAATAATGAGATGAACAAAAGAGAGCTACAAAGAGCATGCTCTTTAAATACTATCAATAGTATACTTGTGATCAACACAAAAATGTAAAGTAAACTTTAACTGAGAAAGTGTGTAGAAGTGGATCCTTTAAACATTTCATTATTAGCTACCATTGAATAAATAAATCCAAGCTATATTTTTTGTTTCCTCCATTTCTGTTTAAGAAATCTGTTATTTATACAAAAGAATTCTGAATAAATGTGAATATAATTCCATTTTTTTAGAACACCAACAGTCCACAAGCCATATATTTAATCTATCTTCTGTTTCCATCACATACATAGAATGTTGTAACTCTAGGCATAAAAACAAAGAAGCATGGTTTATAGCTAACAAGAGACTTATGTTATAAACTGAAAGGAAACAGGCTTCTCTCTCCAAAAAGTGGACTTTCTAATCCACTTTGCATATATTTAAATATTTCCTTTTATTGTGTTCACACAACCCACTTGCTATCATTATGAGAATATAAGACTTCTCAAAAGTGCTCAGTGAATTAATATTACAATTTGTACTTAGATTTACCATTGCCTGTATTTTAGTGCATTAAAATTCCTGCTTAAATAAAATAATCATATTATCAATTTCTCAGATCACATTTGTGCTGTTTGTGCATCAAAGTAACAGATTGATTTTAAAAATCAATTGAACTATTTTAAACTGCAGTTTTCAAATGACACCATGCTTCTTAACACCATCTAGAAAAAGCTTTAATACTACAACTTTATACTATTGTAGTCTTAATTAGATAATCAGATTTGATAACTATGAGAATCTTCTGATTATGGTGCCTTTAGCAAATGATGGGATTTTTTTATTTATATATTATTAGAAATTCTTCTTATATTTATGAATGTATACATAATTCAAGAATATTATAATGCAGTACAATAAATTATATAAATGATTATGTAAACATGCTTACTGAATAGACCGAGATTTATAGTATTCTATTTTGTTTCAAGTCCTACATACATACATTGAACATTGTGTAAAAATCTCACATTTATTAATACACTTTGATTACAGTAGAATATGTATTATTTACTGAAATGCATAAATATTGCATTTTTAAACATAATTATCAAGATTAGAATATATAAAAAATAATAATGTAATTATTAATAATAAATTCAAAGTACATTTATGTATATATGTACTCTGTGTATGTAATCATTTATTCACATTCATTTAAAAAATAAAAATAATAACAAATTTACTTTACCAAATCTTTATTGTTTTTAAAATAAAATAAATAGTGAGATGTAATCTGAAAAAAAACATATTAATAAACATTATCATATATTGTGCTTTGAGAGGAAAAATGGCTGCTGATATATTGTAAAATTTATTAAATTTAACAAATTTTAATGTTTTTCCTTTCTTGTTTATTTACATTTTTTTGGATAGTGTATAATTGAAATAATATATATTGATACAATGTATATCATATTTTCATTGAATATCGTAATCTCTAAAAAACTTAATAGATGTTTCTTTATGGACTTTTAAACTAATAACTATGATTAATATACATTTATTATTATATTATTATTATTGAGTTCATATATATATATATATATATATATATGAAACCATGCACTCTTCACAAACCTGAGAGCTTAATTGTAAGTATAGAGGATTTGAACTCAGATTTTCAAGCACCCTTCAACTATCCACACTATCTCATACAACTGATACACATGACCACACTCATGTAGAAAAGATTAATAATCACCAATATACGTATTTGAGTTTTCATCATCAGATTTTCAATGATATGGATGGCTGAAAAGTTGGGGGTTGTAGTGGTTTGAAGCCTGTCCATTAAAGTATGAAGATTTGCTATCTTAATATAAACTGAGCATTGATTATATATATGTGTGAGAGATGATAGTCTGGACCAACTGATGAGTGCTGGTTTAGCACAAAATACTTTTATTGGTGATTATTAATCTTTTCTACATGTGTGTGGTCATGTGTATCAGTTGTATGAGATAGTGTGGATAGTTGAAGGGTGCTTGAAAATCTGAGTTCAAATCCTCTATACTTATATATATATATATATATATATAATTATTCATAGTGTTAATTAAAAATCAGAATTTGGCTAATACAATTAATGAAGAAATCAGGGATTTTGATTTCTACTTTTCATTGGTCAGCATGGGTTTCTTGGACAACTTTTGTTGTGAAGCATGCATGCTATTAAAAGTCTATTTCACTCATGTTTTAAATATTTACCAATTATTGTCATGAGTATACTGTAATTTACATTTAGCAATAGGTGAAGTTGTATGTTTCCATTATTTATTTCAAGTAATATGAGTGCATTATTGTAAATTACATATAATGTTTGTAAAAATATTAACTATTGTAATGCCATTATTAATGGGTCTATAATTATTGTTATCTTATATAAAATGAATTATTTGTAAATGAATTCATTATTATTATGTTAAAGTAGAGAATTGGTATTTTGAATTCTAGTATATCTTAATAATATTGGTGATTTGGTTTATTTGAAGCTATTTTGTATAATGAAATTTTTGGCAGTTTTTTTTTTATATTATGATAGAAACTGATAACAATCAAAATATATTTTATTATATTTTAATTTTAGCATTTCAGAAAATATTATTGTTCTTTGTTATTATTATTAGTTTTTTTTCATATGTCAAAAGCATTGACTGGGAGATGAACCCGGGCCAGCTGCTTGGAAAGCCACTATGCTAACAACTAGGCCACCAACTATATTTGTTTATTTTAAACAATAGTTTAAAGAGAAATATTGAAATGGAATATGATATATATTGAATCAAATATGTAACTAGTTAAATATTTATTTACTGGATCAATATCTTCCAAGATGAGAAAATCCAACTCAAGAACACCATGCTTTAATTTGATTGCTTATGTAGATATGTGTGTGTGCGTGTATTTGGGTGTTTGCATGTGTAATATTAAGTGGATTATAGACACTTAAATATAGGTACTGAGATTTTTAAAAATTATCCAATGTAATATAACATACCAATCTTCCTACCCTGTACATATTTTTCAGTTAAACAGCTTTCTAAGTGTTTTACATGTTAAAAAAAAAATCTGTCGTGATTTTATAGACAGAAACAAATAATTAGGATCTTATTTGTAGCTACATAAACTATATAGTTTTCATTATAGTAAGCAATTTTTAATACATTCTATTGTAAATACAAACTTTGAGATCTTAAAGCTTATATTTACAATAAAATTAATTAAAATCTGATTATTGTTGTATATATTTTTGCAAATTTTTTATTACATATATATAATACAAGCTTGTTAAATTAGGTCATGTGATATATGACTTGATTTCTTTGTAATATATATATATGCTGACAAAAAGAAAGGGAAATACAATGATTTTTCAACACATAGAACAATTAGTTGTTTTTGTATAAAGGCCAATCTACAAACAATTCCATAATTGAAGTTACATAGACTTTTACTTGACTTTAAACATTATTTTAACAAGAAATAGAAATAACAATTATTTTTACTAAATTGTATTAACAAGACTAGAAAAGCAATAATAAAATAAAATTAACAATTATTTGTACATAAAAGAATAAAACTAAATGATAAAGTTTAAACAAAGTGATAACTATTAATAATGTTAACTATATAGTAAATGAAATAGAATATTTTAAGAAAAACATAATTGAGTTGTCAGTCAATATAATCAAAATAAAAAATAAAAAACAATACATAGTAAGATATATCCAGATTAATTGAAATAAAAGTCAGAATGGAAATGTTTATATTAAATTTGGGCATATCTCATAAGCTGCTTTGATATTATGGTAGAGTATTATTTATTATTGGAGTACGATTTATTAAACTGCTGCTATTGGAGTTATGCATTTATGGCTTTCATGTATGGAAAACATAGGCACAAATGTATATCTGAAAATATAATAGTCTCTCGTTTTTAATGCATTTATTTCCAATTTTTCTGAGGATATTTGAAATCATGAATAAAAGCAAAATTTGTTATGCTAGTGCTTTACTTCTATTATATATTAGAGTATTTCCATCATCTAGTTAAAATGGTAAATATTTTTTAAAATATTCAAATTTTATTTATACTTTTAGAAATACATTTGATTGTTAGTAATAATGCCCAGGTTAATATTTAACACAATGTTTTGAGTGGTATAATGCTAATATGAAAATTAAACCCATGGTCTTTAAATTTATGAATATAAATTCAATGTAATGCTGTAACTGGTCAGGCTATTCTGACAAACTAACACAATAGTCTAATTGCACAAAATATGATCGTAAATTCAATACTGAACAAATATAACCATGAGAATATTGTTATAGATCAGGCTATTAACATCTGAGTATGAGAAGTGAATGAATCAAATGCTGTATATTAATCTTTGGATTATTACTAGACATTGAATACAATTGAAAAAATATAAATAAAATTTGAATTTTTCTTAATACATTTAAGAGTGTAAGTAGATTAAAGATAGATAAACCTTTTCAGTGGCCAACTCAAACTTATCTGATGTAGACAAAGGCCATAGTTTTTAAGGGTTGAAAATAAAAAAAATGTGAGAATAATATAAAGTTATTTATACCAGTATTTATTCTAATATTTATTAATCATAGAAAGGTCATAATTATTATCATTTACACATAAGAAAAATAGGTTAATACAAAAATTTAATGAGGTATTTGCCTTTGCTTACTTAATAACTATGAATTTACATCAAGTTCAATTTTAATAGTGGTGATGTGCAAGGCATGATCCAAACTTTCATCAACTATTTGGGATTTACTTTTTGATTAACTAAATGTCATTTAGAAAAAAATTATTCATACTCATATGGGCTGCAACCACATTTTTTAATAAAAATGAATAAACACATTCTATTGAAACCTGTTTGTTATACATATTTTGAAAAGATATGCATGTCAGATTACAGACTTTCAAGGGCTGGAATTGCCCATTTCTGCACTAGATAATAGTCCAACATATAATTACAAACTATATAACATATGTTTAATGTGTGTATACACATCTACATTTCAATTTAAAAATGTATACTTTAAGACATTAGTAAAAATAATTAACAAAAAATAGAATAATATAATAATGAAAACATAAATACAACAATAAAATAAAGATAGATAGAGAGTAACTACATATATGATTGAATGCATAAAGACTGTATATGATGATAAAATAGTGGAATGAAAGATGACAATTCATAACAATACTCAAACAATTAGGCATAAGTATAAAATTTTTGAATTTTTTATTTAAATTTTATTTAATATTTCCTTAATCCACATGTTACTGAAGTCATGAATATTTCAGCCCACTGGTATAAAAGTACTAATATATTTGCATTTGGATATTTATCAGTTTTTTGATACATATCAGAACCATATTTAAAAATGAAAACTACGATATTCTCATCTAGTATTAAAAAATGTGTTACTAAAAGTTATTGGATAAAAGTTATATTGATATTTAACTGGAGGTTTGATATATGTTTTTACTATTAATAAACAAATAAGCATTTATTTTTATAGCGTCTGCATATAATTGTAATTTACATTCTTATCGGCCTTTTAAACCAATTGTGCAAATGCTTTGCGAGTGTTAAATAATAAATGAATGCCTTCTGATCAATACAAGATATAGAATTTATGCAGGAATAAAAAGAATCCTCTTATTCCTACGACTCAAATATTTATATATGAGCAAATCTGAAGTACTTGCACAGAAGGCGTGACGATAGTACGGTCACTTTTTAAATTACTATATACAATGTCTGAATGAATGATGCGATGAAATTTTCTAGAATTTACTAAACGTCATTCCAATTGAAACTTAATCATATATATAAATAAGCATTTATTTTTATAGCATCTGCATATAATTGTAATTTACATTCATATTGGCCTTTCAAACCAATTGTGCAAACGCTTTGCGAGTGTTAAATAATAAATGAATGCCTTCTGATCAATACAAGATATAGAATTTATGTAGGAATAAAAAGAATCCTCTTATTCCTATGACTCAAATATTTATATATGAGCAAATCTGAAGTAGTTTCAGTTGGAATGACGTTTAGTAAATTCTAGAAAATTTCATCGCGTCATTCATTCAGACATTGTATATAGTAATTTAAAAAGTGACCGTTCTATCGTCACGCCTTCTGTGCAAGTACTTCAGATTTGCTCATATATAAATATTTGAGTCATAGGAATAAGAGGATTCTTTTTATTCCTGCATAAATTCTATATCTTGTATTGATCAGAAGGCATTCATTTATTATTTAACACTCGCAAAGTGTTTGCACAATTGGTTTGAAAGGCCGATATGAATGTATATTAATAAAAAAATAATTTATATATATTTTTGGGATGATGGATGGTTGTGATAGAATTGAACTTATATGAAAAATGCACTGAGATAAGTATAACTAACTGTTGGAAATATATATTTATATATTAAACACTATATGGGTATATAATATTCTAATATTTTATTTACTTATGCTTTTTATAGAAATTTTATGATGTTTTAAGTGGTAATGTTGATGGAAATCAAACATTACTTCATGAAACATCAGAAAATTTTTATAGAGGCATAAATAAATAATGTTAGCATTATGTATATATTGCAAATATATTTTTTTTAAGAAATATTTCACTTCCCAGGAAATTACTAATTAGCTGTTTCATAGCTTCAGTAATAAAGTAAGTAATTGGTGTGATTTTCTGGCATATTTTTTTTTTTAAAATGTACCATTAATTCATTTTACAGTAAAGACAAAAATTTCATCAAGAATTCATTGTTCTATAAGGATTAATTATCCATTCTCTGCGATTTTACATTTAAAACGCCTAATGATTTTAGTCCTTTTACAACTATTTGAAAAATCGGCCTAGAATAAAAATATTGGAACTTTAAAAAGATTTTAAGTGAACTTTAAGGGGACATATTCTTATTTATTATGTGTTTATTTATCATTATATATAGTTGTCTTGATTAAATAAAGTTCTTACTAGAAGAAAACAAGAATAAAGCAGTTATACAGGTAGTATATTTAAATTGCATTGTTATATTTTAGCATTAATAGCTGAAGTATATATGTAGGTATTGGAGATAGCTTGTTAATTAATTAATAGTAATTATAATTATCTATAATTCAAGTACAGTATAATATTTTATATGTTTCATATATTTTAATGATCTCAAGAATAATTTATGCTGATATAATGAAATGCTATAAAGCAGTGATTTCCAAACTTTTTAAATCTGCACCCCTTCCCCCTAATTTTTAGAACATTCTAATTTTATAAATATTGTTGTATTTACAATTTCATTTCAATAGATTATAAAATAATACACGCTATTCAATATAGATATAGCTTATATGTAAAATATTAAAGACTTTAAGACTTCTCATTCGATAATTTAATATACAAAATTAACAAAGCGTATGACACACTTGAATGAGAAGCTATAAAGATACACAGAAATTATTACACGCTAAGCGCTTTCGAGGCCTTTTGCCTCATATTCATAGCGGTGCTGTGAGCGTTTCATACGCTTTGTTAATTTTGTATATAGCTTATATAAAACAGTTGATTTTTGTGACGTAATAATTTTTAATACAATTCAGTAAATTTTGCAAAAAAAAAATAATCAAAACAAAAAAAAAACAAAAAACAGAAGAATGCTGGATGAACTTGTTTATTGAAACCAAGTTTGTCAAACCTGGGTATAATTGAAGATAGAGCTACAAGTTTAATTCTTCAATCACTAAATAAATCAATATTTTTATTGGATTTATATGTTGGACTATTTTCAGCATCTAATATTAAGTATTGAATGTCTTTAGAAAAATGTAACTTTATTTAAATATTGTTAATAATAATACATAGGTTATTAGCAGATGAATGTCATTGGAATATTTAAAAAAAGTTAAATTTTTCTAAAGACATTCAATACTTAATATTAAATGATAGAAATAGTCCATCTTGAAAATACAACTAAAATACCATCATCACAAATCTTCAGACAACAATATTTTGCTTTTTAAAACAGCATCAGCAGAAAAGTCAGTTTCACATAAGTAAGATGTTACAAATGGTAATAAAAATTTCTTAAGCTTTGTTTGTTAAAGTAGGAAACTGTTTCTTCATTTGTAGACAGAAAGTAACAATATTTTTTTGTTAAAACATATATTTTAATGTGCTTTTAAAGATAAATCAATGAGCATTTCTTGCTCTGATATTGAAAGGCCAAATACATCATGTGTTTTAAGCACAAATGGGTTTTCTACCCATTCATATTTTGACATGTCAAGAGCTTTAAAATAAAATGAGAATTGTTTCTAGAGATTAGTCAAATAATTCTTAATAAACATTTTACTTCTATTTCATTTGCAGGACAAGTGTTTTTGAAATTGGGAAACATATCCAAAATATTATTTTTCAAATTAATCATCCATAATTCAAAAATTTTCTTAAATGCAATAAACTTATCTTTCTGCATCAAAACATGAGATTGAGGTCCTTGAGTTGATTTATTTAAAATACTAAGTTTTTTAAAAATAACAAGCTTTACAGGGAATTTTGTATTATAAAACAATTTCTAATCTCTATAATTATCAGTCAGAAATATGGCAATTTCTTTTTCTGGTTCCAACTTGCAATAATATAAAAGTGTATTGTGTCCTGTGCTCATATCATTATATAATTTTCAATCAGCCTTCTTTTTAATGGATTATTTTTAATAAAGTTGACAACTTTCACAATAATTTTAAATATCATTAGCAAATCTTCACTCATACTTTTTGAAGTGAGTGATTATGTATCATACAATGTATCCAAATTGTACAAGGAATTACCTTTCAAACTAGAGTTTGTAAGCCATCAATTTGTTCTACCATAAATCGAGCTCCATCTGTACATATCCCAACACAATTTTCCCAAAGAATGCCATTTTTATTTTAAAAAGTATCAATCACATTGAAAAATTCTTTTGCTGTGGTATTGTTTTTCAATAGGTTTACATAATAATAAACCTTCTTTAATATCAGTTTCCACAACAGATCTTACAAATGAAATCAAATGAGCATCTTTAACTACATCTGTTGCTTTATCCAACTGCAAAGAATTATCCAACAATTTTAGTTTTTCTTTAATTTATTGTGAAGATCTTTATTTTTTTTTTTTTTTTTTTTTTTTTTTTTTTTTTTTTTTTTTTTTTTTTTTTTTTTTTTTTTTTTTTTTTTTTTTATTTTTTTTTATATATTTAAATATAATAAAATTTAAAAAATTCAAAATTTTTAAATTTATAAATTTATATTTTAAATTTATAATTCATTTTTATTCCTCAATATAAAATATCATTTCTTTAATATAAAGTTAATTATTAAAATTGATGGAAAAGATGGTAGAATAAAAAAAAAAAATTTAAAAATTTTATTTTTAATTTATTTTTTTTTAAATTTTTTATTTTTTTTTTTTTTTTATTTTGTTTTTATTTATATATATATATATATATATATATATATATATATATATATATATATATATATATATATATATATATATATATATATATATCAAAAACTTTTCTTTGGGCTGTATTATTTGCAAGTGGAATTTTTCAAAGTTGGTTAGCACATGATTCACTGAGCATGTCAATAGCAAGAAAGTTTGTGAATTAAAATGACTTTTATTAATTATTTTATTAGGAAATCTCAAGTTATTATAATTAATAAAAAAACTTTGACTAACACATGTTTTTGCTAATTACTTGAGAAGTAATAGTTTTTCAGGACATCAAAGCATTGGTAACTTCTGCAAAAAAAAAAATTATATCTGTGAATCAGAATTTTTAATGAGTTTAAAAAAAATCAGGGTTTTAAAAAACTTTAAACACAATTTTTTATTATCAGGCATAACATTTTCTCAGTGTGGAACAGTGGAATAACTAGAGAGTCACAAAGGAATGCAATGTCTATGGTTCAAACAGTCCAAGTGCTTATAAACTTGAAAATCTGTAGCAAGGCAATTAAAATATATTCATATGAAAACAATTATTAACTATATCTCATAAATTGTTGTTATATGGTGCAAGAAATTATTTTGAAAATCCAAAGTACTCTTCACAACACATACAAGGCTATTGCTCATTGTTTAAAAACTAATTTACTTGTCTCTATAAAATTCACATTGTTTACATTGGCATCCTATATTTTATAAACATTCTTCTAGATTACAAACATTCTTCCATATGCCATGAATTGGTAGCATGATGCTTTTGTCATATTACTTTTTAGCAAAGAAATATTGATAACAATTTGAAGGAATTTTTATGACCAATCACATATTAGTTTTTGATCATTTTTCATTAAAAAAAGAACTTTGTTTATTTATTTTTAATGATTTTTGTTGCAATTATTTGAAATTAACTGTGATTGTTCAATTTTTTCAAAATTAACATTAAAATTATTAATTTAGTTGAACTCGCTTGAATAAATTAGTGTTTTATAAATAAATTAGCTAAAAAATCTTAGGTTTCATAGTATTTGGTAAAAAATAATATAGTGTTAAGGACTATTAAATTAATTCTTAAGATACAATTTGCAGAAATAAATAAATTGAAATAAGGCTTATTAGTTAACATAAAAACTTAGTGATAATGAGTAATGGAATAGGGAGAGTTTTAAAAAAGTGATGAATGAGGCTCAAAAAAGAAAACTTAAAAAAGAGAAAAAACAAACATTACAAAAAATGGCAAAACTTGATAATTTTGTAATAAAACCAAAAATAATTCAAGTGAAGCTGCTCAAGAAAATCGTGAAACTATGGAACATGAAGATACCAATAGAACAAATGTATGTGAAATTTTAGAACAACCCAACAACCAAAATGTTAACAAGTGTGTGAATGAAACAGATTCCAGACAACAGGGAGCTGAGAACATTCATGAAAGTACTGATGTAAGTTATTTAGGAAAATATATTAACCAACATAATTTCTGATGAAACAAAATGATTTATAATAAGTGTCCAACCACATAGAACCAAAGGGCCATTTCTGAAAAATTTGAACCAACAAAATAGAAGTTTTAGTGAGACATTATTATTCCATTTCAAAATATGGTCCAGTCCCACATTTATTGTTATGCTATTCAAATATTTTAGATGCTACATATTGTGAACCATGTTGGGGTTTTTTTTTCAAAATATAATAGCCAATGGTAATCTGAAATAAGAGAATGGAAAAATTTATCTATTAGTATAAAAAGACATAGTGCTTCTCAACATTATATTGAATTGTGTGCTGTGTAACAAAATTTGATACAATGTGCTGTGTAACAAAATTTGATACAATGCATCTTTTAAAAAAATGGTTCTAGAACACTTATTTCTTATAACATTAATGTTAGCTAAAAATTCTTTTTTATTTTGTGTTCATCAAGAAGGACTATCAGATGACTATAATGGAAACTTTTTATCACAAATATAATTGCTTGCTAGCTATGATAATGTTTTAAGACAGGTATTAGATATGCCAGCTAGTTCAACAAAATATTGGAGTCCAAAAATACAGAATGAATTAAAAGAGTGTCTGTGAAAAAAGTTAGCAAAACAATTGATGGATAAGATAAACTCATCACCATTCTATGTTTTGATGTTGGATACTACACAAGATCTTAGTCAAAAACATCAGCTGATCATAATTATATGACATGCACACGTAATTCGGGATGAACATTAGCAACCAACCAATATCAAAATTCTGGAGACATTTTTGGGATTTTACAAATTAAAAGATCATTCAGCAAAAGGAATGACTAACCAAATCATGGAATTATTGAACAATATATTCTGATTGAAAAATACAATGGTTAGTGCTACAATGGTGCTAATGTAATGAATAGTGTTTGTAGTGGAGTACATGGAAGGGTTTAAAATATTCACTTCAATACAGAATATGTAACATTGTACCAATCATAATTTAAACTTAGTGATTAATGGCAGCACAACTATCATGAAGTATTGCCATTTTTTTCAACTATTCAAAATATATACACCTTTTGGGAAATGGCATAAAAAGATAGATTATTCTTTCCAATTTACTACAGGGTCAGAGGGTTCTGTAAAAAAACTTAACCCAATATGATTATAATCTATATTGTCTATGAAATTATGTTTTAATGATATCATAAAGGGATTGATCAAAATAAATTTGCAATCCATTAAAAAATAAGATCATTGTATAAAAAAGGCAATGTCAATATATAACTTCATATTTATTTGTATACTTTTATATAAAGTAATGACTGAAGTTATTCTCTTTTTAAAACATTATAAAAATGTGATCTTGTCTTAGACAAAGCTACATCCATACTAGATCGTGTATATACAAATTTAAATAATTTTCGAAACTCACATGAAAAAATAAAATTAGAAGTTAAAAAGCTAACAAAAAAAAAATGTAGGATAGATACGGATTTTCAAGTCAAAAGACAAAAAAGTGCAAACAATACTTCAATGAATTGAGTGCCAATCGACTTAATAATGATGAATAATTATTTCGAGTCAGTCTTTTATAGTGTAATAGATAAACCAACTGTGCAAATTAAAAAGTGTTTAGTGGGAATGCAGACATTAAAACATTATTTAAATTTTTTAGAATGTAAAAAAATTATGAATATGGCAGATAATGATGTGTTAGGTAATTTCTCAAATCTTAGAAATAAGTACCAAGAACTTTTTTTGGAACAGCTTAATAGACAATTAATTCAAGTGTCTTCTTTAGTAGAGATGAGCCCACAGAAAACATGATGATTAAGAATTTATCAGACTTGTTAATTACTAAATACAGCTGTTTGGAAAGTGAATTTAGTCAAATATATACACTTTCAGTAACTAGCTAGTGTTGAAAGGTCTTTTAGTAAATTAAAAATAATAAAAGATTACAAAAGAAATTCAATTGGCCAAACAAGGCTTAAAGGTTTTGCAATGTTAGCTGTTGAGCAAAAGGAAGCATCTAAAATGGACTTAAAATAACTAATTAGTGATTTTGCAAATGCAAAGGTTAGGAAGAAGATTTTTTGAAGTGAGTATTTGTATTAAATTACCTTATATGATATTTATAATATAAATATATAATTAAAAATTTGTGAATATAAGAAAAATCAAGGTTCCGAATTTTAAAATGGAGCTCTTTTTGAATTTGTCCCTTCGGACCCAATTTTTCTGGTTATGTCACTGGTGTAAAGCCCTGTTATATGTTATTTACCAAAAACTTATTGGATTGCATGTAATATGTGTATAATTGAATTTTAGTTTGCTTTACTGTACGTATAAGGTTGAAAATTGTTGTCTACTATGTAATAGAAAATAACAACAATAACTCACTCCAAATGCATCTGTATAAATAAATCAATATAAAAAATAATACACCAGTCCTTTTTCACTAAGCATAAATTTTGGTAAATAGCATCAGATGTGTTATGATTCGAACAGTTACTAATTATAACAGAATAAAAGTATAAAATTATATATATTTTCAGGGATATTTTTTATTCTATTTTCCTTCTTAAAAAAAAACAACATTTCTCTCTTTGTTATAAACTTTTATGGGTTCTTATTACTGTCTTTATAATCTTTTTCTTATTAAATATTAAAAAAGGATAATCACTTTATTTCAATGTATGCAAAATTATGTTTACTCTGGATATACGTACAATCACATTTGAATAATATTTTACTCACATGACCAAGCCATTGTCTTGAATAGCAAGAGGTCTAAGCTGCTCCCCGATATGCTTATCTTCAGTGATATTTTCTAAAAATCCAAAGCATGATAGCGTTGTATTACAAAAATCCTAAAAAAGAAAGTAAAAATAAATATTATAATAATATATATCACTAAATATAATATACAATTAAATTTTATTATAAAAGAGTAATTGTTTAATAAATTTATTTCTTTCAAAGATTTATATAAATATTGAATAATTAATGGATACTAGATGGCAAATGTATGGACAGCAAGGGAGGCAGTTCAAAGAGAAATGGAATGGTCAAGTTTTCATATGAGAGATACAAAAAGTAAAATGAAAATGTTTGGTAGATTGCAGTTTATGGATAATAAAAGAATAGCTAAAATAGTATTTAATTGAGTTATGAGTAAAGGGAAGGTAACAAGATGGGTGAAAAAGGTAATATGATTTGCAAAAGATTTGGATAAAAAATTTATATCTGTATAATTGTACAAAAGATGGGATGATTGTGTTAGGAGGATTGTTGAGTGTTATAGTGGTAAGGAATGGAATAAAAGAATATATTTATTAATAAAGAATAGGGAGTTAGAGAGATGGAGAACTAGTATGGAGAGTAAAAAGAGTATAAATATATATAGAAATAAACAGAATATTAGGTGTGAGTTAATTTATGATAATAGTAAGAAAAGTAATTTATTGTTTAAGGCTCGAACAGGATCTTTAGCAACAAGAGAATATACATGTAAGTGGAAAAATATGGGTGATTTAGTCTGTAAATTATGTAAGGAAAGAATAGAAAATATTAGCATTTGCTAACTGAATGTAAATGCTTGAAAACAGAAAGGGCACATATAATGAAGTTATGAAAAAATAAATATGAAAAAAGTGATTATACAGAAAGTAGATTATTAGTTTTTATGCTAGGTTTAGAAAAAGATAAGAGGGATTTAGATATAAAGGCTGTAGAATTGACAAAGACTATGTTGTGGAAATGGGATGGAGCAAAATATGGGAAAAAATTAGACTGGGGAATGTAAAATTAAGTAGCTAACAAGTTTTTCTTATTGCTGAGAGATTCTTGACTTCGTTTACGAAGAAGCTACAGTACATCACATCACATTTGACTTGGTATTTATTAAGATAAAAATGATTGCTATGTAGCACTCATTTAGAAAGATTTAATCTAATTTTCTAAAGATTTGGACATTTAATTTTTGCACTCCTATCATTACTTGTCTGACTATATATAATTAAAACTAATCTAGAAAATTACATATTATGATAATATCAGTTGTAAAATAACTGCTTGATCTTTGATTTTTAGCAGACAACAAATGGTGTATGTTAAACAAAACAAGATATTTAAATGTTTAAATATAGGCGCACACAAACAGTCTTAAATAATATTGTAGTTGCAAATAACTCTCCAGCCTTTATTCACAAAAGAATTATGGAAGAAAAGGCATTATTCATCAGTAATTAATTTATAAATTTATAATTATTCATCAGTATAATTTAATTGCTAGTGGGTGATATTTCTTTTTATGGATTTTCTTTTTTGTTTTACATTAGCACTAAAAATGTCAAGATACCCAACTACCAAAAAATACGTGGATAATTATATAGGTTGGTTATAGTCCGGATACTTGAGGAAAAAATGTAAGACTGCTTGGATTAAAAAAAAAATCAAGTATCATCTGGCTTTAAACCACAGACCAGGGGAATTGCAAGTGAATGTACTAATAAATAGAGAGGCACTTTACCTAATTACAGGTAAATGATAAATTCCAATACTGGGAAGAGTATAACCCATCTTCCATATGTAATGAAGACAGACCATGTTACAATTATATTTTTGTTTTTATAGTCCATACATTGACATTTTACGTTAACAATGAAGATTAATCTAAGACCTTTATCTCCTGCTAATAACATTTATATACATTGCAATTTTTCAATTCGAATACATCTTTGAAACCTCTACTATTTGATAATGCTAAAATGTTGATATAATCCTAATGTTAAAAAGATAATAAATATCAAAGATTTAAATGTAAGGCAAAAATGAAATGATGGAATACATTTACAATAAATATACCTTTATGAGAATGTGATAAAAAATTAGATCTCTCTAATCTTAAAAATACAAAAATACACCATAAAAAGGGGGTTGAATAAAATATAAAATTTTATGCTAAATATTACTTAAGACAAAATAAAGCTCACTGGCATGACAAAAAAATCTGTAAAAATAGAGACAACACTATTATCTTACTAAACAACAATGAGTAAATGATGTGTAAAACTGATAAAATATAGCAATAGTAACAAAATATGGCTAGGCACATATATTTATGGCTAAGAAATTTAATAATAAATATATATATTGCATTCATAAATTCTTGCTTACATTTATTCACATTCTATATAACTCCATAAAGGACTAATATGTCACATTCTATATTACATATAACAGTAATATTCTGAGAACTATAATGATAGCCATACTTACATCATAAATAAATAATACAAAATCATAGATATAATGCATACATGAATAAACATTAGAAACTAAATATTTGTACCCATTTTACCAATTAAAAAATTAATAGTCCTTAAAACTTGGTTTTTCATACCATTTAACAGCATAATAGTCTAATAAAGAGTCATTGGATATGGTGAAGATTTTTGTACAATATCCAGACAATATTGAAGATTATAATTAACAATAGCAAATAAAATCTCAGATAAATAGAGATTTAAGCACTAACATAACTAATACAGTCATTTTCAGTAATAGTGTAGTATTCATTTAACAACATGTCAATAAGCAATTTAAATAAAACAATAAAATTAATAGCAATAAGCATTGCATATATTTTTAACTAGCATTTTGAACAGTAATAAGCATAGCAGATTCTTTAAATAGCATGTAGATAGAAGATAATATTTTTTTAAAAAATATTTCTTAACTCCATGTGACAAATATTAATAAAGAGCAAACATACCTTTATCAGAATATAAAATGTTGAGGAACTACAAATAACTTTTTAATATGAGCATATATAAACTTTTTATTGATAATATACATTATAAAATAAAGAGCAGATTCTAGATGACAATAATAAATAAGATTTATACTTTCTTGACAATAAAATATTTCAATCTGCAAGTGAATACATCTAATGAATACAACAGTCTTTATTTGCAAAACATAAATTAAAATGAACATTAAGTCTAGGTTATATCATATTTTATCTTTCAAAGACAAATAAAATATTTATTAGCAAAATAAGTCTATTTGAGCATAATAATTTTATTTCTTATATCAGAATAAAACAAATATTCCATATTAACATTTAATAACACAGATGTCAGTCACAGAAAAAATGCATAAAATGATGTTTTACATTCACAAAATATTTTCTTAGCAAGAAAATAATACATTATAACTAGACTATATCAGGTATTCATTTTATAAATGATGAAACAAGTGCTTCATTTTATCTCAGATAAGAATATAATACAATAATAATTTTTATGAGTATCACTTTAAAATAAATAGCCATAGGGTTAACAAGTTTTTTTCAAGCAAGTAATTATATGTTTATTATTAATATTTATTAGCTTCTTTACCATTTACATAGTTCTACTATTCCATCTAACAGTTCTAATTTCATAAAATCAAATTAAACCAAAAAGAATGCTTTGTAAAACAAAATCAATACTGAATATTAAAAAATGTAATGTTTAATTTTCTTGTAGAGTAAGCATGTAAATTCCTGTGAAATTAATCAAAAATAATTCAAAAGTTCTGGAATTCAACAATAAAATTATCACTTCAAAATCAATTTTAGACATGATAAAATAAGCAAATTGAAATGAATTATAGTTCTAGCAATATAATGATACCTTCAGTATAAATTTACTGTTATCATAGAACATTGAGACAATAGGTTGCTTCCAGAATTTATGCATTGATTGGAGTTTCTAATGGAGTAGAAACAGAGATATTTAAAGCATGACAGAGAGACAAAGCTATAGCCCTGAACAGACGATTATTTTAGCACTGCATAATTTTACCAGAAAATAATAAATAATAAAAAATACTTTAGAACACTGATAAAGAGATGATGAAGAGAACTAATGAAGTGTGTGTTAAAGTGTGGCAATCAAAGCTTAAATACAGTAAGTCATGTGATAGGTAATTAACTGAATGATTAACAATTAAGTACTTAATTTATTCAACCTAATTAAGCTGAGAAGTCAAATAATTAATTTGTTAAGATAAATATTCTAAAAATAACTTTTAATGACACTACATTGTCTAGATAGTAGACAAACAATAATTAATATTACATTATTGTTACATTAAGTTAGACATATCATTTAATAAATGAAAATTATTATTATATCAATAAAATTTAAATAAATGTTTTTAAATATTCTTTTGATATCTGCAGAATATTAAATTAGCTGTTTTTAAAGTATTAAATATTTTTACAACATTAAAGACAAAAGCATTAAATTACTTTAAAATACTAACTTTTCCATCCAGGAAGTTAAAAATTATTATTTTCTTTTGACTTTTAATTCTAAATAAAAATTGATTACATTCACACATCACATAGGAATAAGATAACTGTTTTAAAAATACTAATCTAAAGTCACTATCTATTTTCTAATATTTTAAAATAAAAATTAGATTATTACTAAATTAGCATTTATAAACATTACATTTAAATAAACTGCAAGTTAATTAATTACAATACTGAGAATTAATAAGGCACTTTTAAAAATTAGTTAAAGTATTTTAACTTATATAAGTCTTTTTTTTATTGATAATTTTATCTAATAAGTATCTATAATAATTACATTATGAATATAATTATATTAAAAATAAATTACTGACTAATCCTAACATTTACAAGATTAAAAACGCTTAATTGCTAAGTAAAAATTATTTATATTTACTTATATAAATTGGGTTTAAATAATAATATTTTATAATAATAACCATAATTCAGTTAAATAGTTTGTCAATAACTTATCATCACCATAATAATAATAGCATTTAATTGATAGAAAATAAGATGATTTGCCTAGTTCAAAATTAATTTATATGCCAGTATTTAGTATTCACTAAGCAAAATTAATTTTAATCCAATCTGTTTTTTAATAATTAAGTTGTGTCTTTGGTGAGTGCAGTATTATGTATATATGCACACACACTAGTAGTAAAATATTTTAAAATTAGCTCAGTTATTTAAATGTAATAACTTTTTTTAAAAGGTGAACTTTATAGTCAAATTTATTATCTTTTGGTAAATTGTTTTTTAATAGTTTGGAAACAATACTTAATCTTAAAATATTTTTTTATTAATTGTAATAAATTCATTATTAATTAAAATCTTAACAAAATATAGTTTTCTTTCATTAAGTATTGTTATCCAGAAAGTTTTAGAATAATTAATTATAAATTTGGAAATTTATTAATATATTTGGCTTATCTGGTTCAAAAATTTTAATAATTGTTTTGCTGATTAGAGAGATTCCTTAAATTTCTCATTGGGTCACACAATGAACTGTAGATCTATAAAGTACCAGCTAAAGTTGTTTAATTATTCTGCTTAATTCTGGTTCCACTTATTCTTCTGTGTCTACTGATTCTGCTATAATTACTTGTGCCCAACAATGATAAATTTAGAACTTGGACCAGTTGCCATATCTGAAGCTGTAAGTTGCCAATACACCTGAAGATGAACCCCATTCTCCATCATGAATCTGTTACTAGCATGTGCTAACTTCACCTGCCAAGTGACCAACTGAACCAGTCAACTGCTGACATCTTAGAAACAGTCATATCAATGCACTTTTTTCATTGATGAATTAAGTCTTTGAAAATTATATCAACATGTCAGGTGTATGTATGCATTTATATACTACCAGTATAAAAAGTAATAGCCTGATATTCACTTTACTATATACTTAAGGTAGAACCTTTATGTGAATTATTTTTTAGATATACCAATAAGTCAGTGATGCATAAGGGTCACTTTTTATTTGACTCATCCATAATTTTTATATTTCTATTGTGTAATAATGCCAACAATACTTATCTCAGACAATCAATCAGAACTTTCTTGCCAATAAAAAGCCAACACTTTCTGCAAGCTATATTGTAACTTGTCAAAAAATTAAAAATATTGTAACCTATAAAATAACTACCAAATTGTAATCTATAATTGTGGTTAATCAAAAAATCATACATGATAAGCTCAATGGATGTCAATATAAATGCCATATGCCACAATAATAATGAGAAATAGAGGGATAAATAATTATAACAAAATATCAATAAGATCAAAGCAATATGAATAACTTAAGTAGAAAAGAACTCTTAATTCATACTTATGAGAATGAAATACTTTTAATATTAGAAGTATGTCATTAAAGTTACATTAAAATACTTCTCTTCACAACCTCTACCTCACTTCTTATCAATCCTTTAAGCATCTTATTGCCATGATCAGAGAAAAAATTTATAGTATTGAGATGTTTTCTTAAATATTTGTCACAATGATATTTTATTAAACAATTTTTCTTTAGGAAAAATAATGTCCTTGATAACATTAATTATAAAATGAATTGGGTATCTCAGGTTAAATATGACTAAATTTAATTATGATAACTTGAATTATCTTGTAATTCTTAAGGTTTATTTAACAAAGAATAAAATCCTAGTAAGTATAAAGTAAGACATACACCTTTCCCTAAAATAATGTCTCTCACAATTATGATAACAATAATAGTATCAATAAAATTTTAAATAAACATGGTTTATTCTTAATTTGGAATAATAAAAAAATAATTGACAATCAGATATTAAGAATGGATTTTATGACCATTCCAAACATCACACTAATAAACTACTTTAAAATATCTTCTAAATTTGAATTCAGTAATTTCATAATCTCAATGTATTATAGAATAATAAAATAATCTTATAAGTATTGAAAATAATTTAAAAATATGCAGTGACTTTTAATGAACAAACTAAATTGATTTAAATGATCTTCAATGATGAATATACAATTATAATTCTTTGTTTAACACAATCATCTCTTTCTTAGATGTAATTGTAATGTTTAGATATAATTTTAATAAATTGACTCTTATGTCAAACTTCAATACCCATGTATTTTTAAAAGATTACATTTAAATTAATTTACAATATTCTTATGATTTACTAAATTTCTGGTTAATGACTGGATGATATAGAAAATGACTATAAGAAAATTTAATTAACAATAAACAATATTATTTCACATAAAATAAATAACAATTAATGACTGTATCATATCTTTCAATGTCAACAAAGCCAAGAACTTCTATAGATATAACTTTCTGTTTTTAAATATCAGAAAATTAAAGTTTACAAATGTATTGGGAAAAATAAAATTAATAAGTGAATATAATATGGTCGGTCAATAAAACTTTCCATTAATTTGAATTTTAATAAGTCCTCACACTTATTAAATTCATACCATGATAGTGTCCCTTATGAATATTTACTATAATTAAATATCTGGTTGGCTCAGAAAAGAAGAAAATTAGTAACAATTGAATTACAATTAAATATATAAACTTACCAATCCAGTGATTAAATGGATGATAAAAAAGTGTATATCATGTATTTTATGCCAAAATATAATTTAACATTTTGAATTTTAATTAGCTATCAAATTTACATTTTAAGTACTAGAAAAGCATATATACAGGACTTACACACCAACAATGTAATTTACACTCAGATAGACCAAGAATTCAAAATGAGGTAAGAGTGGCATTCCTCAATACCTGATGAAAACCAATCAATCAACAGAATAAAGTCATAGTAAAATATCACACATGGCTTTATACAAAATACACTATCAACAGTAAAGTAAATCCTTATTTGAATATCAATATAAAGCCAAAATAAAATTTTGATGGCATGAACTCATAAATAAATGCATTTACTTTTGAGGGTGATAAAGAAATAAACAGACTTAATCTCTAGTCATGAGATGATGAAACTGAAATATCAGTGACAATAATAATAACTAAGTTTGCCTTAATAGAATATCATATGCTTAAGATATAAACACAAAATAGAGAGAGTCAAGCAACAGTCTCCAAACTTTGGCAAAATAAGTAAAAAAAGTAAGAAAAACTAATGATACTATCTTTTAATTCAATGCAATAACTAACAGATGTGTAAAAATAAATAATAATTAATGCTAATATAGTTTACTAAAATTAAGCAATAAAATAAGCAATAAGATAAACAATAGAAATATACATCCACTTATATCTAATTCAGCATAATTATATACCTTTAATAAATAAATAATTCAAAAGAAAGGGCACACATAACATTTTCAAAATATGTAATTATCAATCAATGACATTCTGAGAACTTTGATAAAACTTTATAAAATAGCATATAAAATTATATCAAATAATATGCATATAAAATAATGACATTACAGGCAAATATCATAAACATAAATAATAAAATATTAAGCCTTTTTACTATTAAAAATAAAAGTAAAATCAAAGTCCTTTTAAACAAATAAAGTTCTGCCAACAATGAAGATATTCAACATACAAAAATATAACATAATTGAAATACAAAGAACACTTCACAATTATTCTTAAATAGAATGTTTAGATTAATGATGCTAGCAAAATGTGTTGATATGGTCATTCATTTAAACATTTTTTTATGGATTAAGCACTAAGAGTATTAATTTCATGTTTAAAACAGTCATTTAATGCTTCATCCTTCAAAACATTTCACTAAATAATAATAATAAGCAATATTAAGTAGGAGAAATAGTTTTTTCTTGAAATATCATTTAAAATTATTAGAGCAGTTTCTAGAATGACAATGAGAAAGTGAGTGAGTGAGTTTTCATAACTAATGCATGAAAAATTTACATAAACTTGATTAAAGATAATATTGATTTTAGAAATATTCATATTTCCATTTATAAAATGAAAACAATTTGATAAAAATACTTCAAAAGCATTTATTATAATTTTTTCAAATAATATCAGTGTATTGTTTTTCCTTCACAGATCCAAAAAAAATATTTCTTTTCTCAAGGTGGAATAGATACAATAGGCAAAAAAATTTTATGCTGCTATTAAACAATAAATAATATTTTCTTGAAATAAGAGCATACACAAATGTACATTCAAGTAATATCTTTTAATTAAGTCAAATGTTTTCTTTTTAAAAAGAGTAATTTTATATACAATACACCTAAAATAACAAGCAAGTGTTTATTATAAGAAGTTTAAAGTTCTTCACACGAAGTGAAATAATTTCAGATATTATTTTTTATAAGATAAGTATTTTTAAGAATAACATAATAAAGTTATTAAATAATTTTAAGAATATTATTGCTGCAGAGACTTTAAACTATTTTAGAGCAAACTTGAATATTAAATAGACATTAAAATAAGTCTTGAAATCAACACCAGTTTTTACATAGACAAAGCAATGATAACAATGTCTTTTAAAGCTCCTTAAAATTCAAATATTTAAACAGCATAAATTTAAACATTAAAATAACTACTTAGTTTTACCATTAATGTTGATTGCAATGTAAATTCCTCATACTTGAATTTCTCATTTAGATATTGCCTTAGATAAAATTGGCTTTTGGCCAACCATAATTTTTAAAACCAATATGAAATAAAATTGTTTAAATAAAGTTAAACTTATTAAATTAAATAATTGCAACTTAAAAACATGAATGCACCAAATATGTTTTTATTTCCAAGAGTCAATTTCTCTTATTTATATCCTAAATCATGTGATTATGATTTCTAATATTAATGTTTTAATTTTTACCCACTTTATTTTATTAGTTTGAATCCAATGTGATATAAACTCTAATGAGACATTTTAAAAATAATCTCATTATATATATATTTTAAAATAAATTAATTTACATCTATACAGATAAATCAAATATTATAGTGAAAATAAAATACATTATAAACCTTACTCCAAATAAAAACATCTTATAATATTTATTTAACACATTCATTTTAATTTAATTAAGTTCTCAGAACATTTAATATTGTCTTTTAAAAAAAGATATTTAAAAACATTTTAGACAAGGAAGTGTTAAAGAAATTAATTACTTTACATTCATTCATCCAGATATTTATGTATTCACTATGTTTGAATGCTAGTTTTATAATTATCAGCTTTATTATGATTTCTTCTAATTAACTACAGCTAAAATATTTAATTATAATATTTTTTATATTAAAATTTAAATTATATTACAGCAATCTAATATTTAATTTAAATATTAACAAACTTTAAATATAGGGGTTTGAATTTGGTTTTCAAATTTAAGGCTAATACTAAATCTTTCAAATACTTTAATAATTAAATTATGATTATTTTAATCTTATTAACTTATAAGCTGCATTAATTAATACTATTTTATAAAGCGCAGACGGTATTGAAAATTAAATTGAGAGAGTGCAAATAGTCACAAGCACTTGAGAAATTTGCACACTCTCAATTTAATTAATTAATACTTTAAATTAAAAAATACTTAAAATTTAAATACTCAAACATTATAAATAACTATATTATGTTATATATAGAACTTGCAAATAAGTTCTTAACAAGCTTTGCAGAATATCCCCAACACCAGACCAGTTTCTGCTACTGGATTTCTTAGTGAAGTGCTAGGATATTCAAATATTAGATTAAAAATACCAGGACAAGTCCAGCACTCTATCTAATGGATAACTATTAAATAAAAAATCTGAAATTTTCAGACATCTATGTCTTCTAATCCAGCTATGTAACTTAAATAGCTATATTGGACTAAACCAAGTTCAGATACACCATATGAATGACTGAAAATTTCAGATTTTCTACTTAATAGTTATCCATTAGATAAAGGGCTGGGCTTATCCTGATATTTTTAACCTAATGTTTGAATATCCTAGCACCTGACTGAGGAAGCCAGAGGCAGAAACCGGTCTGGGATATATTGACATACAACTTGATTTCTTTGTAATTACAAATAACTATTTATTATAAATAACTATTTATAAGACAAACAAATTATAACTTAGGCTGTTAAATATATTTTAAAGTTATAGAAGATTACAAAAATATTTATACAATGACTTTTCATATACATAACCATAGATTATTCAGCAACAACAAAATTTATCCATTATAAAATTAAATTACTGAATTTTTTTAAAGAAATATTAGGTTAAGATATGACTTGACATTTAGTTTCAAGCCAATGCTAAGGGTCCCAATATATATATATTGTAATGGGCACATACGTGCATTACATTATTTTTTATTAGTAAACATAAAAAAAAAAGTTCGCCAATAAAAATTTCTTTTTTAAGAATTAAAAACTGAAAATTAAAAAATCATCTTAAACTCACATATATATAAAATCACATAGATAAATAATTATTAAAATAAAACTTTATTAAAAAAAGAATAGTTTAAAACTAAATTTTCAGAAAAGATTTAGAGATAAAAATATATGTTTAAGTTTGAAAACAAGTTAATTAATCTTTTGTAAAATGGAAATGATTATTTTAATTAGTAAACTAGCCTTTGGGCATTTAAATGTATAAGCATCGGTCAGATAGGAAAACAAAAGAAACTTTTAGCAAATGAAAGAAATCCATCGGGAAATCGGACCTTAAAGAAAAGGTTTTCACCATCATGATGTAATGTTGAGTTAATCCACAAAATTATTATAAAAGGAAAGGTTTGAAAATAAAAGAGAATTAGTTATTACAATGTGACTATATGTGTTAGTGTGGAGTTGAAGGAGAAGGGATTGAAAAGACACACTCTTCAATCCCTTCAGTTTTGTTAAAAAAAAAAAGAGAAATGACATCATTTTTTTTTCTACATTAAGGACCAACTAAACTAAAAGACCTCCAGATAAATAAACAAAGAAACAACAGCTGACTCAAACAATCTTTTTAGGATGGCATGGGAATTTATGTTCAAATGGAAAGCAACAGATAAAGATGAACTGTTTTAAACCATAAGAACTTTATAATTAATGAACATTAAATTAAAAACTTTCCGTATTTAAAATAATTAAAAAATAGAATCCTATCTGACCAACGTTATTTATTAATTAGTTATAATTTTATTTAATGTATTTCTTTTGTAAAATCATTTCCATTTATTTATTTATTTGTTCTTTAAGTTTTATTATGATTTCTGTTTTCCATTAAACTAGTTATATAAATATTAAACTTAAGTCGGGCATGAATGGCTATATAGATTTGTAAAGTTATATTAGGGGAGGGTAATCTTAGGTTATTCATTTCGTAGTTGAATTAGATCAATGGATTGGATATATTGGTGTAATTAGTAGATGTAGTACAAGATTCGCTATGGGCAGAATCACTATTATACGCCACACACACTTGTTTTGCCTATGGGAGGAATTATAAGATGGAGACCGCAGTTCCTTTTTTATGGAGTTTTTTTTATTGCTCTCATTGTCAGATAGATGTAATATTCCTATCTGATGAGAAGCAGTTCCTTCTCTTAACCTAATTGTGCTGCTGTATTCGTATTACATTGAACACATCGATATATCAGATGATTGAAGTTTGGTTTGACTGCGAACCTATGGCCTAAGGTTAAACAAGGATTGAATATTTTCTTTTCAAATGCAAATCTATGTAGTCTATTCATACTCGACACTCTAAATAAAGATGCATTAAATTTAAGTTGGGTATAGACACTTGCATGGGTTTGTTACCAGTTGATTATGTTTTTGGTTTTCATATTCGATCAAAATATATATAGACATTCGGTAAATACTGATACCTTACAGTGAGTATCTAAAATGTATTTATTCGGATGTCTTTTAAGTTATTGGTATTAATGCAAGCATCTTATGGTGAATGCTATTGGGTTACTTATAAATTTCCCTCTGCAATTGATGGTATCAATGATTTTGTATTTTGATCGTTTATGTTTATTTTGAAATGTTTTGACCGTGCAATCTATGTAACCGATCTATACTCAACATTTTTAAACAAATCTGTGCGAACTAATAATAGTATAAAATTAAAAATGTAAATTAAAAATCTAAATAAAAGTAAAAATAATGTTAAATGTTAATGTAAACATATTAAAATAATAATGTTAAAACTTATATATATAAATATATGTGCGTAAATAAATTTTTGTATGTCAATTACTGGCAGTGGCTTATTTTATTTATTTTTTAACCCTTAAACCGCTAATTATATTATTGGTTGTATGAGGTAAAAATCAAATCTTTTAATTGGCCAACTCACAAACTGAAGACAAAGCCTATTGTTAAAACATATTCGCCTATAATATTAAATTCAACTCAGATACGTTTATAAAAAGTATATTACTAATTTTTCAGGTTATGAAAGAGAACGAAAGTTCTTTCAAAAATAAATTGCTATTTATTTATTATAAAATATATTCAATTTTGGCAAATATAAAGCGAATGTCTAAACAAAAAAGAGCTGACGCAAACGCTTTTTTTCAATTTTATGATATGGAAAAGTAAAGATTTCTTTTTGCTAAATCTTAAGTATTTTTACTAAAATCTTCAATATTTTTCGAAAATAATTTTGTTTTTTTAGTATTCTCTCTGAAAATCATTTGTAATTACTCAATATATACTTAATATTCTTTAAAATTATATTCGAAATAAAAATCTCAGCGTTTTTCTTTATTTTCTTTGATCAGGCGGTTTCTTTGTTCTTTCCAGCCAATCAGAATGTCTTTTTCGGCTGAGAGCTGGCTGACAACCAATCACTGACAATGTTCTTTCTTTGTTTAGTTTTAAATGCGTTTTTTTTTGATTTTTTACTTGTAAAATAATTCGGAAGAGGGCACCATCTTACAGAACTTTTAAAAACCTAATCAATACCTGTCAAACGAATATTTTAGCATAAGAACTAGCAGGGTTAGAGTGACATCAGATGTTGACGAGATGCCTCATAAGTGGCGGTTGAAGAATTAATATTGAAATATAATTAGATAAGATATTATATTATTAAATCTCTGCTACTCCCTGAGCTAGTAACATGGGCTAATGACTGGAATCAATATATATAAAGAAAAAAATATTTTTTTTTTGACTTACGTATCTGCCTACTTTATAAATTTTTCTAGGTTCAAATGCCTAGATGGCGCCCTGTAGTGCAGATGACGTTAAGTCAAATTCTCTGGATCATTATAACTGGCTACCCAACTTGGGCCGATCTTTAATAAACTACCAGGGCCCTGAGTAAATTTCTTTTTTCAAAATGAAATATTTTTATCTGTTACATAAAGTCGTATACTTTAAATCTTATAAAAGCACTGCCAGAAAAAATTGCACATATATATTAAACATGAGAAAGTATAAATAATTTTAAAACTAATTTTTGTTAAAAAAAAAAAAAAAGTCAAAAGGTTGCAATAAATATGTTTTTTTGTTTGTTGATATATATATATTATGCTTTAACATGTATAGGCGCGCACAGCCATGTAAGTTTATGATCGAAATATGGTACCTTACGATGAGTACCGTTGGGAATTTACTTCAGTGTAATCCTATTTAAGCATTTTAATCAGTCATAAATAAGTTGGTGGGATTTATAATTGTGCTGCAAATATACACATATAAATCCATTATCTTTCAAAACGTATTTAGTTCAATGCAACCTTCTTAAATGAATAATTTAAATAACTTGCTTGTCATGCCGTGTGTAAAAATAAAATGTATAAAAAAAAAATAGAACTCTTGTGGGGAGGAGGTGTAGACGTGGATGGTCCTTAGGAAAATGATAGTCAACATTTTTTTTTGTATATAGTCTTTATACTAACCGAATGTTTTGTAAATTTTGTTAATCGTGTACCGTAATTACTAACCCTAAGTAAAATATTTTTTTTGTTCATTTTTTTTTAAGCAAGTTTACTGATATGTAACGGGCACATATGTACATTACATTATTTTTTATTAGTAAACATAAAAAAAAAAGTTCGCCAATAAAAAATTCTTTTTTAAGAATTAAAAACTGAAAATTAAAAAATCATCTTAAACTCGCAAATATATAAAATCGCACAGATAAATAATTATTAAAATAAAACTTTATTAAAAAAAAGAGTAGTTTAAAACTAAATTTTCAGAAAAGATTTAGAGATAAAAATATATATTTAAGTTTGAAAACAAGTTAATTAATCTTTTGTAAAATGGAAATAATTATTTTAATTAGTAAACTAGCCTTTGGGCATTTAAATGTATAAGCATCGGTCAGATAGGAAAACAATAGAAACTTTTAGAAAATGAAAGAAATCCATCGGGAAATTGGACCTCAATGAAAAGGTTTTCACCATCATGACGTAATGTTGAGTTAATCCACAAAATTATTATAAAAGGATAGGTTTGAAAATAAAAGAGAATTAGTTATTACAATGTGACTATATGTGTTAGTGTGGAGTTGAAGGAGAAGGGATTAAAAAGACGCACTCTTCAATCCCTTTAGTTTTGTTAAAAAAAAAAAAAAGAGAAATGACATCGTTTTTTTTCTACATTAAGGACCAACTAAACTAAAAGACCTCCAGATAAATAAATAAAAAAACAATGGCTAACTCAACCAATCTTTTTAGGACAGCATGGGAATTCATGTTCAAATGGCAAGCAACAGATAAAGATGAACTGTTTTAAACCGTAAGAACTTTATAATTAATGAACATTAAATTAAAAACTCTCCGTATTTAAAATAATTAAGAAATAGAATCCTATCTGACCAACATTATTTCTTAATTAGTTATAATTTTATTTAATGTATTTCTTTTGTAAAATCATTTCCATTTATTTATTTATTTGTTCTTTAAGTTTTATTATGATTTCTGTTTTCCATTAAACTAGTTATATAAATATTAAACTTAAGTCGGGCATGAATGGCTATATAGATTTGTAAAGTTATATTAGGGGAGGGTAACCTTAGGTTATTCATTTCATAGTTGAATTAGGTCAATGGATTGGATATATTGGTGTAATTAGTAGATGTAGTACGAGATTCGCTATGGGCAGAATCGCTATTATACGCCGCACACACTCATTTTGCCTATGGGAGGAATTATAAGCTGGAGACCGCAGTTTCTTTCCTATGGAATTTTTTTTTATTATTGCTCTCATTATCAGATAGATGTAATATTCATATCTGATGAGAAGCAGTTTCTTATCTTAACCTAATTGTGCTGCCGTATTCATATTACATTGAACACATTGATATATCAGATGGATTGAAGTTTGGTTTGACTGCGAACCTTTGGCCTAAAGTTAAACAAGGATTGAATATTTTCTTTTCAAATGCAAATCTATGTAGTTTATTCATACTTGACATTCTAAATAAAGATGCATTAAATTTAAGTTGGGTATAGATGCTTGCGTGGGTTCGTTACCGGTTGATTATGTTTTTGGTTTTCATATTCGATCAAAATATATATAGACATTCAGTAAATACTGATACCTTATGGTGAGTATCTAAAATGTATTTATTTGGATGTCTTTTAAGTTATTGGTATTAATGCAAGCATCTTATGGTGAATGCTATTGGGTTACTTATAAATTTCCCTCTGCAATTGACGGTATCAATGATTTTGTATTTTGATCGTTTATGTTTATTTTGAAATGTTTTTGACCGTGGAATCTATGTAACCGATCTACACTCAACATTTTTAAACAAATCTGTGCGAACTAATAATAGTATAAAATTTAAAATGTAAATTAAAATCTAAATAAAAGTAAAAATAATGTTAAATGTTAAAGTAAACATATTAAAATAATAATATTAAAACTTATATATATATATATGCGTAAATAAATTTTTGTATGTCAATTACTGGCAGTGGCTTATTTTATTTATTTTTTAATATTGAAATATAATTAGATAAGATATTATATTATTAAATCTCTGCTACTCCCTGAGCTAGTGACATGGGCTAATGACCGGAATCAATATATATATAAAGAAAAAAATTTTTTTTGACTTACGTATCTGCCTACTTTATAAATTTTTCTAGGTTCAAATGCCTAGATGGCGCCCTGTAGTGCAGATGATGTTAAGTCAAATTCTCCAGATTGTTATAATATATATATATAAAAGTAAAACAGTGGACTTTTTATAGAAAATGCTAAAATCATTGTTATATACTCAATACCACTCAGAATGACAAAAATTAAAATGTCTACAATTCCACGCATTTTAAAAAAAATGATAATGTCTTGTAGGTTATCTATAGATTAAATCTTTTACTTTGACATTTGTAATTGTTTCTTTTGTTATCCCAATGCAAACTATCTTTTCATTACAATTAGCATTTTTTAGAAAAAAGAGAATACATAACACTCAGTGTACACATCCTCTCTCCCTTGAAAATTCCACAAATCTGTATTTTCTTTTATTTAGTCAAATTCATTCATATCACTTTCATCCTTCAATATTTTTTAAAAAAATCATAGCATTAGAATTTTCCAAGACATATTTAAAATGTTGTTTGGCTTGATCAACAACATTCTGTATATCTATATAAAATCATCAATTTCTTTCTCATGGTAAAAATTTATTGGTGTTATAAACTTGAAATGTCTGTATTTAGTATTTTTCATTAAGTTAAATAATTAATTTTGCTACAATACCTGGTATTCTGTCCATGTTCATATTCTTATTTTTCATTTTTTGTTTGTAATGAATCTCACTCTACTTCCAATGCTTGTATTTAATGTAATGTCTAGAATCCACTTTCTGAATAAATAATTTTTTCCATTTTTTTTTTTTCACTTTTGCAATGTCTGCTATGCCTCTTCAATTGAACATAACATTTAACTTGTAAAATTTTCCTTTAAGTGAATATAGCTATAGTCAATTAAATAAAAATTATCCTTGGATGGCAGTCATTATTGATGTCACTCTGACTTTTTTGACATCTTTACAACTTTAGAAATATGAAGACCATAATTTATTTTTAATCTATCATGATTGTAAATCAAAAAAGATTCAAAATTCACACACGCACACACACTTATTCATCATAATTTCTTATAAATCAAAGTAACATCTCAGTTAAAAGTTATCAAGCATCTGAGAAAAAAGCCATGATATTTTTTGGTTTTAAACTCAAAACAAAATCAATAATCTGACTATACTGTTTGATGATTATTGCTAAATAGGATATATATGTTTGATTATTGTGATATAAATCTGTCATGTAATACCAATTATTATAATAATCGCAAGTCCATAGATTTCTATAAAATTATAACATATTAACAATAAATTGGAGTCTTAGGAGAGTGCATTTATTTTATTTAAGTTCTAAAGTATTAAGGACCAGATAATATAGAAAACATATAAATACATTCTCAAATTACTAATTAAAGATATTCTCTCATAAAAAATCAAATCAAAAGCGTCTTTTCATAATAACTGCTTGCTACTTAACTTTCATTTCTTTACATTAATATTAATGAAGATTTATTAATTTAAATATCTAATGTAAATTGCATATTATTTTAAAAAAAATATCTTTTTTGTTTATTTATATTTAAAAAAAAAACATATAAAGATTTTTAGTTATGCTAATTTGATAAAATGAAAAAAAAAATCTATTTAAATTTCATAAATTAATATCATTAATCATACTGAAAAAATATTTTTAAACATATATGTATACATGCACACACATGCTTAAAATTAATATAAAAGTCAATATTTTTAAAACATATTTAACATTTTATATTTTTCTAAAATCTACTATAGTAAAAATTATATCGCCCTCCCCTCTACATTTAAATATAAGAGAAGAAAAATTAAAAAGGAATGAAAATAATCAATTCTTGAGAGTTCTTTTTTTTTTTTTTTTTGGAGATTGTAAAAATGGTTATGAGATTTAACTGGTGGCCATATATCTTTTTATTTTAAGACTGATAGCAACAATTATTATAAAATTGATATGCCTATAGCATAAAAGTTTACGACTCTATTCTAAAGCAGTTTCTATCTTTTTTTTCCAACCATTTCCTGCAATTCTTATCAATTTAGCATAAGACTTCGATAAAACAGAATTTATATTACTTGCTCTCTCTCTATATATATATACACTACTTTATCAAAATGTTATAAAACTTGAAATATTTTATTATTTAAATCTAGGCCTCCAACACTATTTAAAATTTTAAATTAATTTATTAATACGTGTTATTACATAAGCAATAAAGCTTTTTAATAGCTTATTACAGATAAAGATCTCTTCAACAGTTTTTTTTAAAAACAAAGAAAATATAATACAGTAGGCAATAGCCATTAAACTTGTCAATTACTGGGATAGGGTAGGCTCTCGACAACATTTTAAATATTTACTCAACCTAGATTCAAACTATTACTACCTAAGATGTGTATACATAAATAAATATTTTTTATTATCTTTGAATTTCTATCATTACATATTTTCCCTTGGAAATCCTGAAAATAGCCAGAAATTTGATTGAAAATATACATTTTGTCTTTTTTTCGTTTAATGTTTTTTTCTATTTAATAATTATTTTTCTTATTTGTTTAGAAGTTTTAAATCTTTTTCTACATAAATAATCATCTTTTGTATCTCCATAGATGATTTAAGAAGAGCCATATCACTACGTGAAGCCATTTTTCAAGTATTTTGAAAAGCAATTGCAGAATCTCCTACATTTAACTGGAATATTCATTTGTAATATCAACAGTAATAAACAGTCATGTTTATATTAAGATATTTAACTTTCTTGTATTTGATCTTTTGATTTTTAATTTATTAGTATATTTTCAAATTTAATCTAAGGATATTTTAGTTAGTCAGACCATAATAAAAAATCAATAAGATATGCTTTTCAAATGGTTTTGCATTCTAATTTTAATTCATTATCTTTATAATCTTATTAGTTACTTTACTTAAAAGAATTTGATTAGAAATATGGCTACTATCCATTTACCCACATAGTAAATACTATTATAGAGAATGAGACCATGCAATATATCAATATTAATTTCTTTGTTTTGTCATTTGATATTTGACAATATTTTGAAGACATTACAGATTAAAGCTGTTTGATATTTTTTAAAATGTAAAATATATGGTCCATTTCAAAGTTTTAGATAAAAAAATTCTAATTTTATAGGGTTGGTAAACCATGATTTTGATGTTAAATTTTTATCTTTGGATTGTTCAATGCTCTTTATGGTAAATTGTGTGTGTATATATATATAAACAAAAATATATAGTAGTGATAATAGAATTGAGATAATTATGCTAAATTGTCCAAGCACTTTACTACTGTTACACAATGCTTTATTTTCCCCCTTTTTTACAGTTTACAGTTTCGATTGTGCCAGCAATCTTCTTCACAACTTTATATTTCCAACTGTTCCAATCAAATTTTTTTTATGCTTTATGTTTTTGGTGTATGAAATAATATATATATAAGTCAAAACACCACAGTATTTATAAATTAGGTTTATCCAAGTGCTCATCGTTAAATCTATAAATAATGCTACTAGATTGTAAATCTTATTAATAACTATCAGAAAAAATATAAAAAAGTGATTACAGTATATACAAATTTAAAATTCTGTGACATTTTAAATTAGTAAAAAAAAATCAACTAATTTAAACCTCATAATACTTTGCATAAGTCTTTTATTTTTTATTTTCTTTCAGTTATAACAAAAAATAATAAAAGTAATTTCAAAACCGATTTTTAACACCAATTTCTGTAAATAGATTATATAAACAATTATAATAGTTCTTTTGCTGTCACAACATGTGATTTAGCTGAGGGGATATTAATTTAATTGGTTGTTGCTTAGCAATAGCATTGCTACAACATATTTCTCTTAATATTTACATGGATAATTCCCTATCATTTATTTACATCTTGCTTAATCCATAAAAACATTTATTTTAACATACACAATATATATATATATATATATATGTTAAAATGAAGATATATATATATATATATATATGTTAAAATGAAGATTTGCACGGGTTAAATATATAAAACACATATTTTGTGGGTTCATCCATGTTAAAAACTTTTAATATTAATATACTGACGTTTTGACTTGGTCACACAAGTCATCCACAGAGTTATAAAAGGTAGAAAGACAGTGGTAGAGGTGCTACAATTACTGATTTGAATAAAAACGTTAAAATTCCACCAATAGCAAAAATGTTAAATTTAGGAATGTTTTTTAAAAAAATCTTTCCAAATAGGAGGAAGTTTGCATGTATCATCTTGCTTATTGATTCAATCTGGCCTTTTAAGTATCTCAATGGCTTCTCTAATTTTGCACTGGTAGAGATTATCACATCTGGATATGATCCTGGTACTAGAAAAATCAATTTTATGACCTGAATCTATAGTATGGAGTGAGAGTGCTGATGATGATGAGTGTTGTTTAACTGCATTAGCATGCTCATCTCTTTTAACACTGATGCGATGATTACTCATACCTATGCAAGAAGCTTTACAATTTTTACATGAGATTTGATAGACACCATGAGATTCAAGAGGGATTGAATCATTAGGCTTGGTTATTATATTGCTGATCTTTTGATGAGCAGAAAATGCTGTATCTATATTATAGTGTTTTAATATACGTCCGATACTGTCTGTAGTTCCTTTTACATATGGAACACAAATCCTAATAGCTGATTTATCATCTTTTTGTTTTATATTTTGTCTATTTTGGGCTTGAAATAAGGCTTAATAAATTTGTAATTATAGCTATTTGCTAATAAAACACTATTAATATGATTTATTTCTTCTTTCAGATGTGTCTCACCTGAAAGGTTAATTGCTCCATTTAAAAGAGTTTTGGCTACAGAAACTATCCGAGTTGGGTGATGATGAGAATGTAAATGTAATTATCTGTCTGTGTGTGCATCCTTTCTGTAAATAGAAAAAGATAAACTATTTGGTGTTCTGGTGACTAGAACATCAAGAAAAGAGAGTTTTCCATCAGACTCTGTCTCCATTGTAAATTTAATATGAGGATGCATATTATTTAAATGTAAGAAAAAATCATCTAATTTATTTTTTCCATGTTGCAATATGACAAAAGTGTCATCTACTTATCTGAGCCAAATGAGAGGTTTTAAAGATGATGATTTTAAAGCACGAGTTTCTATATATTCCATAAATAAATCAGCTATTACTCCTGAGATAGGTGAGCTCATAGGAGTACCAAAAACTTGTCTGTAATGCTGTCCATTGTATACAAAATATGTATTTAAGAGACAATGTTTAATCCAAGCAATAATATGGTCTGGTAAATTGCAACATTGTGAGATTATATTTAAAGCTTCATCAATTGGAATGTTTGTAAACAAAGACACAACATCAAAACTGACCAGAATGTCATTAGCATTAATTTTTAAACTTTTTAAAACACAAATAAAATGAAGAGTTTTTAATATATGATTTAATAGATGGGATTGTAGGTTTAATGAAATCCGATAAGTATCTAGCTAAAATATGAGTTGGAAAACCTATTGCACGATCCCTCATGAAAAATCTTGTGTCTGTCCAAAATTTTATGGACTTCCAAAAATTTACAAACCAGATACCCCCCTTCGTCCAATAGTAAGTGCAATACGTTCTCCAACTCATATTTTAGCCAGATACTTATCGGATTTCATTAAACCTACAATTCCATCTATTAAATCATATATTAAAAACTCTCTTCATTTTATTTCTGTTTTAAAAAGTTTAAAAATTAATGCTAGTGACATTCTGGTCAGTTTTGATGTCGTGTCTTTGTTTACAAACTTTCCAATTGATGAAGCTTTAAACATAATCTCACAATGTTGCAATTTACCAGATCATATTATTGCTTTAATTAAACATTGTCTCTTAAATACATATTTTGTATACAATGGACAGCATTACAGACAAGTTTTTGGTACTCCTATGGGCTCACCTATCTCAGGAGTAATAGCTGATTTATTCATGGAATATATAGAAACTCGTGCTTTAGAATCATCATCTTTAAAACCTCTCATTTGGATCAGATACATAGATGACACTTTTGTCATCTGGCAACATGGAAAAAATAAATTAGATGATTTTTTCTTACATTTAAATAATATGCATCCTCATATTAAATTTACAATGGAGACAGAGTCTGATGAAAAACTCCCTTTTCTTGATATTCTAGTCACCAGAACACCAAATAGTTTATCTTTTTTTATTTACAGAAAGGATACACACAGAGACAGATATTTACATTTCCATTCTCATCATCACACAACTCAGATAGTTTCTGTAGCCAAAACTCTTTTAAATAGAGCAATTAACCTTTCAGATGAGACACATCTGAAAAAAGAAATAAATCATATTAATAGTGTTTTATTAGCAAATAATTATAATTACAAATTTATAAAAAAAAGCCTTATTTCAAGCCCAAAATAGACAAAATAGGAAACAAAAAGATGATAAATCAGCTATTAGGATTTGTGTTCCATATGTAAAAGGAACTACAGACAGTATCGGACGTATATTAAAATGCTATAATATAGATACAGCATTTTCTGCTCATTAAAAGATCAGCAATATAATAACCAAGCCTAAGGATTCAATTCCTCTTGAATCTCATGGTGTCTATCAAATCTCATGTAAAAATTGTAAAGCTTCTTGCATAGGTATGAGTAATCATCGTATCAGTGTTAGGAGAGATGAGCATGCTAATGCAGTTAAACAACACTCATCATCATCAGCACTCTCACTCCATACTATAGATTCAGGTCATAAAATTGATTTTTCTAGTACTAGGATCATATCCAGATGTGATAATCTCTACCAGTGCAAAATTAGAGAAGTCATTGAGATACTTAAAAGGCCAGATTGTATCAATAAACGAGATGATACATGCAAACTTCCTCCTATTTGGAAAGATTTTTTTAAAAAACATTCTTAAATTTAACATTTTTGCTATTGGTGGAATTTTAACGTTTTTATTCAAATCAGTGATTGTAGCGCCTCTACAACCGTCTTTCTACCTTTTATAACTCTGTGGATGACTTGTGTGACCAAGTCAAACATCAGTATATCAATATTAAAAGTTTTTAACACGAATGAACCCGCAAAATATGTATTATATATATATATATTCCTAGTAAATAGTAACATTATATATAATCATCATCATTTTCAACTATTTTCAATCCACTGCAGGATGAAGATTTTTCCAACAGTTAAATCCAGTTGCTACAATTTCTATTCTTTTTTCTCACATCTCATCAGAACAGTTTCTTATTTAATACATCCATTTTACATATGTTTTTTTTATATATCCCATACAATTTCTTGGAATCCAGTTTAAAATTTCAATTGTTCATCTACTATTATTTCTTCTAGAAATATGTCAAGACCAGATCTATTTCAGTCTCTTAATTTTTTCAATGTTATCAGTCCCTTCTTCTTACCTCTAGCATCAATCTCTCTATACTTTGTTGAGTAGTTTAAAATCTCACGCCCAAGTCTCAGATCCATAAATAAGTGAAAAAACACATTAAAAAATTTCATTTTCAAACACATAGTCATATTTTCTTTTAGTATTAAATTATTTCTATCAAAAGCAATCCATCCAAGTTTGATTTAATGACTAATTTCATCCATTATATTTCTATCAGTATTATTAATCTTTAATTTCCTTTAAAGAAAATCAATTAAAAACATTACTTTAATCTGTTTAGAATGTATTTTTATTCCTACTTTTTTACTTTCATATGATAACTTTTGCAAAATTTCCTGAAGCTCTGGAGTATTATTTTCAAAAACAATTCCATCATCTGTAAAATATGGATGATTTAAATAATCTTCATTTATCTTTATTTTCTTAACTTCTTGTTTTAATCCCAAAATAATTATTGGGAAACTGTTGTAAAATTTTTTGGAGATAAGGAGTCATCCTAGTCATACAGCCTTCTCAATATTAATCTTTCTAGTATCTTGTTGATACAATGCTTTAATCACTGAAGATATTCTTCTAAAATTAAATACTTTTTCATTATCTAGAAATTCAAAGCATATTACAATATAAATATAATGTTATTAGTATGTAATAATAAACTTTGCAATAAATTTAATTTCTAATAGTAATGATATATAAAAAATTATTGGAGACTAATGTAGAGAAACATATTTTAATACATATGTTTTTTTTATATAATAATACCATTAATAACATAATTTATTATATGTAGTAACAGAACAAAATAACAATGAAGGACACTGGGATTTGATATGATAAAATTATCTATGTATATTAAATACATCTGTAGCATTATGAAGTTAAAACAGATATAACTCTAAACCCTGTGAGCTAAAATGAGAAAAAAATATTTCTTTTAATGTTTTTTTAGAATATCAATTACTAACTTATTAAAAGAGCTATATTCCTTAATTAAATACATGACAAATTCAAAACATTTAAAACTAATAATAAAAATAAAAGTAATGTTTATTAAAAGTAGTTTTAAAAGAGAGAGTACAGTATATATATATAAAGATTAAAATTTTTTTTCTTCCTCTCTTCAGTAACTTTATTTATCTACTAGTTTATATTTTTTTTAAAAAAAAAAGATAAATAAATAAAATATTTAAAGAGTGTATATCAATTTTTAAAAGAGTATTAACATTATTTTTTAGAAATTGTTATTAATTACTTAAAATGATTTTTTTCTCTCTAAAAATATAATGTTTTCAAATTAAAGTACAATTAAAAGGATTATCTATTTCTAGTAATTAAGAAAAAAGATTACTGCTGAGAAATTTTTCAACAATTAGAGCATAATTGGAATTTTTAATTAATTAAAAAAAAGAAATAATATTTTTGTAAAAAGAAAATCAATTGTTTCAGGCTTAATGCTATCATGTCTAAGGTATTGGGTGATAGGATAAATATAGGGGCTATATTAATTTTAAGATATGGTGGCAGGTTAAGGCAGTAAATGTTAGTGTCTAGTTAATCTCAGTGTAGCTACTGACAAGGGAACAGCAATAGCATCTCAGCTCTTGAAAAGAGAACCCTGAGAAGCTGAGTTTGTAGTGTAAAAAAAGACTAACCTCACTACTTGTTTTCAAAAACAGTTTTTGAAATAATAATAAAAAACATGTCAGGCTTTAGATAAAAGCTGAGCATTAACATCCTAATCATGAACTTGTTTCATTAAAAAATATAGAAGGTGGAGAATATTCTTGGCAAAAATTTGTAATAAGTCTTATGTGTCTATCCAAAGTTATGACTGTCTCAGACTATGCTAATCTGATCAGAAAAAGTGTTAATCCTGACATTATTATACTGGATAAATTTAACTTGTGTTAACTTACTATGGAAATTAATTTTAAATTGAACATTTGATTACAAAAAAAGGTAATGGGTAACTTTTAATGAAAATAATGAATAAATTCACATTCTGTTAACCTATCTTAAAATGATTATTTTAAACTGAAAACTTGAAGCTATACAAAAAGAAAAACTGATCTAAAAAGACACCAAACATTATAACTACTAAAGAAAAACTAAAAGACTGAATTCCATTGCAATAAGATTAAACATTTACATTGACAAATAATTTTTTGATGTAAGTAAAAATTTATAGCAATGAATAATTTAGATTTAAGTGTTTTTATTAAGCTATGTTTTTTACTTTTCCCTCTCAAAATGTAAATATATATGAGATCTTATTTTTGTAAAAAGAGGGGAAGAAGGTCTTAATTAGTCAACTTTTTTTATCTTTTGTTATGAAATATTGTTTTTTAGATGTAATTATTATAATAAAGAATAACTCAGTTAAAGTGAATATTAATTAAGCAATAAGAATCAACAGAAAATAATCTTATTTGCTTTATGAATTATATTTCTTACATGTTAGATTTGGAATTGTCATATAATATATCTTTTCTGAATTTTTTATTATGATTCAATTAGTACACTCTACAAAATAATTGTTTAAAAATAATAGTTTAAAATATTGAAATAATCTTAAATATAAAATATCAACTTTTCAAATACAAAAAAATAATTAAAGCATAAGCTTTCATTTCAGTCCTCAGATTAAAAAATTTATTGTGGAAAAAAATTCTTCATCAAATCCATATGCATAAGAAAATTTTTGTTAAATCATAAATTCAAATAAAAAAAATATTCTTTGAAATACTAAAAATCAACTTTCTCATTAAAGAAAAAGCAACAACATGAACAATAAATTGTTTAGTTTAGGTGTTTATTGCTCGACATAGTATATTTTTAACTGAATAGTTTTCTGTTGAAAAGCAAATATGTTAAAAAACAACTAAATGATAATATCATGTAATCATTAATCAACAATTATTTAATAATTTTATAAAAAATGATAAATAAATAAATGAATAAAATGGGAAATATACTTTTCTCTTATAATAATGTTAACAAAAGCAAGCATTGTGAAAACACAGAAGTGTATTTTCTCTTAAGCAGAGATTCAATAAAATGTTTTATTTCTTTTACATTCAGTTATAAATAACTGTTGTTCATCTAGGGACAACAATTAGAATCAAATATTACCTTCCAGACAATATAAAATGATTCATTCAAAAAGTGTTTTGATAATTCTGTTATCCTTATGCATTTTCTTTGTTATTTTGGAGTTATCTGTAATATTAATTTGCTACTTCACTTTTTTAACAAAACAAATTGAAACTAAAATTATTAATTAAAAAAAATCTTAAGTTATCAATATTGTATAGATAATGTTCAAATGTCCAAATTCAAATAAAAGTAACAATGCCCTGATCGATATTATCATAATATAAAAAAACCAACAATATCACCTATTGGAGGTTTATTTGGCCCCAGGATTTTGAGTGCATGATTTTTTTCTTTTAGTACTTCACACAAAAAAAAATTGTAATTGTCAGTAATTTTACACATTTATGCTTATTTATAAAACATATTTATAAAATACTAATTTTAAAGCAAAAAAAAAAACATGACTACAATAAAATTTTACATGAAAATATTTGTTTTTAAAAAGATAAGTCATTAAAATTGTATTTATGATATAGTAGAAGTTGTAATTATTTACTAAAAAGAAATGCTTTCATGAACACCATTGAATATTTTTTTTGTAAAATTTTAATAAAAATAAGTGTAATTTAAAATTTTAAAACAATATTTTATTATATAAATCAGCATTTATTTTTTATAGCGTCTGTATACAATTGTAATCACATTCATATCGGCTTTTTCAAACCAAATTGTGCAAACGCTTATGCAGCAATAAAAGGAATCCCTTATTACTATGACTCAAATATTTATATATGAGCAAATCTGAAGTACTGGCACAGAAGGTGTGACTATAGAACAGAATAGAATAGAATGCTGATTTATATATATGATTAATTTCAGTTGGAATGACGTTCAGTAAATTCTAGTAAATTTCATCAGCATCATTCATTCATAAGTTATATATAGTAATTCAAAGTGACTGTTCTATAGTCACACCTTCTGTGCCAGTACTTCAGATTTGCTCATATATAAATATTTGAGTCGTAGTAATAAGGGATTCCTTTTATTGCTGCATAAATTCTATATCTCGTATGGGTCAGAGGGTATTCATTTATTATTTAACACTCGCAAAAAAAGCGTTTGCACAATTTGGTTTGAAAAAGCCGATATGAATGTGATTACAATTGTATACAGATGCTATAAAAAATAAATGCTGATTTATATATATGATTAATTTCAGTTGGAATGACGTTCAATAAATTCTAGTAAATTTCATCGGCGTCATTCATTCATAAGTTATATATAGTAATTCAAAGTGACTGTTCTATAGTCACACCTTCTGTGCCAGTACTTCAGATTTGCTCATATAGAATATTTGAGTCATAGTAATAAGGGATTCCTTTTATTGCTGCATAAATTCTATATCTCATATGGGTCAGAGGGTATTCATTTATTATTTAACACTCGCAAAAAGCGTTTGCACAATTTGGTTTGAAAAAGCCGATATGAATGTGATTACAATATTTTATTATGTTGTGTCAATTAAAATTTCATTTTCATTTTAAAAATGGAATTCAAATAAATATTTTGTTCAATAATTTTTAATATGTAAATCTCAATATATTATTCCTTTTTATGAAAATATGTAAACCTATAATACTCATTGACTTCAAGTTCAGTTTAAAAAGTGTAAATTAATAAACATAAACTAATTAATTGCACTGAATCAGCTTTTGGAAAAACATGGACAATATCACAGTGGTGAATAAAAATATGCAACAAGTAAGCTTAATTTGTCAAACAATACTAAAGACAAGATACCTGTGGAGCATGTTTCTCAGGTGGTCTATAAAATTGCCCATATTAATCCTTCCTAAAGCTCTGTGTATTACTGGGAATCTCATGCAAATAAATCCATGAGAATTACCCCATACATCTATTTGTATAATAGAGCTAAACAAAAGACTGAATACAGATCAATTTTTTTGGATCATGAACATACCATGGGTCACATACTTTCTCCATCAAGTGTTAGAACAATATGCACAGAAAGAGATTATAGAAAAAGAAAGTAAAAAGAGGATTGGTCAATTGCAAAGGATCCATATTCCATCAACAAAATGAATTCATGTGTTCCATTGTTTAAAAATGGAATAACTAATTGTCTTACTTGATATTGTGACACATTTACATATTATATCATATCAATTATATAAGTATATCTGTACTGCATAATTTTATTCAACAGTATGATTCTGGCAGTATTTTTCAAATGCTGGCTCAGTGCAATTAATTAGTTTATGTTTATTAATTTATACCTTTTCAAGTGAACTTGAAGTCAATGAGTGCTTTAGAAATCAATAACTTTTATAAATAGCAAATATTATGATTCAATATGAAAAGAGCTATTGTTTATTGTTATCATTTCATATTTACTATAGTATTTTATTTTCCTATTTTGCATTGTTCAAATATTACTTTTTAGAATGCCCTTTTTTATTTAGTGCAGAGATAGTATGTAATTTAGACAGTAAGAATTTATCATTCTAACACATTGGCTGTATTATTTTTTATAGTATCTCAACAATGTTTTGTTGAGTATTGAGGAAACTCTCAAACTAAGACACAAGCTAGAGACTTTTGAAAAGATAAGAGTGGCTGTTTTATCTTTAAATCTACTTTCTAATTATATAGGCCATTTTAAAGCACCAGAGTATAAGAGCATGAAGATGTTTTTCTGTTCATTTTGCTTTCATTATTTTCTTTCTGCATATTAAATCTCATGAAATCTTTAAATTTACCACATGTTAATACTTGGAAATATTAGAAATTATGTATCATTTGATTTTTTTTACTAATGCAAAGATATTATGCATATAAATAAAAAGTAGGTTTAAAGATAAAATGGCCACTTTTATCTTTTCAAAGCCTCTTCCTTGTGTCTTAGTTTAAGAGTTTCCTCAATACTCAAAAAGACATTGTTGACATATATAAAAAAGTACAGCTCATATGTTAGGATGAAAAATCCTTACTGTTTAAATATCCTTCTACGCAATCTTATATTTGTAATAAATAATAAAGAATCAAAATATGACATAGAATAAGGATTTTATTGTAAAAATAAAATCTTGGAAATAAGATCAAAAGTATCAAAATTAGATCTCTTATTAAAAGATTGAGGAGACTTATTAATGAATGAGTTAATTAGTTTTTAATCATAAAAACCATTTATAGCTGTTTTAAATTAAAGTTTCAATGTCAAAAATTTGCAGTATATTTATATTGTTAAAATCATTTAAGCCACATTGCAGCAGCAACAACTCATGTATATGAAAATCATGCAAATTGTTAAATATCAGTTAGTCACTTCTCCGAGAAATTTTTTTAATTGTAGATCAACCTTTTTAAAAATCTACAACAACCCAATTCATATGTTCTGATTAGGAAAAAATTTTCTTATCAAAAATTTATATAATATTTTATGGGGCCTTATTAAATATAATTTTTTTTTCCCCCTTTGTCACACATAGCTTTTAAAACTTTGAAATAAATTTATTTACATTCTACTTCAATTCCATACCAATATCTTTATCAACTCAATAACTTTAGTTTTAAAGTTTTCCTCACTTTTATCAAATTACAATACAATTTTAAAGTAAATTTATTGATTGTATAAAGAAGAATTTACATTTATACAAATATATTATTTCATGTAATACATATATGTTATACAAATATTACATTCAATTTAAATGAACACTTTGGAGATTCTATTTGCAAAATACTATTGAACTATATGAAGAAAATAATTCACTAAAAAAATAAAGTCCTAAAATTATTGCAATCCACAATTATTTTTTTTCTAAAAAAGAAAAAGGAAACAAGAAATAAAGCAACTAAAAATTATTTTTTGTGATAGAACTATATAAATATTTTTTAATGAATTATATTAGATAAATAACCCCTATTAGCATGTAACTCGCCTACATGACTTTACAAATTTCAAGATAATGATTAAAGTCAAGTGAGGGGCATATTTCTAAGTTTAATTCTATTGATTTTATTTAAAAAAATAGATTTAAAATAAAACTGCACTTTAAAAATCACAGGGTGAAGAGAATTAAAAATATAATGTTTGGTAAGAGACCTCTTGCTATATTATAAATAAGTGCTCTTATAGAAAGGCTTGAAAGTGTGAGATGAAAGAAATGATTCTTAAATTTTTGTTATTCAGTGCACTGAAATATAAAATAGTTAATAGTTTTTTTTGTCTCAGCAACATAAAGTTTAAATCTGGAAGAAGTTCATTCTATGCTGATAAAACAATTAGTTAGTTGCAAAAGCACCAATTCTAAATTTTATCATGAAGTCTAATAACAATATAAAGGTCCAAAAATTCACTTTTTGTAAGATTTTAATCTATATATTTGCATTTTCACTAATTACAATTTTTTATATCTTAATAATAAATATTTAATATTTTCCATATTTTCATTATATAATTTACATAATAAATACTTACAGTTATTTCATTTGTTCTCTGTTTCTAGGGTATCTGACCAAGCATTAAAACATAATCTACTTTCTATTAATTATAAAATGACTCACTCTTGATAATTGTTTATTTTTGTATATATTCAGATATTTTTTATTTGTCATATCTACCCTTTATCTCACTAAACTTTATTAGTAAAATTATTCTCCTATTCTAATTTTTATTATTGCAACAACTCTCATAACACAGTCATCCTACCTTTTATGTAAATAAACAAGCACAAAATTCTAATCCTTTTTTAAAGCTTATCCTACTATCTTTCTCATCCAATTTGTTATTTGTACTGTTTTTAAAAAACTAATTAAAAATTCATTTAATTATTCTGTTACATCCATAAACTGTATTCTACCAAATATTTATTTTCAGTTTGATTTTTGAATCCATTACATAAAAATTTGAACATACCATAATGTAATACTGCATTTCTTTTCCTTACAATTATTGCTATATCATAACTATTATATGAAAACAGTATAATTTTAAGCTGGATTTCAATCAATAAGATTGTTTTAAAAAAATTACATATTATTTTGCAATTATTGATATGTATTATTTTTTTATATTCACTAATATTTGAAATATAAAAAATTAAATGCACAAAATGATGCATGAAGAAAATGTGATGATCATCAGGATTTACATAAAAAATGTTTATGTTTTTTTATACATAAATTTTCTTAAAAGAGAATAATTAATGATAATTTACCAAATATAATTGCTATGTATGTGCAGGGTAAAAATATTTTTTATAAAGTAAAATTATAATATATACATTAATTAATACAAAACAGAACCACATCTCACTAACTGATAAAAACTGGTTAGTAAAAATGTCTTATAGGGGCTAATCTCACTGTTCTTTCCAATATGTCTGCAACCATACTTTGAAAAATAAAAAGGAAAATATGTCAAAATGTAAAAGAAAAAACGTAACATTCTATTTATTTACTAGCACAGTAATCATATATAATTTTTAATAAAGAAATCTACACCTTATGCACATGCACTAGAATGTTATTGTTGTTTTTTAACATCTCCAACTATATTTTGTTGAGTACAGAAGATAGTCTCAAACCAAAGCATAAGATTAAAACTTTTGAAAAGATCAGAGTGGCTGTTTTATCTTTTGTATCTACATTTAGTTATAATAACAAACAGTAAATGAAAAAAAAAAATCACAAACGTTAGTATACACAACAAAACTATAAAGCCAACTACTCAAGGCTTTATCATCTACAATACAACTAATAAATGTAAAGTAAATAAATATCTTCATGCTCTCAGATCAAGATGCTTTAGATTGGTCTATATAAATAAATTCAGTTACAAAGATAAGATGATTGCTCTTATCTTTTCAAAATTCTCTCTTGTGCTTTGGTTTGAGAAATATCCTCAGTACTCAACAAAACATCTTTGAAATATTTAAAAAAATTTACAACATTATAGCACATGTGCATAGGGTGTAAATGCCTTCATTAAAAAAGAGAAAAGGATAACTATAAGTTTTAGATTTTCATATATAAATACAAAAGCATACCGACACTCATATATATATGTTAAAAATAGTTTTTTTAAAAAATAATGTAGACAAAATGATTTTAAGATGATAGTGTTAAAAATACAAAATTATTAGCATTCTAATATCAAAGCAAAGTTTGAATAAAAAGATAAATTATTAATTCGTATGATTTCTTTTAATAGGGAAGTTGTTCTACGATAAATTTCTTTAAATTTTAAAATATCTTTTGATGTGTAAATTTCACAATGTCACATCCAATATTCCATTAGTTAAAAATTTGAAAAAGGTGGAGAGGGGATCTGCATATGGTGATGTTTAGAAAGTAAAGTTTTTCTTTTACTTTTTATTAACTTTGTTAACAAGATGACAGATCTGATTTTGTAAAAGCACCTACTGCAAGAAATAAAATTTTAAAATAGCGAATTCTAGAAAACACTTCCACATCGTTTGATATAGAAGATATAAATTAATTGAGAAGATTTAAAATATTTTACATGAATATAAAATAGTAATGAGACAAAAAGCTTTGGTTGGTTTGATAATTGAGATAATGAATTTCAACTATAGTATATCATATTTAGAATTGAGTAACATCTATATATTTCTGCATATCATTGCCGCTCAATTAAAGAAATTAGATATTCGATGATTTTTGCAAGTATTGTGTATGGGTATATATATATAAATGCTTGACTTGAAGTGAAATATATTTTTAAGCTGTTAAAAGGTTGTCAAATGGATTTTTTGCATTTTTGTGCTATAGTCATGACTAGTTTGGAAACAATGTTGCCCAAATATGCACAATTAATTAAAATCTCAATTGTAGTTCTATCTTTTTTTAAATTTTCTTATTTGTCTGTAACTCAAAATCTTTCCAACACAATGGGCATTCACTAAATATTGAATTAAATTTTCAATTATGATTGAATTTAATACTATTGGAGTTTAATATTAATTCTCGATCTCCCAGTTAATTTGCATAGATTAAATAACAATTCAGAAGATAAAATAATTCGTATACAAAAAGCTAAGGTATATTTTTGGAAGTGCGATTATCCCAATTTTTACTTAATAAATCTGACTTATTAGGATAAATTTAAATATAAAAATTTATTAGGATAAATTTAAATATAAAAATTTAGCAACACATCTATAATTATAATCGATCAAATACAAATTGCAATTCAGTTTTTTAAATCATAAAAAAAATATGGGCACACAGTTAATCCTTAGAACAATTAGTTATTGTGTGTGAGAAAAAAGATAATCAGAAATGAAAGATAAAAGAAATGTAGTTCATTTTTAATTCAAATCACACCTTCAACCAACATACCAATGGTAGACAGTTACAATATAACTTGAAATTTAATTAATTATACACAACTATTTGAGCAGCATTATTTTAACCCTAACCATGAGTATGATAAGAAAATACTGAAAGCATGCTTGACAACTTTTGAATAGCTTGAAAAATATTTTACTCCCTATAAAATATTTAATGAGTTTAATTATATATCAATATGGTAGGAGTGATTTATTATATATATATAAAACACCATTTTATATCTATCTATCTATCTATCTATCTATCTATCTATCTATCTATCTATCTATCTATCTATCTGTCTGTCTGTCTGTCTGTCTGTCTGTCTGTCTGTCTGTCTGTCCGTCCGTCCGTCCGTCTGTCTGTCTGTCTGTCTGTCTGTCTGTCTGTCCGTCCGTCTGTCTGTCTGTCTGTCTGTCTGTCTGTCCGTCCGTCCGTCCGTCCGTCCGTCCATCCATCCATCCATCCATCCATCCATCCATCCATCCATCCATCCATCCATCCATCCATCCATCCATCCATCCATCCATCCATCCATCTATCTATCTATCTATCTATCTATCTATCTATCTATCTATCTATCTATCTATCTATCTATCTATCTATCTATCTATCTATCTATCTATCTATCTATCTATCTATAAAGACCATGCATATGTCATTAATACCTCAATGCCTATAAACTTATATTCAAATATGGGTGAAACATGAAGATTTTTTTTTAGGTAACTAAGAATTTTCAATTAGGCTTAGAATTTTCTTTCTGGTAGAGAGCTCATAAATGAATTTCATTAGTCACTAAATTTTTTTTGTGTAAATGGAGGTTTAACTATTCATAATTAAATACTAAAACAAAAATAATACCTATAAAAATTTCATCAATAAATGATTGACTAATATAATATTATTTTCTTTTTTATTGCTAAATTATTTTATTTTGAGGAATATTAGAACAAAATTTGCTCTGCAAAAGTCTATGTAAAAATGGTTTTTATTTTAAACATGCATATACTCAGGGCTATCACATGTGGGTGTGTAAGTTGTTTAAGGCACAAAGGCACTTTATCATGGGGCACCAAGTCACCAAGATAATAAATAAAATATTAGAAATATGTTTTGAGTGTAAATATTCTTTTATTTAAATATGAAAATATTTCTTTACTTCAAGTTATTATGGCAATTATATGAGCTTGAATTTTAAGGCTTGAGCTCAAAATGTACAACATAGATACTCTTAACATTGCACTAAAACAAACATGCTACGTTGTCATGATAATTAATAAAACTTATATGTAAATGAAAATGTTTAGATTTTCCAATCACTTTTTACTATTAATAATTTATTTAAAAATAAAACTTATTTTACCTTATAATTACAGTAATTCTGCATATAATGAAATTATCCTTATTAATGATATTTTATTGAGCTCATATGTCTTATTCAGTTTTTAGAGGAGTGGTAGAATGGCCAACATTGGAATGTGAGATCTTAGCATCAATTACTCTACTGTCTTGTGCAAAATATTCTAATAATAGTATTTTTTTTTTATTATGCTGCATTATCTTTTTCCAAGTTTTACTAAATAGCTTTTTCTATTTTTAATAATATTCATATTTTTATATGTTTTACCAAACAGCTTTTTTTTGTCTGTGGGCTTGGGTTTGTTTTTAATTAAAAACTTGTAATTGGTGCATAATTCACAATATGGGCCAAATCTAAAGAAAACAGAATGAGTCAAAAAATAAAAATTTTAAAAAGATATTACTGCATGCCATAATACTTAATTCTTAACAAATTTCATGATAATGATATTATTTAATGCAATTCTCTTGATTATAGTAAAACCCTTACATGAATGCATTATTGACAAAGTCTAAAAAATGTATCTAGTGAAACAAATCAAATGTTGATTTTTTTTATATAGTTATTCAACATAACCTATTAATAAACAAAATAAAGTTCAAGATGTTTTAAGAGCATCTAAAAAGTTATCGAATAAAGAATCTATAAAAAATTAAAATTTCTTCCCTTAAATAAAGCCTGGCTAAATTCCTCTTGTTGAACTATATACTGAAGTATAATATATGTAATTAGACTTAGTTATTAATAAGTGCTAAAAAAATTAAAATGTAATGTAAATATATTATTATTGAATGAAAATAAAAACTATTTTTGTTAATAGAAAATGTAAACAAGTTATATGTGAGAGGTTCTGAATTAAAAATAATGGATTTTTAAAACAAACAGCTTTTTCCATGTTAGTGTTAATGAAATAAAAAGTTATATTAGCCATATTATTTAAACTTAATGTAGTTTGGTGGTTTTAATAAAATATAAAAGTTATATCAATAATCAATATAAGTATGAAAATTTAAAGTATTGGACTATATATATATATATATATATATATATATATATATATATATTATATAATATATATATATATATATATATATATATATATATATATATATATATATAATAGTAACTTACAGTTATTATTATTGGTCTAACATGTTTTATCTCTTAGGAAATTATTTATAAATATAATTTTTTATTTGACTATTTTATTATGTATATATATATATATATATATATATATATATATATATATATTATTTATATATACATTTGAGTTTTAAATAATACATACCTTAAGCTTTTGAGTAAAATGCCAGATTTGAAGTTAAGAATAAATACTTATATATTTTTTTTATTTTATTATTAAATCTTAATGTCAACGGAACAATTGATAGTTGAGTTAAGCATGAACTTGTAATAACACACGAGCAGATTGATTCGTTCTCTTGTTATTAAGGAGAAGAAAAGAAAATCATTTCTCTTTAAATAACTTTTTCTTTTATCAATACTACTGTTCAACGATTGGAATTTAAATATTAACTTTTCCAAATTAAGATAATCTGTGGATTAAAAGTCTGCAAGGAAAATATTTTAATTTTCTATTAAATCTTAAAGGAATAGCAATATAAAAGAAAAGAACGTCTGTTTAAGTTTTTTGGAAACTACGTTGTTTTAACACTTCCGTTATTCTTCGGATATATATAAATTTAAGATAATTATATATATATATAGGATAAAACAATGTGTTTTGAGTAAAACAGCTTTGTATCGTAAAGGTTTCGAAACCAACCTTGCATGCTATTTTAAAATATTTTGAAATATTGGATATATAGAACGTCTAATGATAATAGAAAAATGAAGATTAAGAACATCTACATTCGAAGAATATTTATTTTATTTCACATTAATCAAATCATTGGATATTATTAACAGTTTATCATTTAAGGATAAATAAAATCATCATTATACCAATGGATTAATAATATACTTCGTAAAAGATCTTCATTAGGATGATGAACTATAGACTTCAATATCTACTCTCAACTCTATTATAAATAAGTTTTCTTTATTATTTATTTATATATATTATAATAATGCTTATATTATTTTAATATGTTTATTATTATTATTATCTTTATTTCAAATTTGGCATCGCATCATTATATCTTAATAGGAAAATTATATTTATTATTAAATATAATTAATTGAAAGCTTGACATAATTCATCAAATTAGATGAGGGATATAAAGAATAGTTATTATTTGACAGATATCTTAAACAGGATTATATTGTATTTACTACGTAATATTGTAAAAGTTTAATGTACTTTATTTATCAAAAATACATATAATATATAAGTTATACAATTGCAAATAGTACTTATATATTGGTAATTATGAAACATATAAATAAGAACGGTAAATAAATTAATAAGTTACATAAATTATTAATTTTTGAACCCAGATATTGTTTTTATATATCTGTTAATTTAAACTATTTTCTTTAATTTTTGAAAGTTTATTATAGTATTGAGTTTTATCATAGGGTATTAAATAAAAATATTATTTATTAATATTTTTAAAATGATAAAATTCATCCGTATTTATTTATTAATATTTTATTATCTATTATATTATATTTTTTATTATTTATTAAATATTGATTTATTAACTTGATCTCTTTGTCTAATCATTATTGAATTATATTATATATATGCTAGTATTATAAATATCATATGAATATCAATTGTAATTAATGCTTATATAAAGGCATATAAATAATAACTTGTTTTGGATTTTCCCTGAAGAGAGCTAATTGCAAATTCTCCATGAGTTTGAATATCGTGGCATAATGGTGACTGAAAGAGGGATGAAAGATGGATGAACTAGTCTAAATTATATTAAAACTTATTTAAAGATTATTGAGCTAGCATAAAAAAGATAGATATAATCATGGACTTAGTATTTCATTGATTCATTTCTAGCATTCTACCTGAAGACCCAAAGTCCGATTGTAGTGAAATGCATATCCTCTTTCTAGGGAATTTAATCATCCCCATATATACAACTTAGATTTTAAATATAATCCATTTTGTTATATTTGGCGAACCTAACTATGAAGCATTAAGTTAATGATTTCCAAGCATTAAATATAATCGATTCTATTATATTTGGTATATCAACTGGGATGATTAAATGCCATTCCGTTATATTTGGTGCCTCAACTAAGGCTATCAAATAGGTCATCCCATTATATTTGGCGACCCAAACATTTGGGGCTTCGATTAATTAAATCTCATACCCTGTAGACTGCCCATTATATTTGGCACGCAACGTTTTAGGCATTGAACATTTAAGTTCATCACAGGTATAAATTATATACTATTACATATTTAGTATATTAACTGGGGCTTTGAATCAATGATTCTATATTATTACATATAGTGAAAAAGTCATGGATAGTTTAATTGATTATTCTTAGTAACAAGTATGTTGTTATGAAGATTCATATGGTGTTTATAATTACAAGATTAATATAAATAAAAAAATGATAATATATATAGTATGATTTAGAGAGATCAATATTTAAATAACTAATTATTAAATTATGTTTTAAAGAAGAGTTGAGTGGGATAAAGTTTTTCTATAGACATAGATGTTTAAAAATACACACATAGATCATTAGAACATCATAAGTATATATAAATAGCATGGGGTGGTAAAGAACTTTATGATATAATATTTTGAATATAAAAATATATAAACTTGTGTAATATTTGAATTAAGTTAAAATTTGTTATGCTTCGAAGTGGGAAAATGTTTTCAAACAAAGATATTGAATGCTGTAGTCAAATGCAAGATGATTTGCAAAGTGAACAAAGTGATGATAGTAATATTATAGAACAATCATCATTAGTACAAGCACCTGGGGGTTCTACAACCATAGTTGAATACCCTCAACAAACACAGAGTTTAGATCAAGTGTTATCTCAAACACCAAATATAGTTGATGAAGATTTAAATCAATCATCTACAATTGGAATTAGTCAATCATTTAATGTTGATACAATTCAGCAAATGTTACAAATGTTTATGACTAAAATGGACAGTAATAATCAAAAATTACTTGATAATATGAATAAAAAAATGGATGATAATATTAATAGTTTAAAAAGTGATTTGAATCAAAAATTGGATGATAATAATAATAGTTTAAAAAGTGATTTGAAGGTTGAAATAACAGGAATTGAAAATAAACTATCTACAAAAATTCAACAATTGAATTTAAATGTGGATAATGTTAAAAAAGATAACATAGAAATTAAACAAGCATTAAATGATCTAAAGAATGAAATTGATGAAAATAATTCAAAATGTCAACAGCGGTTTAGTGAGTTCCAAAGTGACATCATAGATAGATTAAATGTTAAATGTGATGAAATGTATAAAAATCAAGGAATTTTTAGGGAAGAAGTAAAGGAAGAACAAAATAAAATACGGAATGAAATCCAAGAAGATAGACAACAAACGCACGCAAGAATAGATCAACTATCTATTAAACATAATAATGAGGTAGAATCCCAGAATAATGTATTAGAGACTATTGATCATCAACTTAAAACTTTGGAAAATAAAATGAATTCAATAGAAATTAATACAAATATAGATAAAAATGTATTGGAAAAATTAAGGGAAGATACTACTGAAACTTGGAATAGAGTAAATAAAATAAAAGAATCAACTGATAGTAGATTTTTAGTTATTGAAACACAAATATGTAAAAGAACACCAACTATAGAAATGCATCAGGTTGAAAATAATGTAAATACTTATAGTTGTAATCAAGAACAAAATCATGGTGAAAAACATTTGGAGGTCATACAAAAAGATCCACAACAAGTAATTGACTCTGGTGATAGATCAAATTTTCAGTATCATATAATGCCTGAAGTTGAAAATTATCCTAGTAATTTTGAATTAAAAGGGTTAAACTTAAATACTTGTAGGATTAATCATGAAAATCAAACATCAACTTCTCAGTTGAATGTTTTAGAAAAACAAAAGGTATACAACCATTCAATACCAAGTAGTACAATTAACCAATTTGTTAGGTTAAAAATATTCAAGGGATCTCATAATGAATCTCCTATAGAACATATTAGAAGCCTTAATCTTTATTTTTCCGTTAACCGTAATTTATCAGAAGGAGAAAAAGTGATCATTGCATATAGTCACTTACAAGGAGATGCATTAATGTGGTGGGAGTCTTTATCACAAACTCCATCTACTTATATGGAATACCAAGAGTTATTAATTAAAAATTTTTGGAATAGAGATAGACAAGAGGCTTTATTGTACCAAATATTCCAAGATAAGTATAAGCAGACACCTGGAGAAACCTTGACCAAATTCTTTCGCCGTCAAATAACAAAATTAAGAACACTTAATACTTATCATTTAAGTGAAGGCGAAATGATTAGAATAATAAAAAGAAATTTACCACTTAAAATAGAACAATCATTATTGTGTACCAATATAACAAAAATAGAACAAATAGTAGAACTTTTAAATAGTATTGATATGAATCAAACTAATTTATCAATTAGATTACCTGATAAAAAAAAAGAGGAAGCTTCAATCAATACAATATTTTATAATAGAAGGAAAAATAATAGAGATACCAGTTATTGGAAGGGAAAAACATCTCAAAGGAATATACCTTATGACCCCTCTCCCAAAATAAATCGTGATAATTTAAATAAAGTAAAAATAACTTCTAATAATCCAAGAAATTCCCCAAGACCGGGATGTAGTAAAGATATATCTATAGTTTCACATAAAACAAACTAAAAGGGTACTTGAGGAAATGTTCCTCACCTCAAGAAACCAAATACCCAATGAGGAACTTGAATCAATCTTTTACACGAGAAATCACTAACATGATGTGTTCATGGGAAGATAAAACACCAAATTTTGTTTTACAAAGTTGCCCTATGATAGAAGTTTTGTTTGAGAGCTTGCTGGTTAAAGCATTATTAGATTCTGGTAGCCAAATTTCAGTGATATCAGAGAAATTTTATCAAGAGATTTTAGTAATAAATCCTAACATCAAAATATTACCACTAAAATCTATGCAGGTTACCATGGCTAACAGCAGAAAAGCTAAATTAATCCAAAAACAAATTTGGATTGAGATTAAAATTGGCCAAACAACTCTCTATCATGTATTTTTAATTTTGAATGGTTTGATTCACAATGTTATTTTAGGGGCAGACTTCCTACATTTGAACACTTGTGTAATTGATTTCTGTAATAAAACAGTTAAAATTAATGATGAAGTCTTGGAGATGACATTGCTTCCAAGATATGATCAAATTGAAGTTGACTGTATAACATCTAGCATTCCAGAAACACTTTTAGAGAGTAAACTCGCAGAATCCAACTTGCTTGGAAGTGATGATATATTAAAATTACGATTTGTTATAAGAGAATTTAATTCTATTTTCTCAGACATACCAGGTGTGATAAAGGGATTCCAACAGAGAATTAGATTAATTCATGATCAACCATTTCAATCTAAATCGTATCCTATTCCATACCAATATCGGGAAGATATATCTAAGCAAATTAATAAAATGCTGGATTGGGAAATCATTTCCAAATGCTCTTCACCTTACTGTAATCCAGTAGTAACTGTGAAGAAGAAAGATGGGTCGATGAGATTTTGTTTAGATGCTAGACAACTAAATAAAATTACTGTCCCAGACAGAAATATACCACTGCCCATACATGAATTATTCATGAAATTTGGAAACAAGAAGGTATTTTCCACTTTCGATTTAACCTCCAGCTATTGGCAGATTGAACTTCATCCAGAAGATCGCCAATATACTGCTTTTCGTTATGAGGGTTTTACATACCAATTTAATAGGATGCCATTTGGATTGATAAATAGTGGTGCAGGTCTAATCAGGTGTTTGGATAAGACTTTATCTCCTGAGGTAAAACAAATCATAATTATTTATGTGGATGATGTAATTATTGCATCCACCACAGTTGAAGAACACCTTCAACATTTATCTATATTTTTTAAAGAGTGTTTTCTGAAAGGTATAAAAATTAACTTCAAGAAGAGTACTTTAGTTTCCAACCAAGTTGTCTTCTTAGGTCATATTGTTGGTTGCAATGGGATAAGACCTCATCCAGAGAAGATCTCTGCCATTCAAAACTTTCCTAAACCATCTACTCGAAAACAAATTAGATCATTTTTAGGCCTATGTAATTTTTACAACCGTTTCTATCAGAAGTTCTCAGACCACATGGAACCGTTGCTAAAATTGATTAGAAAAGATGAACATTGGAAATGGACTGAAGAACAAGACCGTGCATTTGAGAATATTAAAACAGGGTTTTTAAAGTTAACTATGTTAGCTTTCCCTGATTTTAATAAACCATTCATTATTCAAACAGATAGTAGTGGTTTTGGATTAGGGGTAACACTGTCCCAAATCCAAGAGGATGGCCAACCAGGTGTCCTCTACTTTATTAGCCGGCTCTTGAAAGGTCCAGAAATAAATTACATGGTTACAGAGAAGGAAGCACTAGCAATAGTCTGGGCTTTCCAAAAATTTTGACAAATGCTACTCGGATCAGAGGTGATAGTGATCACTGATCACAAAAGCCTTGAATTCCTGAATCACAGTTATCTGACTAATAGTCATCTAGTTAGATGGAGTTTACTACTACAGGAATTTAATTACACTGTGCATTATTGCAAAGGATCCGAGAATATCGTTGCTGATGTGCTTAGTCGAAATCCATGTAGGTCAGAACAAAATCATTTGATGGTAGACAATGCCTACATTACAAATGTCAATGTGATGGCTGATAGTAATGTAGAGAACGAGTTGGAAAACTTACCAGAGATACAATTTAATGACCCAGAATTAAACCCAATTATAAAAGTTTTATTAGGGGAGGAAGTTTTGGATGCACCTAAAGATCTTAACCATTTTAAATTAGAACAACAGGTCTTACTATATAAAGTGAATGATAACGTTGATGAGTGGAGGACAATAATACCAAAGTCTTTACGTGACCCACTCATAAAATACGTACACTGTCTATACGGGCATTATGGTGCTCATAAGACAGAACATACCCTTAAGAATTGGTTTTACTGGCCAAAAATGTATAAAGACATCTTGAAATCACTCCAGGATTGTCTAATTTGCTTAAGAGCTAAGTCAGTAAACCAAAATTATATTAATTCAATTAATTCTATCATTCCAGAAAGACCAAACGAGATCTTAGCAATTGACTATTATGGGCCTTTGCCTCCATTCAACAAACAAAAATATTTATTAGTCACTTATGATCTCTTTTCCAAATATGTTGCTGCTTACCCGATACCCCAAGCCAATGCTAAACATACAATCAAAGTATTGAGTACTCTCCAATTTCCAATGATAGGAAAGCCGAAAACCATACTAACTGATCATGGTACACCTTTTCTATCTAAGGAATGGAAGAAATGGGTAGATATATCAAAAATAAAACATGTGCTAATCTCTATTAGGAATCCACAATCAAATCCATGTGAACGTATTATGCGGGAGCTTGGACGTTTGTTTAGGACCTATTTAGAAGAGGAGCACAAGGGTTGGGTAAAGCAGACAAAACGTGTAGTAGACTATATCAATTGGAGTTTAAATGAATCTACTGGATTCTCACCCATCCGACTACACTTTCATCAAATTATACCTATATTATTTAGAAAATATAAACCTATTATTAATGAACCCAAAATAAATGGAGAAAATGATATTTTACAAGCTCATAAACAACTTGTTAAAATGGCAAATAATAGAAGTCAGAATAAAAAAAATGTATTTATGAATTTAAAGTTGGAGATAAAGTTTTGATAAAGACTTTCCATCCCAGTAAACCATTGGAGAATAAATACCATAAATTCTATAATACATATGAAGGACCTTATACTATCGTTAAAAAGGCAGGTCCAAATGCATTTTGGATTAACCAAGAAGGAGAGATTCGTGGTATGTACAATTCACGAATTTTAAAACCTTATTTTGGCTGCTTATAATGTTTTATAAAGAAAGAAGGTGAAGATCAAGATAAGAATTGGGCAGTGTAAACCATACGGTTGTATATAAAAAAATAATAATAGTGATCAATGTAAAGAGAAGTATAGTTAAAAACATTAGCTTTGGTGAGGGTATTCTTTAATGCCTTAAAATAAGTAAAAACAATAGAGTCAATTCATATTAATAAATGGATACTCTAGTATTTATTTAGTCCTTTTCAAATCCATAAGTCTTAAAGAAGCAGGAATAAGGCTAGTAAATATATTTGTGTTGTCCAAGAAGGAAACACATTATTTTTTTTTTTTTTATATAAAAAAAAAAATATTAACCATCAAAGTCCTTAATTTTATTTTTGATCATTATCAAAAGAATAGGATAGCCCAAGTATTAGGAAGATATAACAGTAAAAAAAAAATTCAACCCTTCATAAAATCCAACTATAAATGCAATTAAACTATAAGAATATACTAAAATAGTTGTAAGTGTTTAAAATTTTAACTTAAATTAAAATTTTAAATTTCCCAAGGGAAGGGGAAATATAATAGTAACTTACAGTTATTATTATTGGTCTAACATGTTTTATCTCTTAGGAAATTATTTATAAATATAATTTTTTATTTGACTATTTTATTATGTATACATATATATATATTTATATATACATTTGAGTTTTAAATAATACATACCTTAAGCTTTTGAGTAAAATGCCAGATTTGAAGTTAAGAATAAATACTTATATATTTTTTTATTTTATTATTAAATCTTAATGTCAATGGAACAATTGATAGTTGAGTTAAGCATGAACTTGTAATAACACATGAGCAGATTGATTCGTTCTCTTGTTATTAAGGAGAAGAAAAGAAAATCATTTCTCTTTAAATAACTTTTTCTTTTATCAATACTACTGTTCAACGATTGGAATTTAAATATTAACTTTTCCAAATTAAGATAATCTGTGGATTAAAAGTCTGCAAGGAAAATATTTTAATTTTCTATTAAATCTTAAAGGAATAGCAATATAAAAGAAAAGAACGTCTGTTTAAGTTTTTTGGAAACTACATTGTTTTAACACTTCCGTTATTCTTCGGATATATATAAATTTAAGATAATTATATATATATAGGATAAAACAATGTGTTTTGAGTAAAACAGCTTTGTATCGTAAAGGTTTCGAAACCAACCTTGCATGCTATTTTAAAATATTTTGAAATATTGGATATATAGAACGTCTAATGATAATAGAAAAATGAAGATTAAGAACATCTACATTCGAAGAATATTTATTTTATTTCACATTAATCAAATCATTGGATATTATTAACAGTTTATTGTTTAAGGATAAATAAAATCATCATTATACCAATGGATTAATAATATACTTCATAAAAGATCTTCATTAGGATGATGAACTATAGACTTCAATATCTACTCTCAACTCTATTATAAATAAGTTTTCTTTATTATTTATTTATATATATTATAATAATGCTTATATTATTTTAATATGTTTATTATTATTATTATCTTTATTTCAAATTTGGCATCACATCATTATATCTTAATAGGAAAATTATATTTATTATTAAATATAATTAATTGAAAACTTGACATAATTCATCAAATTAGATGAGGGATATAAAGAATAGTTATTATTTGACAGATATCTTAAACAGGATTATATTGTATTTACTACGTAATATTGTAAAAGTTTAATGTACTTTATTTATCAAAAATACATATAATATATAAGTTATACAATTGCAAATAGTACTTATATATTGGTAATTATCAAACATATAAATAAGAACGGTAAATAAATTAATAAGTTACATAAATTATTAATTTTTGAACCCAGATATTGTTTTTATATATCTGTTAATTTAAACTATTTTCTTTAGTTTTTGAAAGTTTATTATAGTATTGAGTTTTATCATAGGGTATTAAATAAAAATATTATTTATTAATATTTTTAAAATGATAAAATTCATCCGTATTTATTTATTAATATTTTATTATCTATTGTATTATATTTTTTATTATTTATTAAATATTGATTTATTAACTTGATCTCTTTGTCTAATCATTATTGAATTATATTATATATATGCTAGTATTATAAATATCATATGAATATCAATTGTAATTAATGCTTATATAAAGGCATATAAATAATAACTTGTTTTGGATTTTCCCTGAAGAGAGCTAATTGCAAATTCTCCATGAGTTTGAATATCATGGCATAATGGTGACTGAAAGAGGGATGAAAGATGGATGAACTAGTCTAAATTATATTAAAACTTATTTAACGATTATTGAGCTAGAAAATAAAAAGATAGATATAATCATGGACTTAGTATTTCATTGATTCATTTCTAGCATTCTACTTGAAGACCCAAAGTCCGATTGTAGTGAAATGCATATCCTCTTTCTAGGGAATTTAATCATCCCCATATATACAACTTAGATTTTAAATATAATCCATTTTGTTATATTTGGTGAACCTAACTATGAAGCATTAAGTTAATGATTTCCAAGCATTAAATATAATTGATTCTATTATATTTGGTATATCAACTGGGATGATTAAATGCCATTCCGTTATATTTGGTGCCTCAACTAAGGCTATCAAATAGGTCATCCCATTATAATATATATATATATAAATAATAAATTATAGCTATTAATAATGGAATAACATGCATATAAAAATTAAATAATAGTGTAAATATTTTATTACTGAAGGAAAAACACAAATAAGTTTATGCATAAGAGATTTTGTATGGGTATTCAAACAAACAAGAAATATTTGGAACTATTTTTAATGAATTATTGATATGTTTATTAAAGCTGATCTAAATATTGGTAAAGAAATCTAAAACTTATATCAGCTTTTATGATGATCATACTTTAGAAGGGATTGTGAAAACAGGCCAGACTCTCTTTCTTTTATCTATGTGAGATGAAGTTCAGAAGTAAAGCTTTCCAGAGAGTCATACTCTAGCTTTTTGGATAATATTTTTAATAAGCAGGTAAGTAAACTAAAAATAGAATTACTTATAAAATATCAGAGCTGGCCTGAGAAAAAAAGATGAGTGATGCAATGTTTTTATAGATGTGTGTGTGTGTGGATGGTAGTGGGTACTTTTAAGTATGATAAAAACACTTGGATATTAAAAAATATCTTATTTGTAGATATTTCCTATCTCTACTAGAAATTTTGTAAGTTTGTTCAAGAAATAATATGAAAACTTTTGAAAGAAAAAATTAAAAATTTCAAATTTATTAAATAAATGTTTTTGTTTTAATGTATTATTTAATTATTATTTCAAAAATTGTTTTTTTAAACATTAATTTGTTTTATTTTAGCACATGTTTTAATCTCCAGGCTTATTTTATAGACATAAATGAACAAAACACCTAGGTATTTTTCAAATACATTAAATGACTAAAGCCATATTTTTAAGATTTCTTTTGAAAGAACTGGAGGAAAATGTCTTTTAATTTACACATTTCATTTCATAGAATGAGTGTATGTGTCTGCTAAAATTTGCCTTGCACAAAGGCATCTCATTTGTATATAATTTATATGTTATAAATTTATCAAAATTAGAGGAGACACAAGCAGACAAAATGGAAAACATCATCTATTAATTGTTTTAAAAATTAGTTTTAAATAGCATGATTTAATTAAAAAAATATATAAAAAAACCCTGGATGTTGTTGTTGATAAGAGATGTAAAATTTTGGGGGGGAAATATATTTTTCTTACTTTTTAAAAAAATACTACTTCAGATGTTTTGACTACTTTCCCTTAATTTTTAAGTAGAGAGATATAAGTAAAATAGAAAACTAAATGTACAGATAGAAAGCTAGAAATAAGTTTACTTGATGTAACAAATAAATGAAAATTGTAATCATAATAAAATACAACTACTAAAAAAAATAATTGGAGAGAAAGAAAGAATTAATGAGATTTCTAGATACATTCTAATATTTAAAAAGCATCCAATATGCCATCTTTAGGTAGAGTAGAAAAATTGTCAGAACATGTATCAACTCATGTTTGAAAAATATTTAGTTATATCTTCATATACTAATGGATTAAAAAATGTAATATGTTGTCTATATATAGGAAACACCACAATTTTAGCTTCATAAAATTAATTATATTTTTACAAACTAGATGTACCTAGATAAAGAAGTAAGAATCCAAATAATTGTGACTCATTTTGTATAAAATTTAATTAGTGAGGGGAATGAATGGTCTGTACACAGACTAAGAGTAAACAAGGCATATTTATGTTACTAAACATCTTGCAAAGTTAGAAAAATATGAATCATAAATGATAAAGCAGACAATGGATCCTTGAGGTCAATTGATGATTAATACAATGACTGCCATCTTCCTTCATTGTCACAAGAGTTACAAGCAGTGTCTTTGCCTCCTTTTTTCTTATGATTCTGGAACTTCTAAACCATATTATGTTTATACATATATAAAAGAAAGTACTTGGTATTATATAGAAATGATATCTACATTTTAATAATTATTGTTATTATTTTTGATAAAACTATTGTATTTGATTGCAACTTATATATTGATTAAAAAAGATTTTACCAACATTTATTTCAGTCATTTGATCTAATCAAGATAATTTTAAACCATAAATATGGATTTTTCCATCATATAATTATAAAAAATAATCTTTTATACTAACCAGGACATTAAAGTTGAAGTTTATTATTATATATTATTTAGCTTCTTTATTTTAAAATTTATGTAAATGTATGTGTATTTGTGTGTGCATGCATGCATGTTAATAAAAAATACATAAATTTTGAAATAAAAAATGAAACGTTACAAAATAGACTAAAATATTTTTAAAACAGTTGATTAAGATTTATAACAAAAAAGTGATAAAAGATTGTTTTAATCTCAAACTAGCATTATCGATAATATATAGATTAATTAATTGAAATAAAAGGATTGGACACACAGTAAAAAAAAAAGAGATAATTTTGAAGTTAAATACTTATTAACTGAATACTTCAAGTTAAAAAGCATTTTCAGAAAAAACTAGTTTAGAAAATGTGAATAAGAAATTTCTGGCTTAATTGGATAGAGAAAAACTTGGGATAGACTTTTTTGGATTAGTAGTGAATAGATCTTTGATTTAAAAAATATTAGCAATAAAATATATATGTTGAATTATATAATTTTATTAATTTTTAATTTGATAAAGAGTAGAAATAAAGAATTTATATTTATGTGAACAAACCAGGAAACTATTAGTTACTAATTAACAATTCTGAGACTAACAAGTTTTATCTTTTAACCTATACAGTACTCTTTTATTTTGGATTTTAATAAAGTAAAAGCTAAACTCGAAATAAATTAGGAAAGCTTAAAACAATGAGATAACTTTAAAATTATTTAATCAGATTTGACTAGATAATTGTGAAACAAAGTTTATATTTTGCAATATAAATAAATCAAATTTTTATCTGCTGCTACCAAATAATTTTTTTTTTCAAAATTTGTACACATATTTAGTTTTGATGACAATGCATTATAATACTGCAATATTTCAGAACTGTCCAGTTTAACAGTTTTGTAAGGCCACATTTCAAACTGCATTTAAATTGATTCAATTAGTTTTCAGTCATGCATATTAAATAGGTGGTGCTATTTTTTTGAATAAACATTTTCATTTCATTTAAGGAAATTTTTTTTAAAATTTTTTACAGTAAATTAAAATATGAAAAAAAAAAAAGAAATAAAAAATGAAATCTTAATTTCTCTTTGGATTGATTATTTAAAATTTGATTTTTTTTTAGTCAGTGCCTTAATAAAAAAAACAAAAAATATTGTAAGTGATTTTTAACTTAGTTCTACCTAACAGATTTTCTTCAAATTGTGTACATATATTCAGTATAGATGACAATGTAATATTTCATGGCTGTCTAACATAATAGTGTTGGTGGGCTGCAAATTTAATTTTAAATATTGGAAATACAATGACATTTTTAAATTCTCAGTTTTTATATTTTAATATCAATAGTCTTCCTGTTTATGATAAATGATTTTGAGAAATTGAAGTAAAAAGAGATAGTGCTTTTAGTAAAAAGTTAATTGCAAAATATCTAAACATTGAACATATATATATATATATATATATATATATATATATATATATATATATATATGTGTGTGTGTGTGTGTGTGTGTGTGTGTAAATTAATAATTTTTAACAGATGTTATTAAAACAGGTAAAACTTTCTATACAGTAGTGACACTCAGTGCAAGTCAAAGTAGTCAATGGATGCATGAAGGCTTGTGCATAAAATCCCTATCTAGTGCCTACTCATACAAATTTCCTAGATTAGTTTCTGGCTTGTGGACTTCATCATTGAGGAGCCTTGGATCTGAGTAGGCACTAGATAGGGATTTTATGTACAAGCCTTCTGCTATCCATTGATTATTCTGGATTGCACTGAGTGGCATTACTGTATGGAGAATTTTGCCTGTTTTAATAACAGTTATGAGCAGGCATAAGAAATGGTGATCATATGATGTTTAACAGATGTTCTTGTTGGAATATTTTAATATGTGGAAATATCTGTTATATTTTCATATTATAAAAAATCACTGTCAGATATTAATAGACAGTAATCAATGAAAATAGCAGACTGTAAATACTTTTTTATTCTATAGAATGCAAAAAGTGTTTACAGTATACTATTTTCATTGATTACTGTCTATTAACATCTAATAATGATTTTTTTAAAATATAAAAATATAACAGATATTTTTATATATCAAAATATTTCAATATATATATTGGGATTTCATCTCTATTGTTAAAAGGCAGTTGCCTTAACAACAGTTTGAGATTGTTGATTATTATTGATATTGGGATTGTCTAAGTGTTGACTGGTTTTTAATGGTTGTATATATATATATTAAAAAGACATTTCATTTGCTATTGTATATATATATATTAAAAAGACATTTCATTTGCTATTAATACACTAAAAGCAAAATATATATAACTACAATGTTGCCTTATTATACATAACCTTAAAAATAGCACAGGACATCTAAAAATTAATTAATTTGATCAATAATAGAATATTTAGTTGAATAATAATGTTGAGTGTCAAGCGTTGGTGGCCTAGAGGTTTTTATAGCTGCCTTCCAAGCAGCTGCCCATGTTCGCTTCCCAGTCAATGCTTTGACATATAAAATAATAATTATAATAATGTTGACTTTTAATACCAAGTCTATTTTGATACAGCTACAAAATAAAAATGGCATAGTCAGATGAAATTCATTTATTGTTTAAATATTGGATTAAAAACCAAATATTTAAACATGTCATTTAATAAATAAAAACACTTAGAAATATATGTAAACAAACTTGACACATCTAAGCTGTAATCACAATGTTTAAAACATTTGTTTGATTACTTCTTTGTAATAAAGAATGCATTATAGGATCTTTCTTTAATAATTGCTTAAAATACCACAAATCCTCAACTCAATTATATACATTTACATATGTATAGAAAAATCTCATTTTACATAGTTTTAACTAATACATTTTTAAAATTAAAATAAAAAATAACTTATTACTATAATTTACTTAATACAGATAAAAATTCATTTAATATGTTTTGATAGATTACCACGAAGTAACTTGTAGTATGAAGGTTTTTTTAATAAGTTAATAAATAGATGATAAAGAATTTATTTTATTACTAATTTTAAATATTTTCTTTAAACCTTAATCATAAACTCATATACATATAAGTAATACAAATATAAATTAGCAATGATAAAATCACCTTGATTATATAAATATTCTTTGCAGAAAAATATACTAAATGAGAGAAATAAGATATTTACAGTTACACCATCTATCTGCTTTTTAACCTAGTATTAGATTGGGAAAAACATTTATTAACTCATTTATAATTTTATTGCAAAGTGGAAGTAACTGCCTCCCACAGAGTTATAAATAATTGTTGATGCTACATAACTCTGTAGGAGGTAGTAATTTCCACTTTACAATTATAGATATTTAGAAGTTATGATTATTTATTATTATAATTTTATTGCATATTAAACAATGCTCCTTTTTACAGCATTCTTAAATTAATTACATTGTAATGAACATTGATTATTTAAAAAGTAGGCATGTTATACTAAATAAATTATAAAGATGTATTTTAGAGCTCAAGATCATTTGTCCACAGTCCTAGTTGTCACTTTCAATGCTTAAACCTTTTATCGACTGCCAAACAATAATCCAGTCAATTATTTATTTTAAAACAGGCAAAACTCTCCATACAGTAGTGCCACTCAGTACCAGCCAGAGTAATCAGTGAATGCCAGAAGGCTTGTGCATAAAATCTCAATCTAGTGCCTAGTCATCCAATATCTGCAGAGTAGTTTCTGGCTTCTGACCTTTGAAAGTGAGGAACCTTGGATCTGAGAGCACTACACCTAGATCTTAGGATCTAATGCAACCCTCCAGCAGCTACCTTTTATCTCTACTTAACTACAAAACTATGCAAAGGCCACAAGCCAGAAACTAGTCTGGGGATATTGGATGAGTAGGCACTAGATGGGGATTTTATGCACAAGCCTTCTGGCATCCATTGATTACTCTGGCTGGCACTGAGTGGCACTACTGTATGGAGTGTTTTGCCTGTTTTAATAACAGTTATGTGCAAGCACAAGAAATGGTAATCATGTTATGTTTAGTGGTTTAATTATTTATTTTCTTAATCTTACATTTACTTATTAATAATATTTTTTAAATAATTATATTTCCAATTTCATTAAAAAATTTTATTTTTAGATAATGTAAAATATAGAGATTTTGCTTTGGTATATCTTAGAAAAAGCAAATCTTTTTCAGTTTTATTTGTTTATTTATATTCAAAACAATATAATGGCATATATTTAACTTTATAATAATATCATTTATTTAAAAATAAATAAAAGTTGATTTTTTTTTATAATTTTGTTTGCATGAAGATTTATAATTTATTTTATACTTTTTCCTGTGCAAGTATTTTTATTTATTTATCTATTTTAATTTTATTTTAAAAAACAATTTCCATTATGAGTTTGGAAAGTGAATATATATTATTAATAAACTTTTTACAAAATAAATTATTCAGGTAGGTTTCTGGAAAACTAATAATAAAATGTATTACAGCAATCAAAATGATAACACATTTTTAAAATGCTTTTATTGAAACTGGAAAATCAGTTTTCTTGGTATGTTAGTTTGTAAACTTTTAATCTTTTTAAAGTTAGAATGAAATTTTAAACTAAGCTTTAACTGATTTAAATTCAATAGTTTTGCTTGAAATTTGATATATAATTAAATAATACCAGGCTAATCCATATGGGGAACTATTTTTTTCAGTAAGTTATCTAGTTTCTTAGATATGGAAGAGAGGGTGGGAAAATATTAAATATTTTTTTGATATCAAATTAAAAAAAATTCTTAAAATTTAATATGATTTAAGTAAGATTCATGAGAGGACAATATATATATATATATATATGGCTTAGTAATTTGTTTTAATTCAATAATTTGATTGAAGCTAGAATTAAATTTTAAACTTGAGATTTATTATATTCAGAAAAAATAGAATTGATTTAATTTTGAGACACACCTTAGAAAGCACCAACCATGCCATTTGACAACAACATATTCTAATTAGGGTAATTATTTTCAGAAATATAGAGCAGTGGGTAGATGAAATTTTAAATATTTTGACATCAAATATAAAACACATTCAAGAAAGTTTTCAATCTTTTAAGCAATGAGCACAAGGATGGTTTATATATATTTGGTTTTGTAGTTTATTTCAATTCAAGGATTTGACTGAAGTTAGAATTAAAATACATTTAATATATTTAGAGAATAAAAAATTGATTCACTTTTAAGAACATCATTCCAGTAGATATCATCAAGATTTGGGAATTACCAAAAAAATTGGAAGTCTTTGTAGATGCAAAAGTTATGCTATGATACAATATTAATATTTCAAAAGGATTGGTAAATGGAAATATTGAATTTATATAACTAACATTGTGTGGCCCCAATTTTGTTGAATGCAGATGTATGAGTCAGACATACTGACAGCGTAAGTTGATTTTGGCAAACATGAATACATATGATATTACCAAAAGCAATACAATTTCCTGCTAAATTCAGCTGAGAAACAGCTGAAAAAAGAATGCTTCCATTGATCTTTTTATGGGCATCCATCATACAAAAAATTCAAGATTGTACTATAAACAATGCAGTAGTATATTTAGGACCAAAGCTTTTGGAAAAAGGATAAGCATAGATTGCATTGGGTCATGTAAGATCCTTGAATTCACTTAGAGAAGAACACTTGGAATGCTCAAAATTGATTGGAAAAAAGCCTTGCAATAAGGAAGAATTGACAGAAATATATAAAATGAAAAATAAATCAGTACATATCAAATAAAAGGCACACATATTAAGCCAAAACAATATTCACATTTTTGGCATTCTAATTTTTTAAAATATTCAAATATTGATAAGAACAATTTTTTTTAATAATAATAAATAATTTTTTTAAAAAAGATTTTACAATATTTTATAGATCATTTTTGCAAAATTGAATTTATATAGCAGGTTATTTATTTATTTAGTGCTGTGTTTAATTTGTAATTTAGGGCATCACCCCTCTTTTTACACTATTCCTCAAGTTTAAAAATCTATACAGTATAAGTGTAGAGGGATGATTCCCTAATGACTGTTATAAAAATAAATTAATATACAGATGAATTTCTTAAGAAAAAAGTGCTTACAATATTATGAAGACTTTAGAGATAATTTTTTTAAAATATTAAATGTTTTTATTTATTGTGCACTAAAAAGGAAAAAAAAATCCCTATTTCTTCAAACACCATTGGGGTTTTTAGATTTAACTTCAAATAAAAGCATAGAGGAGGGATGTCGAGATATCCATTAAGTCAGTCTCTTGTTATAAAAAAAGAGATTTGACTAAATTAATTTCTGGACACCCCATGCTTTTATTTCAAATTAAATCTAAAAATCCCAATGGTGATTGAAGAAATGATAAATAAAAACATTTAATATAAAACATTTTTTATCTCTATTATTGAAATAATAAATTTATAAAAAACACCTTTAAAGATTATTTGATGATTTATGTAATTTATTGATGCAATGTATATTCAATAAAGAATAAAATTAATTTGAAAGAATTTTCCCTCAAAATAATTATTTAATAACTGGATTCAATTACTTGTTGGTTTCCAAAGTAATACGAAAGTGTAAACTAAAATATTTCTAAAACAAACATGTTTTTTTAAAAAACAAACAAAAAAACAACAACAGTAATATGGTTGTTAATGGTGAATAAATAAATTATTTTGTTTGGATTTAATAGTTATATTAACAGTAAAATAATAATTAAAAAATAATAAACATTTTGAAATTTAATCAAATGAATTACAAAATTTAGGTTAGCTATTATATTTGTGTAAATTAGCAATATATATATTATTCAAAACACACAACACTATCAGGGGACGATAAAAAAAATTACTTGTCAACAGAACTTTTTCTAAGTCCAATCAGTTCCTGCCATCTGATATCAAACTTCAATATGAACCAAAGAAAAATAGAGTTTTTTTTTATTTCTGTTCATTTTGAACAATGATACCAGTGGCAAAAGTGACTGGATTTCGAAAATGTAATTGTAAGTAATGTACATCTAAAAATCTCTTCTTCAAATATTTATTTGTTATTTTGATTTAGTATATTTAAAATAAAAAAATTACACAGCTCCTCCAAAATTTTTGGAAAATTTGATTTTTTACCTGAATAAATCTCAAAAAGAGACACATTTATCTTAACATTTGTATACAGATTAAATAAAAATAAATTTTTTCCCCATGTTTAGGATTTTTATTTCAAATAGCTATGTACAGGGACTATTTTTAAAAGACTGTTTATCTTTTTTATTTTTTAATCAGTTCTCAATGCTTTGTCGTGACAAATATTTTTCTTTAGAAACACAAACGTTTCTTTAAAAATAATACCATTTTGTCAAGCGTTGGTGGCCTAGCGGTTAGCATAGCTGCCTTCCAAGCAGCTGACCCGAGTACGCTTCCCGGTCAACGCTTTGACATATAAAATAATAATAATAATAATAATAATAATACCCTTTGAAAAATATTATTTTGTTTATAAATACTGCATTAAACAATGCTCAATAGTTGATTTTCATTTGTAACTTTTCAAGAGCTCAAGTACTGAAATCAGCAACAGATCATATATATAATCTAAATTGTAAACATAATGGATTGATAATGGTTTTACTTTTATTTAGACTTAATGATACTTCCTTATACAGTATACTTGAATATTTTAACTAAATATATAGTGCAGTTTATATCATCAAACTCTTTCTCTCCAATCATAGAAAGACATTATTTTAAAAATACTGTTATATATAATAATTTTACAAGTTTTAATAATTTAACTATATTTTTAACAATCTAGCAGTCATTATTATTTTTTCTCACAAATGTGGTTTTTTTTAAATAAAAACAAACTAGATGATTTATTATTTATAAGTTTTTCAGAAAGTGGGGAGATGGATATCTTTTGGAATATGTGTTTTTATTCTTATAGATTTTTTTTTTCAATTTGAAAAAGCAATTACTGCCTTCAGGTATAACATTATTATACTTAAAATAATTTTCTTTTTTTTTTTGAAATCTTCTTAAAATGATTTTTTTTAATAATTGAATCACATTTTGCAAAAGAAATATATATAATTTTTTTTTTTAAAACACAAAAGCGATAATGTCTTTATAAACACATATAAATTGAGCAACGCAGTAAGAAACTGTTATATATATATATACACACACACAGATGAATCATAATTATTTTCAAAAATTAATAATTCTATTAGAGTTTATGTTAGGTTCGTCATATATATTAATAAGTCTGTGTGTTGCTGCTTCTAATGTATTTTTGCCTCCAACACGATCATTTGCATTGTATCTCACTAAACAATTTGTTTCATTTCACTTTAAGAAATTGCTTCACGGAGAATACCAACTAATTTGGCATTCTACTGGGAGACATAACCCAGCGTTTTTCCTGTGAACATGAATTTAATATAAATTTGCTTGTCTATTACAAACATTCATCCTTATTTTTCCAGTTCTGTATTATCTGAAAACAGATAAAAAAAATGCTAAACCTACATTTTGATAGTATTTTGATTTCATTAATGAAAATCTACATCATACTTTTTCCAAATCGTTCTTACTTATGTAAGTAAAGTGAACTGAGAGAGTATGTTATTGATGAATAAAATGCAAGATGATTGCTTTAAACTTTATTTATTCATTGCAGCTATTGTTTCACACTTTTAAATATATATATAAACTATGTCATCACAACCCTATTGATTTGCTTTAAACATGAGGTACATAAAAATGTAATCTATATATAAAAACCATATAGTAACCAGTTAGCTTTTGACACATGATTTATATATATACCATTTATGTCTTCTATTTTTATGATCTTAAGTTTAAATAAAAGCCAGGTAAAACTTTTTTTACATTGGAAATTTTTATACTCACTCTCTGTAAATAAGGCAGTAGAATCCACATCTCACAACAAGTGCAGACTCTAATATTTTTATTTACAGAGGGTATAGTTGAAAATTTCTTAATGTTTGGGGTGATTTGATATATATATATATATATATATATATATATATATATATATATATATATATATATATATATCACTAGATATCACAAGATCTCTATTTCTTATGCTAGCACATTACTGTTATTAAAACAGGCAAAACTCTCCATACAGTAATGCCACTCAGTTCTAACCAGAGTAATCAATGGATGCCAGAAGGCTTGTGCATAAAATCCCTATCTAGAACCTACTCATCCAATATCCCCAGATTAGTTTCTGGCTTGTGGCCTCCATCAGTGAGGAGCTTTGGATCTGAGAGCACTGCACCTAGATCTTAAAATCAAATGCAACTCTCTAGCAGCTATCTTTTATCTCTACTTAACTACAAAACTATGAGAATAAAATTGAAAACAACATAATATTTTCAATCTAAGCTAGGTGCAGTGCTCTCAGATCCAAAGCTCCTTACTGACGAAGGCCAGAAGCTAAAAACAAGTCTGGGGATATTGGATGAATAGACACTAGATAGGGATTTTATGCAAAAGCCTTCTGGCATCCATTGATTACTCTGGTTGGCACTGAGTGGCACTACTGTATGGAGAGTTTTTCTTGTTTTAATGACGGTAATGTGCTAGCAAAAGAAATAGTGATCATGTGATGTATAGTGGTTTAACACTAATACTGCCTAATAGGATAGTGGTGGCTATGGTTGTTAAAGAGCCAAAGACACCAAAATGTATGAGTACTGGACTGGGTTCAGACCCATATGACTATATAAACTATTGAGCTTAGATTGAAAATATTATTGTGCTTTCAATTTTATTCTCATAGTTTTGTAGTTAAGTAGAGATAAATGGTGGCTGCTGGAGGGTTGCATTAGATCCTAAGATCTAGATGCAGTGCTCTCAGATACAAAGCTCCTCACTGATGAAGGCCACGGGCCAGAAACTAGTCTGAGGATATTGGATGAATAGGCATTAGGTAGGGATTTTATGCACAAGTCTTTTCTGGCATCCATTGATTATTCTGATTGGCACTGAGTGGCACTACTGTATGGATACTTTTGCCTGTTTTAATATCACTAGATATTTATGCTATAAGTTAATATGTATATCACTTATGTATATATCATATTTATTTTGTGTACTTAATATATATCTATATTAAATCATTAAATGACTAAAAATATCTTTTTAAGTGAAAAGTGTTTGATATTTTTGGATCTAAATGAAAATTTTTATTTTTATTTTTTAAAAAAAAAGTTTACTAAAACTAGTGCAAATGAACTTCACTTAATACTGTAACCAGTTGGCTTACATAGCATATCCTAATATAGTGTGTGTGCATAAATATATAAGTAAAATAAAGGAACAGTAGAAATAAACATAGAATAAGTTTTTGTAGATATTTTTCTATATTTCCTAAAATAAAATAATAATAAGTAAAGGGTTAAATAACTGGGTTTAAAATAATATTTTATTGTAAAATTAAATATATTGAAAAGGTCTGATAAAAATTATTTATAAATCTAATTTTGAAATGTAAAAACACAATACCTGTTTTTTAAAAAAAATTAAATTAATTAAAACATGTATGTTTTTAAAGGAATTAGTGAGATAAAAATAAAAACTCTGTTTTTAATCAAGATGTTATCATCTTAGATGATTTTATAAAAGGGCTGATAACAAAATTAGCTCCAGTCTGGTTAATGATTTTTGAAGAGAGCAATTGGGATAATAATTTTTGTAAGAACAGTCAACTGAAAAGTTGTTACAAATTTGTTGCAACTTGATGAAGTGCAGCAGTTGGTTTTAGCTGACCAGAGAATTTGCAGAATAGCTACCATAAACTGATGTAGCTGAAGGCAAGATAATAGACTGTTTTCTCTAGCAGGAGTTTGAATTCACATTGGAGATAATGACCCACTTCTTTGTGTAGAAATTCATAGCCTTAAATGTGGAGGATGGTTGCTTGCCTGAAATATATCAAACCAGGACATCTGCTTGCCTGGAATAATCTTAGATAGAAAGAGACCATCAACAGATCAAGATTTTACATGGATTGCATATTTTTATCTGATGATGACAACAAACATGGATTATATTTTTCTAATGGACCAAAGAACCAGCTTGCTAAATAAATAATTATATATATGCTGACTGTTTAAAGGTAGAAAAGCCCAGATATACATATATACAGCTGTGGTGAGTAAAGTTATATATGATAACAAAATTTTAAATAATTTCTTTAGTAAAATTACATTTTGAAAGTGATGCATGAATTTGTACTTATTATGTTTATGGTGGGTGTATAGTTGAGCAGGGCTTTCTGGATGTGGTGTGTTCATGAGGCTTGGAAGTATAGGCTTGGCACTGTCTAGACCTAGAGCTCCCAGAGTAGTCCAGCAGTAAATATATACAGGCCTCATGAATAGGTCTTGGTCTCATGAATAGACCTCATTTATACCCCTAAGTCTCACAGAGATGAGAAGAGTTGGTGCAATGCCTTTTAATTTTTTTTCTGGATACTACTCTTTGAGAATGATCTGCCTGGGTATTTACAAGGGGCAGTGCTTAAAAATGAGGTATTTTCTCATGACATCATGGAGCATTGTGTGCTTGATAGTCCATGCTTGGCTATCTACTTATCATGGCATGGGGAGCTGCTGTTCACATATTCACTTTTCCTACCTCACCCTGCCTACTTCATCAGCATTAACTAATCAAGCAGAAAGACATTTTAAAATTTATATATTCTTTGGATTCTATAAAACGATATTAACTTTCGTTTATTAAAAAGAAAAAAAAATTAAAAGTGAGGCAAACAAGCAAATAACTCTGTGTGGATCTACAAAATTAAAAAAGTAAAGATTTGATGATTCAATAATTTAATTTAAAAACGTTGGTAATTAATCAACAAACACCTGTCAAAAATTGACTACTTTTTTTAAGGGGAAAAAAAGAGAACTTTTAAATTGAAACTGATTTTAAATTATATATTTTGTTTATACACATGTATATGTGTGAAATTTGTGTTTTTCAAATGAATTAATTATGATAAAATATAATATTATTATAACAAATTAAAATATGTAACTTTTTTGTCAGTGTGCGAATACATGCACACACATATGTAAAATTTTTTAACATTTATAGTGGTTTTTTTATATACAACTGTAAAAGGTTATTTTATATGACAATGGTAATATAAGTCAATTGTACAGCATATTTGTGAGTGTGCATATATGTCAATGCTTGTCAAGTAGGACATATATGCAAATTTTAATCATTTTTTGTCATTATTGAATACCAATTAAAATACATTAATTTTATGTTATAAATGGCACACCTGTGCACACATATAGGTAAATCCATGTAACAATTTGAATTTTGACTAGTAATTATGTAAGTCACCAATACAATAATTATTTTATGTTTAATTGAAATGTCTTCATCCTGTGTTATAAAATGCACATCTGTGTACGGATATATGTATGCGTTTATAGATACCCATTAAGAAATAATGCAATTAGTATAATAACTTGAATTTTGTAGTAATCTTGTAAATTACAGAGGGATGACTTTATTATTGTGTATCTTTCAAAATCAGAACCCTTATAAGACCTTAATCATTTTTTTTTTGTTATTAATAAACTTATTTAATTGTTAAAAATGGTTTCCATCATCTCTTGGTCACATACAGTAATAGAGCTTGTGTTCTCTGAGCTAGGCCTATTGCTTAGATAAATGGGGATGTGTATTTAATGCTTTGGGGCATCCAGAGATGATCAATCATCATCCTGGTTGGCATAAAAGAGGATACTCTTTAAAGCCCATGCACTATCTTTTATTTTAGTCTTATTAAAAGCTAAGTTTATAGATGGCCACTACAAATGGCATGAGCATTGATGATGATCAGTATGTTTTTATCTCCCAGCATTACTGTTTGGATTTTCTGATTTTTATGTATTCTGATGGATGGGCACTAAGCTGGTGTATCCAAGTTATGTTTAAATAATTGCCCAAGCTGGCAAAGGCTCAATAGGTAGCCTGGTCTACAGAAGACCCATTTTCAATCCAGTCATAAGATTGACTGTTGATATATTGTACTGATTTGTTTATTCCCATCAATGATGATGATGAATGGTATTTTGAGTAGTACTCATACTTGCTTTGACTTATTGACAATTGTGGTTGATATATGATGTATAACTATGTTTTTAGTTGCTCTTCTGAGTTAGCTGGCTGGTTTCTCAATGCTCTTAGAGATTCTCTAATCTCATGCTCCCCTTATAAAATACTACATTATTTAAATATTATACTGTTTGTAAATATTTCATTTTAAATGGACTGGGAATGATGATGATTTTGCCATCACTTCAGGTTTACTCTATTTTTTGATACCACACCCTTTTTCATATTCTTTCGATACCCACCCCATCTCGTTACAATACATATTATTTTACTTTAAATCAATTTGTTACTTATAGTTTATATATATATTGCTAGATATTTCACTTATAGTTTATATATATTGCTAGATATTTCTGCAATATATATATATATATATTCTTTATGTATATATCATATTTAGTAAGTATACATAATTATATATATGTATAACAAAAGCATTGAGTAACTTATTTTTTTGTTGAAAAGAGTTTGACACTTTTTCTTTTTATCTGAAAATATGTACGTATTAAAAAATGCATAAGAAAACTATTTTGTAATTTTTTTATTATTTGAATGAAGCTTACAATTGATACCAAAAAATTGCATGCATTACTTAAATCATATTGAAGTTTTAAGAACAATTTTTCAATTTGATATCAAAATATTCAACATTATATCACCTATTGTTCCATATTTAAGAAATTAGGTCACCTATCTAAAATATTATATTCCCTATTTCAACAAATTATTCTGAAACTAAATCTATTAAACTTCAATAAATTGAAGCCATGAAAAATCATACCATCCTCTTGCAAACCTTACTTGAAACTGAACTGCAAATTTGATATCATAATTTTAAAAATTATGTCATTCACTATTCAATATTTAAGAAACTATGTCACCTACCTAAAATATTATAGTCTATATTGCTTTGTTTGGTATTTCTTTCTTATGTAGAAAATTTAATCAATTCTATTGAATTTAAATCTAGTAAACCTCAATTTTAAAATTTTATTTTAATTTTAATAATAAAAGTGATTATAATAGTTTAAGCACAAACTTTTACAAACAAATAAACAGAGAATGTAATTTAAATAAAAACATAAAAAACAAATTGAAATAACTTTGGGTAATAGATTTGTTTTATGATGATGATTATTATATATTATATTTATTCTTAATAAAATGAAACTTCTCATAATAGAAAAACAGAATCAAACAGGGATGTAAATGCTGTATTATTTAAATTATCAAAACTACCCCAAATCTAAAAATTAAACCAGACCAGAATAAAAATAATATTAAAACACAACCTAAGGTTTCACTGCTACAAGCAGACTTCTCAAGTGTAAAGAAATAATAAAAAAAAACAAAACACACACATTATATATACTATTAAAAACTACCCACAAATCCATTCACTTCCCATCCACCCTTAATATTAAAAGAACTCTTAAATAAGTTAATTGCTTCAGAATCATAAATTTTCAATAATAAAGACTCTTTAATTCTTCTTTTGATTTCATTTCTCTCAAAGAAGACAACCTTAGCTTCATCAAAATCAATAGTGTGGCCTGTATCTTTTTCATGGACATACAAAGCAGAACTAAGATATCTATTTTTAACTCTACTTTTATGAACCTTTACTCTTTCATTTAAACTCAAACTACTCTGACCTATGTAAACCTTCTTACAAAATAAACAAGGAATAAAATATACCACACCAGGAATAGTCTTTCTATCAAAAACTTCCTTTGTATTATTCAATAAATTATTCAATGTAACACCCCTTTTCCAAGCAATTTTCTTATTTCCAAACAATTTACTATTTCTACACACAATTTTATAAGAAGACAATTTAAATGGCAAAGAAATAAAATCATATTTTTCTTTAACCTTTACATCCTTACAAATATTACTATTAAATAAAATACTTTTAACAAATTTATCAGAGTATCCAACACTTAAATAATCTTTATAAAATTGATATTTCTGAAACAAAGCTACCCCACTAGAATTATTTAATTTAATATTCCTATGACAATAATTCCTTAAAGCAGCTACTTTATGAGATACAGACTGATAGCTATCAGGTTTAATTATAGATCTTAATTCTTTACTTTTAACTAAATGACTGCACAATAAACAATTAGTTTCTATATTTCTAATCACCAAAAGATCTAAAAATTTTAACTTACCAAAATCTAACCCCCCTCCTTCTAACACAAATTTTATAGAAGGATCAAAACAATTAAACTCATTTACAAATTCCTTCAATTTACCATTCTCAACAACAAATAAACAATCATCAACATATCTGACAAATAATTTTACATATAAACAATTCTTTTTAATAATAATTTCCTCTTCCATAAAACTAATATAAACTGAACATACTAAAGGAGAAATAATATAACCTATTATCCACCCTTCCTTAATCTTATAAAAATTACCTTTATAAGCTAAGGTTGTCTTCTTTGAGAGAAATGAAATCAAAAGAAGAATTAAAGAGTCTTTATTATTGAAAATTTATAATTCTGAAGCAATTAACTTATTTAAGAGTTCTTTTAATATTAAGGGTGGATGGGAAGTGAATGGATTTGTGGGTAGTTTTTAATAGTATATATAATGTGTGTGTTTTGTTTTTTTTATTATTTCTTTACACTTGAGAAGTCTGCTTGTAGCAGTGAAACCTTAGGTTGTGTTTTAATATTATTTTTATTCTGGTCTGGTTTAATTTTTAGATTTGGGGTAGTTTTGATTTTATATTGACTAGTTTAGCTTTATGCTTGTAATGTTTATATTTAAATTATATAATTATATTTTAAGATTGTTGCCATATGTATGTGTTTAAACTTGATATTGGACAGAGGTTGTTATACGGACAGAGGTTATATATTTTTTGTTTTATTGATTTTAAAATTTTAGTCTCTTGGTTATTTAACTATTATGAGGTACCTGAAAGGCTATGTTCATCACTATTGCTTTATGTTATTTGAAAACACTGGAATAATGTGTTACCCTTATGTTGTAGAATTATAGATATGCTAATAGTTTATAAAGAATTATCTGTGGATTAGAATATTTCTGTGGCAATGAGTTTTCAAATAAGGCTATATTATTGTTAAGTACAGAAAAGTTCCTAACAAATTGTGTTGTAAATTTACTCATAATTTTAGCTAGGGTTGGCTTCTTTTGTGATACCATGTCTTTATGGCCAAAAATATATGTTGGATTATTTTATAATCAAACAATAGAGGAAAAACCCTGATGATTTGTATTGTTAACTTGTTGATGACAGGTAATATATAACACCATGTGTATTTATATGATTTAAGTATTATATTTATATAGCTTTAGTGTATAGAGTAACATTTTATTATATTTCTAAAGGAATGAATAAAAGAGATATTTTGAGAAACTGACCCTATGAGAATCAATAAAAATTATAAAAAGTATCGTTTTCGTTAGATACCTACTAATTAATTAATACTGAAGTTTATTTAATACTCAAATCTTCTTCAATGAATTGCTTGTCCGACAATATATATATATACATTTTTAGCATAGTATAAATTTAAATAATGGTCTTATATTTAAAAGACATTCTAAATCTTTATATATAAAATTTAATGAGAAATTAATTTATTATTATTATAATTTTTTTTTTTTTGTAAACAAAGGGATTTTATTAAACTATTTTGATTTTTGTTTTTTATATTTTCACACTCATCATCTAATGGGTAATTTATAATGACATAATGACCTCCCCCTCCAATGAAACTGATCAATCATCTTCAGTAGAAATTGATCAACAAATAATTGCATCCACTTTTAGTCCACATTAGCAATATCAAGTGCCATTTCACAGTCTCTTACTTTCAAAAATTCCCTATGCTGTCATTAACTCTCATGAAACTAATAATAATAGGGCTCAATGGTTACAGTCTCAATTCATCATCAAATCTACACCAATTACAAAAGTGGATTATTATCATTACACCTCATCTCAATTATTGGAAATCAAAATATACAGAAAATATCAAATTGATCCCACTGACTTCCTCCATAAATATGGCTTCTGTACTTGCTCCAAATATATTTCCTCACTATCTGCAGGCACTGGTATTTTCATCAACTTTGATTGCCCATTCAAGTTATTTAAAATTCTATATATTAATGGTCACTTACTAATTAGCACTTTTCGCCATCATACAGAACATTAAGCATAGTATTCATCTATATTCCCCTAGCCCAACAGTCATCATATATATCTTCTAAACCATCAATTCAGTTCTTACAACTAGCCTATGTCCAAATTAATGGGTGATTTCAATCATGATTACCCAACTTTTATAAATAAATGGCTTCATCTCTTAAATTTCCCACTAATGAGTGCCCAAGGTTTCACAACAACCACCCACCCTCATCAATTTTTGTTTTTACTCTCCAATGTTGCATCACCCAAGAGAAATTAGCCATACTCCATTCTAAAATCACTCTGTCCAAGCAGTTTTAATTAACCTTAATAAACTCTAGGCAATATCAATTCATTTACATAAAATAATCATTATATAGGGTATATGAGCACAGACTTTTACATGATCCACCACTCTTCACTCTATCTCATAACACTGTTACCCTTGAACACATATATGCCAAAAAGATAAATAATTACCCAATATATTTCATGCTTAATTAGAAATCATCAGTTGGTCCAGATTATCATCTCTACACATATTAGCAATAAGTGCTCATATATATATATATATATATATATATATATATATATGAGCATATTATACTTATTTCCGATCTGATAGCCAATCTTCATACTTTAATGGACAGGCTTCAATTCACTCCACACTCCAACTCTTCAACTAAGAGTCTCAGCCTCAGGGTGGCCTTCGAGTGTTCCACCATCAGATTTTTATTGGATGGATAGTTGAAGAGTTGAAATGTGGAGTGGATTGAAGCTTGTCCATTAAAGTATAAAGATTGGCTATCTTAATGTATATCTGAGCACTTATGGCATATATGTGTAGAGATGATAATCTGGACCAACTGATGATTGCTGTTTTAGCATGAAATACATATATTGGTGATTATTTATCTTTTTGACATACACCTGGGTCTTGTTTTACGTGATAGATAGGTTCCTCAGAAAACATGTACAAATGAAATTGTGCAAAAATAGACGTAACTTACCTTGAAAAAGGGGGATACGGACTGTGATTTTTCAAAAATTGCGTAAAAGCAAAGCACCAATGTAAAATTACTTTAAAATTTGCCCCCCAAAAAAATAAGGAAATAAAATATGACTAATAAAAAATTTCAAATTTGAAAAAAATTGATACATGACAAACTTTTTTTAACTATAATATTTAATTTTATTCAAAACAATATATTTTTATGCATAATTTACAGTAATTTATATTTTTTTATACACGTTTTAATTATTATTGCTATTTTCCAGTAAACAAGTTCATTTGCAAACTGATAAAAAAATCAGATTCTTCACAAGATGAAATACAACTAGCACCAATGTCACTCTCATGTTGTGTTAATTAATGGTTTTCTGGTGACAACGTAATTAGTAATTAATCTAACAACTAAAAATTAAATTCTTATTTTTGTCTTTAATTTTCAATTTTAATTGTGCCCACTGCTATTATTCACCTTTTAAAAATAAAATTACATTCTTTTTTAAAAAGCAAAAACAGAATGTGATTTAAAATGCAAAATTAACACGCATAATGTTTGAACAAATTTATATTATAATCTTGTAAAATTTAATGTGTGTATACATAAAATGTGGAAATCATGATTTTAATTTCATTATTGCATAAAATCTTACTGTTATAAAGCACTGAAAATATTGAAATTACTAAGTTGAAAGTCGAATTTCAATAATGTGTTATTACTTTCAATATAACGTAAGTGTGCAAAATTTATTATTTAAATTAATCCTGCAATATCGGAGTACGACTTCCGGTGAAACATGAATCGTGTAACTTCAAAATCATGTTAAATAAGTCCGCATAAAAAGAGACCCAGGTGTATATGTTTTCATGTGTATCAGTGTTACGAGATAGAGTGGAGAGTGGTGGTTCATGTAAAGGTCTGTGCTCATATACCCTATATATTACATATATTGATACAGATATGTAATAGCCTGTATTTCAGTTATTATAAAATAATCATTGTGATTCTTCCTTCATTTACAGAAGTTCATGTTCTCTGAATCCTATATCATATTAAACAAGTTATACCAAATAGCTATAGATGCTGTTCAGAAGTATCTTGCTTTCATACACATATTAACATTTAATATACAATGTTTAACATGACAATTCTCCTCACCTCTGCATTTTATAGCATTGGCAGATGAGTTACATAGGCATATTGCCATTACTGAGCCCATCCTCCAAATACACCATCAGTTTATTGGGCTTGCTCAAACTTACCATCACATCTGCAAACACTTGATCTTGCAATAAAAAAAACTGCCTGATCCAGCAACACATATGGGTAAGTGCATACATATGCTGAATGTTGGATCACCCATCCTCATCAAAGGTCTCTATGATACTTCAAGCTGACATATATGTATGTACCAGATATAATTTGATTCACCTTATATACCAGCACTTTAAAAATAAAATTCAGACTCACAATGTATTCACTCCATCAGTACACTATTTTGTACCACCAGAAACTACTATGACTTTCAAAACCAGCCAATTTGCTGCCAAACTTGCCAATATTGAAAACCTTTGTCACTCTGGGCCTTATGGAATTCCTGCATTTATCTTAAGTCATTTTAGTCATTCCACTATGCTGTATGCTCATGATCTGATCAATGATATATCATAGAGGATATACAGCATAAAAGGTTTGTATCCAATTGCCATAGTGTCTTTCACCAAAAAATCTGAGGCTACATCTGATCTAATCAACCTCTAACCTATCTCTGTGGGCCCACTAGTCATAAAAGCACCTGTAAAGTAATCAAAAATCAAATTGAACCACATATATTTTCATTATTATTACATCTATAGTTTTCCAAAAAAGGCTAAGCAGCACTTTTGTTAATAACAATTCTAAGCTCAGTTCAAAAGTATAAGAACACAGTCCCATCATAATCCAGCTTGACATACAAGCAGCTTTTGATTCTATCTCAATCTGCTTATCCAAATGCTTGCCAGCACCACCATCCCATCTGCTCTGTTATAGCTAATTACCAGCCTACTTCTGAATCATGAGTTCCACATCCCTTTTAATGATGAAAAATTCTCCATCCTTCAATCCCACACAGTCAATCTCACAAGGGTCATTCCTTAGATCATTATTATTTATACTCTGCATAAATCTGATTTTACAATATGAATAAAATTACCAAAATCCAAATTCCCACACCCAGCAATACATTCATTACAAAACCTACCTCACTGTCTTCATGTCTTCTCAAAAACAATTCCTCATATTTCAAACCATTCTTAATGAGTACACAGCACCCTACAAACTGCACTTTAACCCCCCCCAAAAAAAAAAAACTGCTGCATGAATTCTATTCACAAAGAAATTATGTTTCCAAGTCTTCCAAACAATCCACTCCATTCTTAGGTTTTTTCTTTTACAAAGGCTCCTTTGGTATTAGACTCACAATAAAAAACAACTTACAAAATTCTGTAATGCAAATTGCCAACTCACTTTCTATGGCATTTATATCAATTTATTCCAAGATAAAATTGTTCAAGAATCTTTCTGTGACAAAAATCATATACTATGCATCTATTATCAAATGTTCAAATATATTCATTTTTGCCATCAAATCCATGTGCAATAAATTACTCTGGGGCTGCAAGACTGTATCAATATCAATAAAATGACTCAACCACCAATCATTGACAAAAGTCTAGGCTTAGCAGCTATTATCAACTGATTCCAAACCTCCAAATGCCTGATGAATGTAACCCCTTCAGATAAACCTCCTCCTTCAATACCATACCTCACAGATATTTGTGCAACCCTAGGTATTACTAACAGGTCAACCCCCCACAATTCCAAGTATATTTACTGACAAACATTATCTCCTTTATCCAGACCCTAGCAATGTTTATCCTCTCCATGCTTGAGATAAATAATCATTACCTTCTCTACCAATTAAAAAAAAAGATACTAAAACTGAAATATTTTGACTTCCTAATTAGGCTCAACTTGCATGCACTTCCAATGTCCTTCTTTCTGTGGTATTATCATCTGTACAAAAATATTGATCTATTCTATGGGTTATTCCATGAATCTGAGAAATCTCAACAAATATCTTCTCAATGACTGACAAGCACTAAATTCCACATAGAAAATATTTAAAGGCATACAGGCAGCCTGATACTTTCATTCACTGCATAATTCAGTTCTTCTAAAGATTAAACATTCCTGCAGCATGTGCAGCCACATTTATCCTGTTTGTTTTCTGGTGCAACCATTGTACCTTCTTGTTAGGCAACAACATCAGTTAGACATTCATTCACATTTATCAATAAATAATGCCAGCTAAAAGTTGGGATTATGACATAGCCTCCCAATCACTTTTGTGGCAATCTGGTTACTGATTAGGGAGCTGTCCAACCTATAACTGGCCACAACCTCAGTAGACAGTACTAACAATCTTTGTGGCATTTCATCTGCTTTATAATACAACTAGATACATGAAAACTATGTTCCAGATACTCATTATAATAGTTCAATACCATAGAAGGCTATCTAATTGAATAAGTCAAACTCAAGGAAAAAACTTTTAATTCAAATGTTATGAGCAATTCCTTTTTTATACATCCAATTCTATGCTATACAAAAATTAACATTAGAACAATCAAGTATAATTACTAAAGTTCATATAATTGTGTTGTAATCAGCAATATTAATCGAAGTTATATAATAATAAACAATCATTATACTTGAAATGCTTATTGTAACTCTGGAAAAATCTTATAAAACATTTATAAAATCTATGTAACACATATTTTGTTCAATAAAGTATATTATTATTGTTGAAGCATCATATTATGTTTATTTAAAGGTACACTGATTTTGAAAATAACATTATTGACATTAATCACTAATTCAAGCTCATAATTTAAATATTAATGTTTAGTAAAATATGGTTTGGATACAATAAAATATTCTTTATTATCCATCTGTATTTATCCCAAGATTTAGAATAAAATAATACATTTTTAAGAGTCTTATTAGATTTGATGACATTATAATTGAAGACTTTCTCCATTAGCTGTACAGATATTAAAACCCTTCAACTGTAAATTATACCTGCAAACTGTCATGTGATTTCTTACAATGACTCATTATTACAGTTACTAACCATAATTGTGGCATCTCTTGACATTTTTGGCCCAAAAATATTTTTTATGCATATTTTATAATAAATTCAGTATTTAAAATTTTAGTTTCTAAAAAATCCACATTTGGCAGTGATTGTTGAAAAAGATCTATATTTCATTGTCATCTATTTGACATATATTCCAGCCCACTTCCTCTTATAAAGAGCTCATAAGCATTGTCTTCCACTTTGGCCATTGTTTTGTAGGAATGTCTAACTGTCAAAGTCAGAAATCAAAACAAAATGTTTTATTCTTTCATAATAGATTTTGAACATAAATAAATATATTTCTAGTAATTTATTAGATTCATAATTATCTTTTTACACCAACTTACTGAAATATAAACTTTGATTTAAAAAATTTTAAATTTAATAAATAATCAAGGGAAAGTGAATTGTGTTTGATCATTAATTTAATTTTATGTTAGTCAGAAATCAAACCAAAATGTCTTAACTTTCATAATAAATTTTGAATATAAATAAATATATTTCTAGTAATTTATTACATTCATAATTATGTTTTTACATCAACTTACTGAAATTTAAACTTTGATTTGAAAAATTTAAAATTTTAGAAGCTAAATAATCAAGGGAAAGTGAACCATGCTTGATCACAGTTTTCCAAATATAAATGACATTTGATAAGAAAATGATTTTTTCATAAATATTGATGGAATATATAATTACTTTTCACACTATTTTTACACCATTTTTACTAATAATGTGTCTAGATTTAGATTTTTATTTAAAATATTTAATTTTGGATACAGAAAAGACAACATAAATGAATATTCAGACATTCTAATTTCTAACAAAGAAATCATCAGCATTCATGTAATGGTTGACTGAAATAAATTTTGTTGTAATGATTGGTTGAAATATAATTACCACAAGCTATTTTACAAATGTCTTTTAAATGTAAAACTATTCAATTTTTAGAAGCAAAAATTAAAATAGTATTGTTTATTGTAGATTACTAATTAACCAATAAAATTATAGAACTGTAATCAATGAATAAATTTATACAAGTGTTTAGTAATTGACAAATCAAAATATTGTTTGTTTGTAGACCAATAGAACAATAGAATTTGACAGCTAAAGGGTTTTAACCAGTAACAAGATACTCTTTTGCTGTAAACAAAATAAGTTATCTCTGTATATTATGCAGCTACATGCATTTTTATAACTCTGAGAAAATATCTATTTCCTCATTAATATCTATTAATATATTCTTATATTATTACCATGTATTTAAAACAAATGAAAGTAAATGGATTTAAATGTATTGAGTATTAAAATTGTAAATTACTTTATGTACTTTAATTCAGAATTTTTTTTGCTTATTTTAATGTGATCTTAGTTGATGATGACTTGTGATTCTCATAATAATAAGCTGACTTAAATTTTAATTCTATTTTTGGAATTTTGATGATTGCAATATAATATAGTTAAAGTTTGATTTATAATTAAACATATCATTTCCATTGATAAATTATTTTAATAAGTAATATTTAAAATACAGGCATTCTTATACCTGGAACTTAATTGTAAATATAGGGGATTTGAATTTAGACTTTCAAGAAACCTTCAACTATCCACACTATCTCATATTACTTATACACAGACCACACACATGTAGAAAAGATAAATAATCACCAGTATATGTATTTTGTGATGAACCATCTCTCATCTGTTGGTCTAGATTATCATCTCCCACACATATGTATAATCAGTGCTCAGTTTATATTAAGATGACAAATCTTTATTAATCTACTCCAACCTCCAACTCTTCAGCCATCCATACCATTGAAAATCTGATGATAGAATGCCCAAATCCCATGCTGATGCCAATATTATTGTTATAGCCATATTGGCCTCAAGTCACTCTGACCCCTCATATATAGGACAGTAACTATGTAAATACATAGAAGGGGGGGAAGGGCAAAATGCAGGCTTAATGTGTAAGATTTGAAAAACAGCCATTGTTATACCTGGAACTTAATTATAAATATAGGGGATTTGAACTCAGCCTTTCAAGCCAACTATCCACACTATCTCATAAATCTGGACCAACTGATGAGTACTGGTTCAGCATAAAATATGTATATTGGTGATTATTTATTTTTTCTACAGATATATTATCATGTGTATCAGTAGTATGAGATAGTATGGATAGTTGAAGGTTGCCCAAAAGTCTGAGTTCAAATCCCCTTTATTTACAATTAAGTTCCAGATATAAGAATGCCTGTATTTCAAATCTTACACATTAAGCCTGCATTCTACCCATCCTTCTTTTATGTATTTAAATGGATACTGTTCTTTACATGAGGGGTCAGAGTGACTTGAAGTCAACATAGACATAACAACATTATTGGCAACAGCTTGGAATTTGGGCATTCTATCATCAGATTTTCAATGGTATAGATAGCTGAAGAGTTGGAGGTTGGAGTAGATTAAAGCCTTTCCACTAAAGTATAATGATTTGCTATCTTAATGTAAACTGAGCATTGATTATATATATATATATATATATATATATATATATATATGTGTGTGTGTTTGAGATGATAATCTGGACCAACTGATGAGTGCTAGTTCACCACAAAATGCATATATTGGTGATTATTTATATTTTCTACATGTGTGTGGACATGTGTATCAGTAATATGAGATAGTGTGGATAGTTGAAGGTTTCTGGAAACTCTGAGTTCAAATCTCCTATATTTAATAAATAATACAAGTTTTTTTTGGCATTTTTGTAAAATGATGTTTTCTTTAAGAGAATCATGAGAATGCTGATGCTCTGAGATAAATGTTTGGTAATAATAATAACAATTATATTGGTGAAAATTTTAATAATTATATTATCTGCTTATGTTTATCAACATTTTATTATTGGTTGTTCAGTTAAGTCAGTCAATAATAAATAATAATAATAATGTGAATTTGTTTAGTGGATTTGTAGGTGAAATAATTTTATTGAAATATCTTGAGGAGCTGCTTAAGAATTATAGACCTTATTTATTTAATAACTTATATGATAAGGCAAAAGCTGATTATGAATCTTATTTAAATACTAAATATAAGCACAGGACTACAGTATATATTAGAATTAAAGCTAAAATAAAAACTGGTTTAAAAGAATCTCAAGTCAAGTCATATATTAATTAGATACTAAGTTAAATGAAGGAACAGCTGAATTGAAGGCTATTTTTGTTGCTAGATGTGCACTAAGCTTATGGAATCTAATACTGATACAGATAATAAAAATAGTTAATTTAAAGCTGACTCTAATGAATTTAAAAATGATACAGATGAGAGGAAAATTAAAATTAAAAAATTTTAAACTACCAATAATGAATTAAAGAATGAGTTTAAGGAATTTAAAACTGAAACAAATGCTAAATTAGATACTAAATTGAATGCAAACAAAACAGAGTCTAATGCTAAGTTAAGTGAATTCAAAGTTGAAATAAAAAATGACTCAAATGCTAAGTTTAATAAATTAATTAGATGCCATAATTGGATGCATTTATAGCTAAATTTGATAATTACAGAGCTCATAGTCAAAATTGAGAAATTGATAATGAAATTTGAAGTCTTTGATGAGGAAAATCTAAAAATGATTCATCTGCTAAATTAAACAAATTTAGTGATGAAATAAAAGCTGATTCAAATAACAAGCTCAGTCAGTTTAAAACTGTTTGTAATAAAATGTAAGTTGAATCTAAAGTTGAATTAGAAGAATGTGTAAAAACTGGTAGAAAGAGAAGCACTTACATAGATCATAATCTTATGTATCATAATAAGAGAATATTAACATAAATGAAAAGTAAGTATATCAATAAAACATTTGATAAAATGTTGGTAAAGGTGATAAACATTTAGCTCTATGGGAGATAGATAGTTTTGACTTATTTATTGAATATGGATTATCCTCAGATGTTTATGAGCTATAAAAAGGAAGTAGGTTTATATAATATCTATTCAAGAAGGGGAAAATATTGTATACATGATAAAGTGAATAAAAGTTATAGTAAAATATTTTTGAATAATTTGCTAAGTGATAGTTTAAGGTATTATAAATTTATTACTGATGGAATAATATGTGGATAATATTTGAAAATAAATCAAATATAATAAGAAAGTTCATTTCATCTCATTTTACAAGTAATGACAACAGAATTAATGGTACTTGTTTTCTATATAGTTGTGATAATGTAGAAATTCAATCTCATTTTATCAAGATACATATAATTTTGATTTTGTCGAGTTCAATAATACTGAGTATTGGTATGGATGTAATAATAATAATTACACTAATAATTATGTATTGTATAAAAATTGTCTATTTATATAAAGGAATTGAACATTTTATGTATACTCTAATATAGTTGTTGATTTAGGTTATATGTATCCATCAGATTGAAATCAGAGAAATTAAAAAATGTGATTTCTGTATATTCTTCATTTTAATAATTATTATCTTACTTAGAAAAGTTATTGATATAATTAAATTATTACAAGAAATAAGTGGTTGGTATAATTAAAAAAAAAACAAATATCTATATGATTTCGTTGTGAATCAAATGATCATTGTTAATTATATTTACTTAATGATAGAATAATTATATTAGGGTATATAATTTAGTTAATTCATTTATTAATGGATTTAGTCGAATTATTTAATTTATATTTAAAGAGTAGTTAGTTGTTTAAAGCCCATGTCATGTCTTTAGTAAATAAATATGTCGTATTGTATCTTAGATAAATAAAGTAACTTAGTATAACAAATGTAATCAATATTTTAATGCCATTAATACCAAAGAGTAGCATATTAACTTAATTGCAAAATAAATTAAAATTATAAGGATAAATATAAATTTTACATTAAGTGAGTAATTAGTGGTTTATTCTATAAAAGTGATACAACATGAAATCTTTTCTGATATACATATAACATAAGAGAAAATTATCTATGCATTCTTAGTTATACATTGTAGACATATTGAAATAATCAATCTATATTAATTTTAATAATATGAATGAAAATGGGTATATTAAAATTTTCCCTTTTTTAAAAAGAATAATTTATTATTAAATAATTTTAGACTATAATTTATAGAAGTTTTATAAGTCAAGAAACATTTTTGAAGTAGGGGAAAGACAAATGTGTTGAATATTTTTTTTTATTAAAAATAAATTAAATTTATTAGATACAATTGCACGTGTTTATCTATACATAGCTATTTTCTTTTTACACTGCTGCAAGGCATTCACTCTAAAATACAATAATACAGCTTCAAGGTTTTATTGGCTTATTATAAATATAATATTGTTATTTAAGTTTTATAATGAATAAGGCTTTAACCTTTTCAACAGACCCCTTAAATGTTTATAATAACCAAATGATATAGTTTTTTTTACTATAGAGGGAACTCTCAAACCTTGACACAAGATGGTTACTTTATAAAGATAAGCTCTTGTAGAAAAGGTTAAAGTATTTCCCTTTATAAATTACAAACTGCCTGTGCACTCGATAAATAATTGGAACATTATTTAAGTTTTGTACCTCATAAAGTAAACTTTTATAATTCCATTAGCTTTTAAGATCTTGTATAAATTTTAAAAAAGTCATGATTACCTATTTAATTTTAAAAATTCACACGCACGATGTAAATTTTAAAAGAGACAATTCATTGATAAAATAAATAATACTGTAAACATGTGAATAAGTTAGTTTCACTAAGTTTAATAAAATAATAATTAGATTATACACAATGTTAGAACAATTTGCAGTAGTGCCCTAAACTTTTAATATGATATTTGAATGTGTTTGCATGGATGTTCATTTTATATTTCCCTGATATATTTAAAATTTAATGGGGTATTATTTTAAAAGATTTAAGTAAAATTATTATTTTGTAAATAGTATTCATATAATAATAATAGTAAATGACCAAAATAAAAATATATTTTAATGTGTGTAATTTAAATATTTATTCTAACATTAAAATCTATATATTTAAATTTATTGAAAGAGATATTTTATTTAAATGTAGTTTTAAAATACTATTTTGTAATTTTAAAATAATTTTTATTATGATGGGTGCTATCTTTTCTTCAAGGACTTTATTATCATCTTCCAGTATATTTGTGTTTATAAAACTGTAAAAAAAAGTTACGTATAAAACATAAGAATTAAAAAATTAGAGTGAAAATGATAATAAATTAGTCACATAGTAAAAACCTATAAATATATGTGCATGAGAGAAATCCCCCTCTTTCATTGCTAGTCAATTTCTGAGTACAGTGTGAAGATGGAATAGATTTTTTTGCAAATTATTTGTTTTGGGCAAATGCATCCAAAATTGTCCAAAATGAATAACAATGCATCTGAAAAACCATAAGCTAATAAACATCACATGATCACCATTTCTTATGCTTGCTTATAACTGTTATTAAAACAGGCAAAAATCACCATACAGATAATTCAGTAATTTAAATAATTGAGTGGCAATGCTGTATGGAGAGTTGTGCCATTTCTAAAAAACCATAATAAGTGAAAAATGCACAGATAAATGGAATTAAAAAATTTTTTTTTGAAATTAAAATTTGTTAAACTATTCAATGAATGCTAATACACCAATTATTTATTTACTACTGTTATACAAACAAATATTTAGCAAATAATTATCATATAAATATCTGCATATTGGATATTTTATTGTGAAAATATTTTTCAAATTAATGGAACTTTTCTTTAAATATTTTTTTTTTTTAAAAAAAATATTTATCTTAAAGAAAAACTACTAATTATCTGTTAAAAACATTTATAAATGAAAAAAAACTTATTTTGACTTTAAATTATTACACTAATAAATTTATTAAAAGATAAAACTCTGTCACTATTTCTCTAACATGAAAGGATAGATTCCTACATCATCACTGTTTGGGATTTTCACTATAGAAATACCAGGTGAAAGAATTTCAACCAATTTTTATATCCATTTTGAAAATCTTTACTTGAATAAAAATATCTCAAATGTGTCTTCATGTAATGAGAGAACATTTAGGGTGAAGAAGAAGAAGAAGAAGAAGAAGAAGAAGAAGAAGAAGAAGAAGAAGAAGAAGAAGAAGAAGAAGAAGAAGAAGAAGAAGAAGAAGAAGAAGAAGAAGAAGAAGAAGAAGAAGAAGAAGAAGAAGAAGAAGAAGAAGAAGAAGAAGAAGAAGAAGAAGAAGAAGAAGAAGAAGAAGAAGAAGAAGAAGAAGAAGAAGAAGAAGAAGAAGAAGAAGAAGAAGAAGAAGAAGAAGAAGAAGAAGAAGAAGAAGAAGAAGAAGAAGAAGAAGAAGAAGAAGAAGAAGAAGAAGAAGAAGAAGAAGAAGAAGAAGAAGAAGAAGAAGAAGAAGAAGAAGAAGAAGAAGAAGAAGAAGAAGAAGAAGAAGAAGAAGAAGAAGAAGAAGAAGAAGAAGAAGAAGAAGAAGAAGAAGAAGAAGAAGAAGAAGAAGAAGAAGAAGAAGAAGAAGAAGAAGAAGAAGAAGAAGAAGAAGAAGAAGAAGAAGAAGAAGAAGAAGAAGAAGAAGAAGAAGAAGAAGAAGAAGAAGAAGAAGAAGAAGAAGAAGAAGAAGAAGAAGAAGAAGAAGAAGAAGAAGAAGAAGAAGAAGAAGAAGAAGAAGAAGAAGAAGAAGAAGAAGAAGAAGAAGAAGAAGAAGAAGAAGAAGAAGAAGAAGAAGAAGAAGAAGAAGAAGAAGAAGAAGAAGAAGAAGAAGAAGAAGAAGAAGAAGAAGAAGAAGAAGAAGAAGAAGAAGAAGAAGAAGAAGAAGAAGAAGAAGAAGAAGAAGAAGAAGAAGAAGAAGAAGAAGAAGAAGAAGAAGAAGAAGAAGAAGAAGAAGAAGAAGAAGAAGAAGAAGAAGAAGAAGAAGAAGAAGAAGAAGAAGAAGAAGAAGAAGAAGAAGAAGAAGAAGAAGAAGAAGAAGAAGAAGAAGAAGAAGAAGAAGAAGAAGAAGAAGAAGAAGAAGAAGAAGAAGAAGAAGAAGAAGAAGAAGAAGAAGAAGAAGAAGAAGAAGAAGAAGAAGAAGAAGAAGAAGAAGAAGAAGAAGAAGAAGAAGAAGAAGAAGAAGAAGAAGAAGAAGAAGAAGAAGAAGAAGAAGAAGAAGAAGAAGAAGAAGAAGAAGAAGAAGAAGAAGAAGAAGAAGAAGAAGAAGAAGAAGAAGAAGAAGAAGAAGAAGAAGAAGAAGAAGAAGAAGAAGAAGAAGAAGAAGAAGAAGAAGAAGAAGAAGAAGAAGAAGAAGAAGAAGAAGAAGAAGAAGAAGAAGAAGAAGAAGAAGAAGAAGAAGAAGAAGAAGAAGAAGAAGAAGAAGAAGAAGAAGAAGAAGAAGAAGAAGAAGAAGAAGAAGAAGAAGAAGAAGAAGAAGAAGAAGAAGAAGAAGAAGAAGAAGAAGAAGAAGAAGAAGAAGAAGAAGAAGAAGAAGAAGAAGAAGAAGAAGAAGAAGAAGAAGAAGAAGAAGAAGAAGAAGAAGAAGAAGAAGAAGAAGAAGAAGAAGAAGAAGAAGAATCTTTCAAAAGGACTTTATTGAATATAACAAGAAAAAGGTTACATTTATAACTATTTTACCACATGCAGATGAATTGAAGTTAGTATAAATAAGTTGAAAATTGTAATGGGGGGGGGGCAACAAAGACTAAGGATATGCATGTGGTTTACAAATTTGAGTTTACATTTTTTTCTTTAAAATATACACATCCAATTAGTTTTGTGCACTTGTAAGGCTCTTAGTTCTGTTTTTTATTAGTTTTTTTTTTTTTCATCTATAATTTTGAGCACTGTTGTAATATAGACCAAGTGGCTGTGTACATCTTTTGGGATACAATTTTTTCATCCCTTAAGTGGAGCTGTTCCATTTTGTTCCAGAATGTGTTTGGATGTCTTCTTGGATTATTGTTGTACATGAAGGAGCATCTTGTACACCATAGTAAAAATAATATAAAAGTACTTGCTCGAATATGTGGGTAGCGACCCTTAACAAATGATTGTAAAAGGGTTTGAATGTCACAATTTCTTTGTTTGCACAATGATGGTATGGATGAACGAATATTATCAAATACAGGGCAGGTAAAAAGAAAATGTTCTTGTGTCTCAGTTTCTCTACGACATAACCGGCATATGTCTTCTGTATTTATGTAATGCCTTCTATATCTACAAAAGTGTAATGTCAGCAATGCTTCAAGATTTAATTTGAGTAGAAAATCATAATATTTGGGTTCTAATGAATTATTATTATTATTATTATTATTATTATTATTATTATTATTATTATTATTATTATTATTATTATTATTATTATTATTATTATTATTATTATTATTATTATTATTATTATTATTATTATTATTATTATTATTATTATTATTATTATTATTATTATTATTATTATTATTATTATTATTATTATTATTATTATTATTATTATTATTATTATTATTATTATTATTATTATTATTATTATTATTATTATTATTATTATTATTATTATTATTATTTCCAAGAAAGACCTTTATTGATGATTATAGGGTTACATTTGCTATAAACCACTCCGTATACATATGTTTACATTGCTAGTGAATGGAGCAAGTTTAAGTTTGTATATGTGATAGAACAAAAAAATAAAAGTAAATTAGGAGGGAAAGATATTTATACTGAATTTGGGGTAGGTATGGTAGTTAGTCTATTCATTTACTAATTTCTCTTTGGATTTGTTTTATGCAAATGCCTTTAAGAGGGTGCAAATACATATGTATATGTTACATTTATGAGTATTGCTTGCTGTAATCTGAGTTCTCAAAAGTCCAGTGTTATCACTGTTCAATTGCAAACATCAACTTGTATGTCTATTGCAGTGCTGGGCTTAGTTTGCTTTCCAGTGTCCTGATTTTGTTGATACTGTCCTCTATATCAATAGTATGCAGTCAAAGATGACATTCTCTGTATTTTATTTGTAGATGCATGTCACATCTTTTGGATAAAAAACATTGATTGATGGCACAGATTGTTGGTTATATAGAGCCATCTTAGAGGTTTGATTGTTGTGTAATCAGTGACCATGTTGCTGCATAAATGTCTGGATGTGCAATTTTATTGTCTCTGGCTCATAATTTTGCCAGTTTGATTTTGAAAGTTGATGGATGTCACCTTATGTTGTTACCTAAGGTGAATGTGCATCTAGTGCACCAGTATGCATAAAGCACAAAAGTGGCTGAATGGACTGATTGGATAGAATCTTTGCAATATGAATTAAAGATTGTCTGAAGGGTTGTGTTAGATTGTCTATATGCTCCTGTCATGATATAGTGAATTCAGTCTAGTGCTGGACAGAGATATAAAAGATGTTGCTGTGTTTCTTCAGCCCTGTGACACAGGGGACAAAATGGATCTATGTTAGTGTATAATCTCTGGTATTTCAGAAAATATGTCATGGGCAGTGCGTGTAGGTTTAGTCTTAACAAAAAAATCAAAATACTTTGGCTCCAGAGACCATTTTTTAAACTTATGAAGTAATTGTAAATTGTTGATTCTAAGCATTGTCAGATTGGTGTCATGGCTTGAATTTGGATGGATTAATGAGTAAATTTGCCAGTGTGAGTACTTGTTGTCTGAAGAGATATCTGTGGAGATGTGGTTATATTATTATTATTATCATCTTCATCATCATTATAGATGGGTAAACTTACCTTAAATAAACAGTAATATATTTATATGCACTGACATGCAGTTAAAAGTGAAGCTAAAATGAGAATTATAATACTAAAGTAGCTTAATGCTTTTGAGGAATTTCTATATTCTCATAATCATAGCCAAATAATTATCTAGGAAAAAGATGAAATATATAAGCAGCTGATATTCGAAAATATGCAACTTGTGAATTAAAGAATTACTTGAAAAAGGGGGAAGCATGATTCCTTTCAGTTTATTGTGTAAATGTAATTTTAAATCTTCCTTAACTACCTACCATTGGATGTACAAAATGACCCAAAACCAAATGCAAGATCAAGGAGGCCTGGCATATAGCTAATAGCATCCACATTATAAATGGAAAGGAATCATTTGTGAAGTGAAAAGTCCATTAGTGACTCCAGTTGTGCACTGTGAACAACATAGCAACCTAAAAATGGAAGTGACTGTACTTAGAGGTTGAATTGATTATGTCCATGAAGGCTAGAGATTGGACTGGATTTCTTAATAGTGATTATGTGGCTGCATGTATATCTGGATAGGTGAATTTGAAGTCTTTGGCTCTGATTTATTGAAGTTTATTTGAAAAGGTAGCATACACCAGAGGGCATATAGAGTAAATATCATTGTACAGATATCAGGGAAGACATATTCAGTGCAAGTTTCAAATATGGTATTGAGAGTGGAAGTGCCAACCTCTATATGATGAGTAGGATTTCCTGAGTATGTGCAAGGGCTGAGCAGGTGTGAAATATATGATGCTAGGTTTCTTCATAAATAATGACATAGATTTCAGAACATATCAACTATATTGTATAAGAAGTGGAAGGTGGATAAAGCACAAGACTGAGTCTAAGGAGGAAATCAAAAAATTTCAGTTCTAGGAACTTTTAAAGTTTTGGAGTAGTTTATGTAGTAAATTGTGTAAGTCACAGTATATGTATTTTCCTGGGTTTCAGAGGTTTATTTTATAATAAATGTTTTGAAATTGGCATATTAGCAATGGAAAGTATTGATATTGGCTAGCCTGTGAGGGCTATGCATATGACACATTCTAGTGGTGGAAATTGTTTTGTAAAGACTGTGATAGTATTGACACTTTTTTGTGTGTGGAAAATTCTGATGGAATGGAACTTATTATAAAGTGATGAGATATAGAAGGTAAATGGCAGTTGATTTTTGTGATTATCATTTGATGGATGAAATAAATTTTTGAATATAGTGAGAGAGATGATTTGCAGAGTGAGATGATTATTTGCTCGACATCATTCTTGAATTTGTTTTGGATTTTCTGCCTCATATCAGTAACACTGAGGTGGAATGGGAAACCAAGAAAGTGGAACATAGCTAAATTGGGGGAGCCATGCAGATGTTTTATTTATATTGAAATCTTATATTTGTTGGTGTATTCATCAAGTTTTTTTGAAGTTTAATCCAGGTATGATATTTGAATGTGTGTGTGTGGAATTTGAATTTCTGGGATTTTTTCATGGATCTTGTTTAAGATGGAATTAATATATGTGATAAATAGTAGTAAAATGAGAGGTGAGCCATGGGGAACAGATTAATAAGAGGTAAATAGCATTGATGATCTGCCATTAACCCTTTAACTGTCCAATTGTTCATTCGCTGCTGGTGGTATCACTCAAAGCTTTTAATTAGCCGATGCACAAAATAATGTATCAATTTTTCAAAAGTTATTGACCGTTTTTTTAAATATATTCACTTTAGTTTCGTTTTTAAAAAGTATATTAGTAATTTCTCACATTATAAAAATAAACAAAAGTTTGTTCAAAAATAAATTTTGATTTTTAATTTTAAAAATATTTGTTACGGTTGACATGAAAAGAAACGGCAATCATAATTTCACGTTATGATTTTTTTTCCCGACTTTGCAATAAATAAATAATTCTTGCTAAAATCGTAACTATTTTTGTAAAGTAATATTTATTTTTGACATATTATATGAAAATAATTTGTATTTTATTTGTATTTCATCAAAAAATATTTTTAAAATGCTCTAAAACATTCGTTTATCATTTTCAAAATAAAACAAAAGCGTTCGTAAATTTTTAATTTTTGGCAGCCATATAAAAATTTTAACAGCCAATAAGATTCAAGAAAAGATGATGAGAAGGCGGAGCTTTTCCATTTTCTTTTGTTTACAAAATTTCAACAGCCAATAAGATTCAAGAAAAGATGTGAAAAGGCAGTGCTTAGTTTTTGTTTGACATAAATCATCAATTAATTGATTTTTTACTTGTAAAATAATTCAATAGATGGCAGTATATTATAAAACTTTTTGCGTTCTAAAAAATGACGTTAAAACCGTAAACGTAGTCCAAAAACTAAGCAATTTACAGCGATGTCAAATTTACTCGATTAAAGACGAATTTACGAATATGTATCAAAAATTGCCTCGATTAAGAACGAGTCAAACAGTCAAAAGGTTAAATGTAACATGAATCTCTCAATTAAGTGACAAGTTGGTCAGGGTGTATAGAAGAGAAAGAAGTATAGTGGTAACTGCAAGCATGTGAATTAGGTTATCTGTTAGAACTGTGTTGGCATTGATGTCAAGTTGAAATGCCATTGGTGGCATATTTCCCCCCTCTCCAACTGAGTCCAGAATCATTTTGCACAAGAGTGCCACTTGGCAGGTAGATGATCTCATTTTGAAAAATTACATGGACAATATTAATGGGAGTAGATGTGGTTTTAATTTTTATGCCAAGGAGGTCTATAGAAATAAGATGTAGATTGGCTAGGTTGGATATTGGGGGATGTTTTTTATTGAATGGTAGTAGTGAGATAGAGTATAGACTTTGAATATTGTAGAGTTTTTGTGATAGGAAGTTTGCTATATAGATAAATGATGATGAAGTGGTGAGATGTAAAAAAACAAACTTGGGTATTCCATATGGTGCACAATGACAATTATGTGATATTGCAGCAAGCTTGAGAGAAAGGTCAGCAGTATGAAAGAGGTTGTCTGATTCTGTTTGTCCAAATAGGCCACCTCTGGGTTTAAAGCATTGCGTGCTTGTAATGTCAACTTAAAGTGTTCACATATTGGTTTAATCATGTATCCAGCAGTAATCACACCCCCAGCCTTGAGGCTAATGGGACTTTTATTTTTTAAGGGGTAGCCTAGAGCCCATCAGATATATCCTCAGTCCAAGTGTGTTGTTGTATTAGGCATTCCTTCAATTTGGAACTGCATTTTTGTAGGCATTAGTCAGATTTCATATGTATGTGTGTCAAGAGTGCAGTAGCATGTGATGATGCATTTGTGCAGTTCATCTGCCAAATCTAGAAGCTTGGAGGGTGGAAAGATAGATCATATATTCTGGTTAATGTTGAAGATATATTCTGGTCAATGTTGAAGATAGAATGTTCATAAATGATATGTAATGCTGGATTGGTTCAAAGGCCATGTCTTTGAGTTTATATAGCATGATGTAGGTTTCAGAAAATATAAATTCAAGGGTCTTTAATAGGCCCTTCATTATTGTTTGTGTTGTATTTATGTTGAATGTAAGCATTTGGGCAGAGTAGTTAGAGAAGGATGAGGTGCAGAAATTTAGTGTGATCTGATGCTGAATCATTGGAGAGTAGAATCATAAGTCAATGCAGGAAATATGACAATGGTTGTGAAATAAAATGGAATCAAATGTGAGAAACCCTTCTGCACTCCTTAATGGAAAGGTAAGTTGGGCAACCATTTCGATGTGAATGTGAAATAAAGTCATATTGAAATCATCTAATAAGATGGCTGACTGAGAGAAAGAAGCAAGCAGAGAGTTGAAAGTAAAAATTGACCTTTTGATGACTAGTATCAGGGGCCATGTAAACAAATAAGGCATTGAATATAATTATGCAGTGATGTAATGTGATTATGAATAAGTTGGTATAGATAAAAATGATCTTGACTTAAATGAAAAAGGCAATCTTGCTTTAAAAATAAGCCCAGTACTCACTGATGGTGATGATGAGCTTTTGGAAAAAGCACAAAACATTGTACAATTAGAGTCAATTTGAGATTCATTGTACATCTTTGACTTCAAAAGGTCATGAATACATTTATGGAGAAATATATCTATTTATTTATTTGGTAATTTTTGCTGACTAAGTTTAGATCTCAGATATTGAATGATGGTATTTTTAACTTCATGTTTGATAGTATAGCTAAGAGATGATAAATTTGGTGAGAGTAAACTGTGTAGCTTGATCCTAATTGAAGAGACATATCTTAGGAATTGAAGATATGTCCTAGTCCAAGATTGAAATGTAGGCTTCTTTTGGATATTAATTTATGCATGTGATAGTTAAGGGATATCATTCTGTCTGCTGTTGCTTTTTGGCTTTATTTGGATATTAAGTCTTGGATCTTTGCAGTATTTGCTGCTTGTTGATAGTGTGATCATTTTCTGGATTGTAGTTGATGAGTATTCACTCTAATGATGAGGTATTAGTTGATTGGAGTTCAAAGTTTGGATTGTTGATTGGTGATTATTGCATTTAGGGATGTGGTCAATGGGCATTAGACATTGATTCATCAGATAAGTCACAAGCTGGTATGAGTTCTGGATTGACTGATTTTACCATTTGGGTTCATGTCTTTACTGAAGATGTCCAGGATTCATCTTAACAGAGATGTCCAAGATGTGATGTTCATTGGTCAAGGAACTTGGTACTATGGTATCCTTAACTTCTGGAGATGTTTTATTGGTCAGGGATCTTGATGCTATGGTATCCATGATTTCTGGAGATGTATTATTGGTTACATAACTTTGAAAGTTGTGTGTGATGTTAGCAACAGCAGTGTGTGATTTCTGCTTTTCAATTATAGTAGTCAAATTGGTTTTGATGTATTGTTCATTTCTAAGTTTGTGTGCCTGGTTAGTATTGTGATTGGAAGTTTGATTAATGTCACTCATAAACTTGTTAGAGGTGTGACTAATGGATCTATTATAAGGTCTACGAATTTCATATCATTATCTGTGTAGGGCTGTCATTTCAATTTGTTGGTGAGGTTTATTTTTAGTGGAAGTTTGATTTTTATTGTGAATGCAGTTCACCTGTTTGAGTGCAATGCAGATATCAGTCAGTGGTGCAATTGATGGCTAAATGACCATGGTGGATACAAGATAAATATTGAGGTTTTATGCCTCTTATATAGATGTGAAGCATGACCTCTTGGTCAGTAATTTGGCTGGGAATATTTGGGGGTCCATGCTCTTAATCAGATATACTTTTAATTCAAAAACTGTTACTGTATATTTGAATTGGTATCCAGAGGTAGATTGGTTGGAATTGCAAGATTAAAGATAAATGTTAAAAAGACTACAATAATGTCCAATGGATTTTCTCAAAGGATAAAAATAAAGATTGATTGTGATGGGGTAGAAGAAGTTAACAACTACAAATACCTTGGTCAGATTATTACTACAAATGGAAACATAATGGATGAAATTAATTATAGAAATTAAACTTGGTTTTGGTGGAAATAACTTAATATTAAAGGAAATATGCCAAAGGTTTTTAATAAATATGTTTGACTACTTCTTAATTATGTATCTGAGACTTGGACACTTAATAGAAGAGCAATACTAAGATGTAAGATCACTCAAAGAAGTATGAAGAGATGCATATTAAAAGTAACAAGAAGAGATTGAAAATGCAATACATAGGTAAGAGGACAAACAGGTGTTACTGAATTATTGAAAGAAAAAGACTGAAGTGAAGTTGGGCTGAACATATTGGTAGAAGAAATGATAATAGATGAACAATTAAAAATTTTAAACAGGATTCCAAGAGATTGTAAAATACCCAAAAAGAGACCACATGTAAGATGGATAGACAAAATAAGAAAGTGTGCAGTGATGATGTGGAGAAGAGAGTCAAGAAATCAGAAAAGATGGATTGAATTTGGAGAGACCTTCATCCTGCAGTGGGTTGATAATGCTTGATAATGATATACACACAACATTTATTAACTTTTAATAATATAGTAATTACATGTCTAAAAAATTAGAATTACTATGAATGATAGTAACAAAATAAAATTATCCAATAGTTTGTCAGTCAGGAAGTATTAATTATACTGATTAGATAAGATTACTTTTTTAAAATAAATAACTTTATCTGATCATTAATTTCATGCACACACAAATCAAAATAACATTTATTTGATTAGATAACATACACTTTAAATGGTCTTTAAGAATGCAACATTTATTTATTTTGTCTTTTATTCAACATTTAAACATTTTACACAACAACAACAACAAAATCTTTCTATTTAATTGAAAACCAGTAGCAAAATGAAAAAAGGCTGAAGGTAAGTTAATCACTTTTAACACATTTCTAATTTGCAAAAATAAATTAAACAATTCTAACTTAAAAATAAAATAAAAAAAGTTATATATTGCATCAGGATTGTGATTTATTAAAAATATATCTGAAGAAATGCCAGTTTAAAAAAATGTATAGATCTATTAAAATTAATATGTACTTTTTTTGCATTGATTTCCAATCCAAAGAAAGCAGATAATATATATAGAAAACACTGTATACACACACATATATATATATTGTAATGATTGGACTTAGCATAATTCAATGATTTACATTTATTCATGCACCACATTACTTTAAGCACCATGAAACAAACAAACACACACACATATATACTTAAAACATTATTTTATTTAATATAATAATGATCATTACACAGCCTCTATTTGTAATACTATACTAGATCAAGGAGAACACATATTGTATATATTGTAATGGTTGAATTTAAGTATTTATATTTATTTGCACACCACATGGCTTTAAGCATAATGAAACAAATCAACAGACACACACACACATATATATATATATTGAAACAGTAAGATTCGTATTCGAATCTTAAGTTTCACCTTTTTCTGTCGTCTCTCACTGACCGGTCTATCCCGCCCAAATTTAAACTTTTTGATATCGAATTGTGTGTGTAACAATATCAAAAATGTATAAATATATGTAGAATTCAGCATAAACACGCACACATTTTGATCTCAAATTAAACACAATAAATAGGGATAAAATAATATAATTTAGATTTCTTTTAGTTATATGATTTTGTATAATTTTAATCATTTATTTTGGATTATAAAGTTCGTATTTATTGCTTTGTTTAAATTTCATTTAATAATAATTCTAAAAACATCTGATGTAATATTTAATTAAAAGTTAAAATAATCTTATGTTCCCTTTTTGTTTTTGAAATTTAAAAGCATCGGTCAGTGATAGATAATAGATTAATTAAAGAAAAATTCCCCAAAATATAATTAGTAAATGTAAAATGTAAACAATAGAATGGCAGCTTTCTTTAATTAAAAACCAACAAAATGCGTTGATTATCCTCAGGGCAGATTAAATAGAACCTAAAAATACCTTAACAAAAATGTGAGAGATCAAGATAAAAAAAGAGGCCATCTTAGACTTGCTGGAGACATTCACTTAAACTTTAGCTTTGCTCTCGATCACTGAGAGTCTCCAAAAATAATAAAAATAATTTGTTCCTGCCAAGGTATGACCGAGTAAAGCACCTAGATTATTCTCCATCGGGAGATGGCCTATCGGATGTTGAACTTTCCATTGCCCATCATAAATTCACCATGAAGATCTGCTGCCTGAAATGAATGAGAAAGCTGCTGCTGCCATGAAATTAAATGAATATCTAAATACAAGAAAGAATTGCCACTCGTGAACTTTTTGCTGCTAAACTAATGGAATCAGAAAACTTCTTATAAAACAGGTACCTGTCTGTGTTCAAACTCTAGAGTACTCTAATAATATGCTATAGCTCTTCTTCATAATACTTATCTAAATTATAAAATGTAAAAACTACCATATGTATAGCTAAAACTGAATAATTAACTTAATGTGTAAATTTCTCTACTAATCTAACTTACCTCATTCTATCTTGGGTGCGTATTTCTATAATCTACATTTCTATCTATAGTTATTATTTAATTATTGCATGCTCATAATTATTTAAATTTTCAAAGTTTAAATCTATGATCGCTTAAAACAATGAATGCGTGTCAAATTTTCATTAATATTTACTTTCTTTAATAACTTAACTTTCATATAAATCGACACGCATTCAATGCTTCATTTATTGTAATGCAGGGGTCTACAACTTTGCAAATGGCTGACGTATTAGTTATAATAATTCCCAATTTATATATATGTTTTGTATTTACTAAATCATCATGAATAATTCCAGAAAATTACATTTCTTTGAGAGTCGCCAACGTTCTTTAATAAATGTTGATAATGTAGGACCGAGTTAGAAATCTGTTGAAATCTCATCATAATCGTTTATACAGTATACATGTGTTATGTTTTAGAGACGCGATGATCTATTCCACCGTAAATATTCCGGATTCTTCAGGGTTGAAATTAACCCCCGTCGTCCTACACAAGCGGACATAATAAATGCTCCCGTAGGATTTGACCTGTCATGCAGCCAGCTGGAAAATTGCGACATGTACCGCTTGTCCCTGGTTATGCTTATGTGACACCTTACTTTATCGGGCCATGGCAGGGACCAGCCTGACAGTTTTATAAACTCATTTGCGGCATTGCAGTTTCAATATACTGCCATTCCATATCGCCTTTCTAAAGCGTGCCACGTGTTCCTTTGCTCAATTCTATTATTCTATATATCACTCCGCCTCTGCATTATCTTCGTAATTCACTCTCAAATAAATGTTGCCCTTAGTCATAAAATGAATAGTTTAATTAAATAAATATATGTCCACCGCTATTCTTAAATCTTACTTTAGACTCTTGCATTGCAAAGGTATAAATTCCCCAAGGCATGCATTAGAAATACTTACTCGAGAATTTTAGGTAGCTAGATTAAGCCTTCAAATAAGTGAATTCCCTTTGTAAACATTACAGTATCGGAAATACCGCTACTGAGTCCCCAATATAAAATAATGTGTAAATAAATAAATGTATTCTTTAAAATATAATCATGTTGCAAATCCCACTACTGAAGCTGTTAGTCCATAAAATATTATTAATGATTGTTTTATTAAAATGTATTAATAAATAATTTTAAATTATACGTCTGCAATTACGTTTCATTTATTCGATACCCATTCTATCTAATATTTCCTCGATTATGTAAATATGAATGTTTAATTAATATTAGTTTGATTATTGGCTAACTCGAGAATAAAATCATGAGTCTCTTGCATATCCCTGACCACCGTGCCTAAGGAAACATTTACTAATGTCGCATCAGATGCGTTGTTTCGTGGATTGTATTGTGGAACCGATAAACTATGTTCGAACTCAGTACCACGGGTGGCTTCGCTACTCGATGGTGCTGCTGTTCTGTATGGTGGTCGAATTCTGCACTATGTTTACGAGTCACACGTTTTCTGACCATTACAATATATATATATATATTATTTAATAATATAATGATGATCATTGCACAGCCTATTCCTAATATTAGACTAAATCAAGAAGAATACAAGTTACTCCCAATGAATGAAAGTAAACTACAAAATTTTACATTTGAAAAATTAACAAATTATGCAACAATAGTTTAATTACAATTATTAATTGATATACAATTTATTTTCTTTTAACACAGTCCCTTTAATCTATATACATTATTGTCTTATTCCAAATGAATGCAGAAAGACAATTCTTAAACATAAATATTCAAGGTTTCACTGCTAAGTTTAATTTTAATCTCTATTTAAATAGTTATAAATAAATACCTTGGTCAGATTATTAATACAGATGGAAACATAATGGACGAAATTAATCATAGAATCAAACTTGGTTGAAGTGCTTTTTGTAAAAATAATTTGATACTAAAAGGAAATATGCCTATGTGTTTGAAAAGGAAGGTTTTTAATAAATATGTTTTACCAGTTCTTATTTATGGATCTGAGATTTGGATACTTAATAGAAGAGCAATACAGAGACTTCAGATCACTCAAAGAAGTATGAAGAGATGCATGTCGGGAGTAACAAGAAGAGTCAAAAATGCAATATATGGGTAAGAGAACAAACAGGTGTTATGGACCTCATTGAAAAAATTAAAAGACTGAAGTGGAGTTGGGTTGGACATATTGCTAGAAGATAATAGATGGTCAGTTGAAATCAAACTGTATTCCAAGATATTGTAAAAGACCCAGAAAGAGACCAAATGTGAGGTGGATGGATGAAATAAGAAAGTTTGCAGGGGTGATGTGGAGAAGAGAAGCTAAAGATCAGAGAAGATGAATTGAACTTGGAGGGATCTTCATCCTGCAGTGGATTAATCATGGTTGATGATGACATTCACCATATATGAATCTCAATTTCAATAGACTTAAAACACAACTATATACATGTATGAATCCATATATATAAAAAAATTATTTGACTCACATGTTCCTATGATATTTTGCATGGTATAGACATCAATGCTATCTTTATAGCAATAATTATAAGGAATGGTTTTTTAAAGATCCTAATTCTAATTCAATAAAATATGAGCAATGAAGGAGTGACCTTTTGGTATTATTCTAATTCAATAAAATACCTTTACTTAATAATAATTATGAGAGTGGTCTTTCAAGTCCTAATTCAATATAAATATAATATATACAGGGATGTCTCTCTCCGATATCGATCCCTAATTTATAAAAACTAGATGGGAATGTATTTATCCATATGGAAGCAAATATACATAATTATTAAGCAGTGAACAAACAACTGCATATATGTAATATAAATACATCTACATAAAATCTAATTCTCAGTAATAAAATTTAGAATTAACTATGAACAAATGGATGATGGATATAATTACATCATTAATTACGATTATTTAAGACTTCAACAATTCATACATGAGCATTGCATTTTACATTTTATCATTATTTTTTATTCTTTCATTTTTAAATAATAATTTGCATAAGTTCATTTCAATATATTTAATAGGTACTAAAGAAGTTCTTAAAATATTATACACTTTAATGACATATATAATAATAGAAGTAGTGTTTTTTTTTTATTTTTAAAACTGACAATTTCTATACATAATATCCAGATAACAAACATTAAATATAAACTCAAAATAATTGGGATAAAGTTTAAACATTCTCTTAAAACATAAAATTTACAAAACAAAATTGTTGTCCTTTATTTCGACTTTCTAATAAATAGTAAGCAGTTTATATGGGATTATAATATGCTTTCACAAGTTCCATCTCTGCTATCGATATATGTATTGTTCTATATTTTTAATGAAGTAATTTGAAGTAGTCCAAGTATTCCAGAGTAGATGTAGCTAGCTGATGGTATTCCTTATATTTATATTCACTAAACATAACAAAGTTTGATAGATCTGAATGAAGAAAGAATCCTGTCTGGCTGAATAAGAAAAGAAAAACTGATTTTATATAAAACTTAAAATAAAAAACAATTTTGCATGTTACTTTAATTGCTTAGAAGAAAAAAAATATCCTTTTTTAAAATGAATAATAGATTGTCATTTCAATATATATATATATTGTACTGGTCAACCACTTACTCCATTAATATAAGCATGCGCACAAGTTGAACATAAAGAGAAATATAGCGACATGCCGGAATAAGGAGAAATTTAAATACTTTACCGTAATATTATTACGGACACAGAAGATACTTATAAAAAGATTGATTCCTACATATCTTTGGGGGATGACTCTAAACCAACCCCTCGCGCCACTCCCAGAAGAAAAATTAATTCTCCTGAAAGGATATCGAAGTTCAAATATCATGGGACATATATGAATATAAATAATTATTCAAACAAAACTAATAAACAAAGTATCCTCATGATAAATAAAGATTTAAGATCCGATAAGATGATTTCCCATTTGCTAGCTCAGCGTACTCTATTCTTAGTTAAAAGAATGGGGATCAGAAAACTCGCACAATTAATTACTAATATAGTTAGAGAAAGTAAATTACAAAGAGAATAAAAAATATATGGCAGTAGTCACTTTAAAATTATAATATAAATATTTTATTAACCCATTACCCCATACCATTTATAATATGAATACAAAATTAATATTCCCAGATTGATTAAATATACGAAACAAATATTACACTCTATATAAATCATTTTAACAAACAAAACCATAATCATAAAGAAATACTTAACAAAGCAATAATTAGATTAAACAAAAGAAAATTTTTTTTCTTAATAAGGAAAATATTAAATAACTAATACGTGATAGTGATCTGTGGATTATAAATAAACTCACATACGTGAATTAAGCAAACAAGGAAAAATTAACAAGTTACTTTAAAAGATGTGTTTGTGTATGTATGTACCTAAGACATATATTTACGAAATGTGTATTGAATTTAAATAAAATAAATACACAAAAAATAGTATACTAGTTAAAGTCTCTAAGCTTCACCCTTCTATGGGTTTTGAGTGGACTATACATCTACTGCGGCAAGGGCTGGACTTGACTGCGGTACACGTTCATAGAATTGATCATCATCACTTTGGTGTTTGACTCTCGGCGTTTACATTCTGTTGGGACGTCAGGAGCGGAGCTGGATGGATGCGCTGAAGTGGGCTTCTACCCCATAATCATTCTATATACATGAAGGTGCTTGATTTGCATCTTTAGGCTGGACAACGGATATTACATACTATAAACAGTCTTTTCTTGTTTTACGAATTCTGGGTTAATTACAGGCTTCAATGGCATGTTGCAATTAAACTTCCATCGGCATCAACTGAGTATATGGTGGAATAATCATCTGTTCATTTAGCTTTCCAATAGTTGTCTAGATAACTGACGTTACTCAACACCACTTAGTAATCCGATGTTTAAACCGTTGGCTACTAACTGGTTAACTGCCCGAATGGTTATTTGAATGACTGCATGAATTAGTGTCCGTTGGTTCAGAATGACTTAATAAATTTTTAATTAGAGTAACTCTCCAGGATTAGGTTGAATCAGAGTCAGCATGCTTGCTAAAAAAGGTTGCAAGACTTCGCGTGGTTCCATGAACAGCATTAGCTTAACAATAAACTTAGACTTCAGCTCCTAATAAGATTTGTCTTTGAGAAACAAAAATGAACTGCCTTCTCACAACTTCAGAACAGATATATCTTCTTCAATACCCCCTCAATTCATGTATCCCCTCCAAGAAAGAAAAAACCAATTAATTAAATTTTTTTTTTATATCTCCATTCAGATCACAATATCACTAATGAAAATTTTAATGAATGATAACATCTTTTTCATTTTTTCTTTAGTAATTACATTATTACAATCGAAGTTTTAACAAAAATATTTCACTTAGATTGGGCATTCTTCTCTCCCTGCATTATCACAAGTTTAATCAAGTTCTTTTTGTCCAGTTGAAATTATTTTAGAATGCCTTTAGGCTTTTCTTAAATTTAAGACAATGACCCTCTTGCTCAAATGCAACTGAAGAGAAAAACAACCATTAAAACTTCGATTTTGAATTATTTTTAACTTATTTTTAAATAGTAATATTTCAAATTTTCCTTTTTACATCGGTTGTAAACTCTCAAAAAATATAAATACAGAATAACAATTTATTAAATAAACGCCGTTTCTTTAACAAACAAAAATATTTAAAATTATAAACACATTTTGGCGTTTCTTTTTCCTTTTAAAAAAAATAAAAAAAACAAAAATCAAAATTGCAAATACATATTTCTAAGCCTTTAAATATTGGCTTTAATCATATATGTGTGTGAGTTTATGTTATAGCCACAGTTTTCTCTCTTCATTTATGACAAGTTTGATTATAATATATAGTACAGCCCCCCCCCCCCCCATTTAATGGCTTTTTACGTATTTTCGGCCATTAAACAAATTAACATTTTCTTGTGCTTGGCCACATCAAACGTGCCTGGCACAATATATATATAATAAATTTTTTTAAGAAAAAGTATTAAGCAAATATATTGGTTTTCCTTCCTTTTATGTTTATTGTTTTCACTGATGAGTTAAAAAGTTTGCATTTCATTCATCAAAAAAAGCAAAAATCTTGATGTATGAATTTTTTAATTATAAATTATTAATACTATCAAAAATGATATGAATTACTGGAAACCACATAAATAGAATTTTTCCAGAATGACCTATTTTGTGTTTGGTTTTTTAATTTGCTCAAAGCATTATAGTGATGATAAAATTTATCTATGTCAATACTAATCATAAATTGTACTCTTCTTTTATCATCAACTTTCAAAGCATAATATATTTCTTTAATTAATTATATCATTTTATAACATGACACATAAAGTATAAGTTTAATTTGATTTTTAGCAGGTAAAAATTTACTCTAATCTGTTCAAGTATTTATTTGTTCATTTTTTGCTATGTATAAAATACTTAAATAGTCTTTGTCGGAGCCATGGTTTAACTACTTCAGCTTCAAGCCGCCATATTGAACTTTTTAAAATAATGGCCTGAGACACAATTTTCATAATAACTTCAGTTTTAATTATGTTAGAACAAAAACAATTACATTGCTAGAAACTAGAAAAATTAAGAAAAACAATAAGCATAAAATAAATAGTGATAACTATATAAAAAATAAGGAAAAAAAATGAAATTTTCACATTCGAAATAATTATTATTTTATTGTTTGTTCATAATTTGGAAATTAACATTAACTAAAATTCAAAATTCATCTTCAGTGATAATTTCTTTCTATTCCTTACAAAATTATCTTTCTAAACATGTATAATAAGTCTTACCTGAGATAATCCATAGCTTCACAATCTCCAAACAAAGTCGGAAGACTTGTTCATTTCTATCTTGTACCCCAAATGTTCTAAATGTCAAAGCTATAAAGAAAACGATTCATCCTAATAAAAGATACAAAAGAAATCATCATAGCAATTGGCTTCTTGTATGTCTAAAACTAGAAATTGTAGGCTACTTTCTATATCACTGATAAAATGAGTTTTATCTCTTCATTTTATATTTTTGTGTGTACAATAGTGATGTTTATATTCATTGTGATCCCAATGATTTTATATTCTTTTGCAGGCACAAGGAGTTTATATTTTTTATTACAGAAGGAGCTATCTTGTTATATTTATTGTCCCAGATATAATTTATTTGCATATAGCTATAGACTTGAAAATAATGTTATGAAACATATAGCAAAAGCAAAGCAGATCAACAAAACATAAACAAGAATCAGAATTGGATTAATGTTTGTGTTAATGTCTGTCTGTATCATTTGTTTATTAGTCTTATAACTCATTGCTTTAAACCATATAATATAAACAAATAATGTTTTCAAAAAGATCTTTTTGAAAATCATTATTTTTATAAAAATAAGAGGATTAGTGTACATAGAACTTTAGAAAATTCGATATGAATTATATACTAATAAGTTAATTACGATATCAATTCTATATGAGTAAATATATAATTACAAACTAAATCACACTAATTTTTCGATAAATATGAATTCTATGTGAGCATAAATAAATGTATTGCAAACTACCTTTAGAAAATTATGATAAATATGAATTCTATATGACCATAAATATATAATTACACACACACCAATTTTTCGATAGATATGAATTGTATATGAGCATAAATAAATATATAACTACAAATTAGCACACACTAATTACAAACTAAAATTAATAAAAAATATATTTTTTCAAAAAATTAAAAAAAAAAATTAAAAAATTTTACTTACGAATAATTACGTCTTAGTCTGTTGTGCTGTTTGAGAATAATACCGAAGAAAACTCACTTGCAGCGAAAACATTTTATGTCTTTTTCGTTGTGAAAGACAAAAATTACCAAAAAAACAAAAAAATAAATACTGTGGTTGATTAAAAATTCGCCAAAATCTAAATTTCGACCGATTTTTTGAAAAAAGACGTTTGAAAGCTAACATATATAGCTAAAACCCTTATTTTCTTCCGCACACTTTTCCGCAAAGAAAGAAAAACACACACAAAGAGCACCAACAAACACAAACCGAAGGAAATGCATCAACAATTTATCTTTTTTATTATCCACTCTAAGTTCATAGAAAGTCACATACATTATAACTTTTAATCTACAGTCATCTACTGTAAGCTTGAATAATCAAGATACATCAGATGGTATAATGCGATAAAATCATTATTTGTAGACCAGATTTTGAATTTTGCCTTTATCAATGAGAACTAAAATTCAAAACTAGAACTAATGCACTTATGAATCTGGCAAACATCTTTTACTTCTTTAATATTACTTAAGCTAATAACTCAGGTTAAATTATTTGAATCAATATGTAAATTTGATAGCAGGTCAATTTTTATATATAAGTTCCCAGTTTTATGACAATTTAATCCTTATTTACTCTTGGCATAGGAAGATTAATACTAACAACAATAACACATAACAGTAGTCATAAAATTTAGGTTTTTAAAATATGTAGAAAATATCCTGAAACCATATCTACATAGCTATACAAGCTGATTAATCTGGTTTTAAAATCTTAGGATTTTTTAAATTTTAGGTTATAAGCTTGAATAGTATAAAGAAGTAAATAATATTTCCTAGTCACTTGAAGCAATTCATTCCAATTATTAATCATAGTTCTCATTGATGAAGATAGATAAAATCCAAAAACTGATTTGGAGCTGGCTTATTTTATAGAACTATACCATTTAGTGTTCAGTGATTGCTCAAGCTTATGGTAGAAGGTTCTAATTATTCAAATATCAAAACATCACATGACCACTATTTCCTATGCTTATGCAAGCTGTTTATAATACTAGCATACTTTCCTTACAGTAAGACCGCTCAGTGCCAGTCAGAATAACCAATGGATGTCAGAAAGTTTTTGCATAATATCTCTATCTAATGCCTACTCATCCAATAACCCCAGCTAGTTTCTAGTTTATGGCTTACATCAATGAGGAACCTTGAATCTGAGAACACTGCACATAGGTCTTAGGTCTAATACAATCCTTTAGCAGACATCTTTTCCTTTTTTAGTTAACTATAAAGCAATGAGCCCAAAGTTTCAATTCAAACTAATTTGCTTGTATATCTATACAGATCTTAACCCAGTTAAGTATCTATACATTTTCATGTCTTTGGTTTTGGTTGCTAGCATTGGATCCTAAGATCTAGTTGCAGTGCTCTCAGATCCAAAGCTCCACTGATGAAAGGTATAAACTGGAAAGCAGTTTGGGAATATTGGATGAGTAGGCACTAGATAAGGATTTTATGCACAAACCTTCTGGAATCCATTGATTACTAGGTTGCATTGCTATATGGAGAGTTTGTTATTGTTATAAGATCAATTCTTGGAAGCATATTAGTAAGCTTATGAAAAAGTCATACAATATTGTTGTTAGTATTAACTTTGATTATCTTTGCTTTTAATATAATCCCTACATCTAAAAATTAATTCCTGGTTCTTCATTGCAATTCTAGATAGTCTTTATTTATGATGAATCTCTTAACTATTAGATTCTATGTTACTGATAAATGATCTAAGGAGATGAAAATTGTTGAATGTTTGTATGTAATTTTATCAATTTTGAAATTAGTCGTTGATTCTCCGTCTTTTCCATATTTAACCATTTTATGATTTATAAGTTAAAAATTTTTTTAACATTATAAATTATTGGAAGAACTATGATTTTTTTTGTTTAAATTTTTATATCATATATTCATTTTAATTTGATAATGTCTTTTGTTTTTAGTGTTTTAGTTAAATGATAAAATCATTATACTTTGATTTACAAGTGTCAAATTTTCTGCATTCACAATTTTGATCCCAATCACTTCAGATAAATAGTGTAACTAGAGATTATTTCTAACTCAGACATAACTTTAATCCTCAATTAAAGATTAATACTGTATATCTGAATTTTTATAAACACACGGCATGATTCAACTTCATCTGATCTTTTCCATGTGTAAAATCTTTTGGTACATTTAAAATTTCTATCCTCTCCATATTCTTAAAATATTAGAATAATGATTAGTAATATATATTATTGTATTTTCTGAAGTGATTGACATCAAAATTGGATTAAAGAAAATTTGATATTTGTAAATCATAATGATTTGATATTAATAAATATGGAATAAATACCAGACTGATATATAAGAGCCCACTAATAAGTGCTAGTTTAGTATAAAATGGGCTTATTGGGGATCATTTATTTCTTTTTCATATAACTTCATTCATTATTTCAAAGACAGCCATCAGAAGTGATAAAACACTCTATAACTGCATTAAACTGCACATGGTTTTGTTTTAGTTAGTGAAAAGTATTTAATATTTCAGCACTTTAAAATAAAATTAGAAATTTTCAAATTGTTGCTCTCTTAGTAGCCAAAAAGGTAGTCATAATTTAAAGCACTTTATGCATATTTTTGTAAACTTGGGTATTAAAAAATGATTATATTTATCAAGCTTTCATGAATCTATAAATAATTTTATATGAAGTTCTAATATAATTACTCAAATAAATGTGAAAACATGATAAATAAAGATTTTATTAATAAGGAATTTCTATAACAAATTAAAGTTATTTTATAGTTTAACTTTCAAGATTTTTAATAGATATATTTTATCAGTTTTTATTTATGGATGTAAGACTGACTATTAATAGATTGCGAATAATAATAATTTACATTACTCAATGAAAGTAAATAGAAGTATGTGGGGAGTAATAAAAACGGATTAAAAATAAAATATCTGAAAGAGAAAACAAACGGGTATTATTGATATTATTGAAAGATATAAGCCACTGAAATGGAAATGGGCTAGACATCTTGTTAGAAGAACTAATGAAAAATGAATAATTAATGTCATAAGATGGATTTTAAGAGATTGTAAAAGACCTAGAAAAAAATCACATGCCAGATAGATGAAATTTGATGGTGAGATGTGGAAATAAGAGACTATCAATAAAAGAAACTGGATGAAATTTGAGATGTTTCCATTCAAAATGGACTGATAATAACTAAAAATGATGACAATGTTAAACTAGATGAAAGTTGAGTATGAGTTGTCTCACAGCTATAGTTTTATGAAAAAGGATTTTGTGGGGAAAAAAAACTTTTATTATGAGCTTGAATGATAAATAAGTGTTATAAATTATCTTTGGAGAAAATATTGAATTTAGATGCTGACTACATATATACTGGTCAAACCTTTACCAGTAGTGCATCTAAGTTCATCATTTTATTTTAAAGTTCAAAAATGCATCTAAAAGAATAAAACAGACTTTAAATGGAATACTGCAGTACAAATGCCTTTTTACAGTCACTAATAATAATAAACGAATGTATTTATTGCTTAGGAATACATAAGAACTTTAAGCTATGTAAGTGACAAGCTGAACATGATGTATAGATCTTAAGTTTCTACTTCTCTACCAATACACCAAACCAGGAAGGACATGCAGCAGCTAATCATAGAAACATAAAAAAGAGGGCAGTGCTTTGTCATTTGTTGAATATAAAAGTTTGAGGAGTCTACCATACTTGTTTTACTCATTATTTAAAATGAACTATCTATCCATTTACCAAAAAATATTAAATGATCAGCTATGTTGACTATGAAAAAATGGCTATGTAAAATATTTTTAAGCCTAATTACCTGGGTGATATTTGACACAAATCAAGACATTTTAGGGAGACATACTACTACTACATCACAAAGCCTTATTATATAAAATAAAAAACAAAATAAATATACATAGCTATTTTAATAATTCAAGCAGAGAAATGATTTTCATTAGAAAATATAGCTAAATGATGTTATTCAAATATTAAGCATTAAAAGTTATTACAAAAATTTTATTAGGTTATAATAAATATCATAGTTCTCCTCCTCTCCCCCCAAAAAAAAAAAATGCTTCTATTGTCTTATTAAAACTTTACAAAAACTTTTAAATAGTTAGTCAATTCATTTTCAATTCTAGAAAATATCTGAATTATTTTTTTCCAAAAAAAAAAAAAAAACTTGAATTAATTTATTAAACCTTTAAATAAAATTTTTAAATAGTTCATTAATTTATTAAAAAATAATAATAATTAATTCATTAATTTAAAAAAATTATACAATATATATTTATTTATGACTGTGCAAAAAAGTATGTGCATGCAAAAAATATGTATACAAAAATTATATATGTACAAAAATTAATCTCAAATATGAAAAATATGATCGATTAACAGATATTTACATATTAGTCCTGCAACACATATTAGATTTGCTGAGCCTTTTCACATTCATATCAATCCACAGATAACTTCATAATCTTGTTATATGACCAAAATAATGGGTATGCTTGGATCTTGTGCAAACTTAAAATGATAAATTTGTCAAAACAGACCATGTGTATGATATTTTTGCAAGATTTGCAAAGTTATCAGCAGGATGAATACATATGTGAAAAGGCATAGCATGTCTAATACATACTGCAGGACTAATATGTGCCAGAAATTACATTGCATTAAATCTAACAATACTAAAAATATTAATTTCTAACAACACTAACAATATGAATTTCACACAAAAAATATAAAATGTGACAATGAATATTAATTTCTAACAATACTAAAAATATGATTTTTACCCAAAAATCAATCATTTCAACCACTAAATTACAAAATAGCCTAAAATATTACCAAAAAACCTAAAATATACACATACGGTACTTATCGTGTAATATATAATAGAAATTGTCATGATGAAACAATTAATTTGGCAGATCTACTTTATTTTAAGTGGATAAATTTTTTTTCCAAAATGGAGACTAAAAGTACAAATTTTTCCCAAAATGCACACTTACTTAACACATGATTATGTTTGTGGTTCACATAAAAATGATCATTACTGGCAGTTAGTAATTAAGCACTTTTATAGACCCTCAGACCCTCCAACTGTCAGAATATACCCTAAAATATTACAAAAAAAAAGTAAAATATACTCATACAGTACTTACCGTGTAATATATAACAGGAATTGTCATGATGAAACAATTTGCCGGTTCTACTTTATTTTAAGTGGATAAATTTTTATCTCAAAATGGAGACTAAAAGTAAATTTTTATTTGTGGTTCACATGAAAATGATTGTAGTTGACAGTTAATAATTCAGCATTTTTATAGGCCTTCCAACAGTTGGGATAAATCATCAATCCCACTTCCACATTTTGTTTGATGGCTTCCATAAGAATTGACATTGCTCTATCATTAATTGTCATGACAAAACACTCATCAGAGAAAGAATTTGTCTAACTTGGTTTTGAAAAGGTTCTCATCAATTTTGTTATGGCCTCCAATTTGACATTTTCTTGAAAATATAAAACAGTATTCATTTCAATAGTGGATAAAAAATCTTTGAATCAAAACTATGAATACAAATGAAAGTAAAAATCTTTGAATCAAAACTACAAATACAAATGAAGGAAAAAATAGTTTACAAATGCAATTGATAGCACTAAAGATTTTATCAGAATGAAATCTGGACAATAACTCACAGTGTAAAATTATCACACAAAAAAACATGTTATTGAATGAGATCAGATCAGATCTCATGATTTATCTTCCCTACATTGCAGGACTAATATGTAAATACCAATTAACATATTTAATGATAAAAATTAATCAAAAATAGTGTATTAAGAAACTAAATAATTCATGGATGTAATAGTGCCTTTGTTCATGCCCATTCTATGCAGGTATAAAATCTTAAATTTATAAATAAATAAAAAATCATTTTTTTTCCTCATGTGCATTTTATTTTTATATTATATATTTCCTTTAGTTAATATATATATATATATATATATATACTAAAGGAAATATATATATATATATATATATATATATATATATATATATCTCTATATATATATATATATATATATATATAGAGAGAGAGAGAGAGAGAGAGAGAGAGAGAGAGAGAGGACATACTTATAATTCCATCTCACAAGACACTCTTGAGACATATAACAAATAACATTTGAAAAAGAAAAATGACTCTCAAAATGTGCATTTCACAGTGAACCAGTACTCATCATTGGTCCAGATCACCATCTCTTATATAAATATTTATCATTTTTTAGTATTTATTAATATTAAATTATTACACTTTCATTTATAAGTGTAAAATTTTCTGCATTTATAACTTTGACAACAACTTCAGATTTATCAAACAAAAATTATTTTTAAGACAGAACTACTAAACTCTAAATCTCCGTTAAATATATTTGTTGTTTAATTGTACATAATCACAAGGAATAACTTAACTTCCTATCTTTTTTTCCATATATGATATAATTTTTAAGATCTACTTAAAAGTTTCACTTCACCTTACCTTTTTGAAACATATAAATAAGATCATCTGATAGAACAAATAATCCAAGATGATGATGAGGTTATAAATCAAACTTTAATATATATGGGAACAAAACAAAGATAAGGATAAAATATTACTATGCAATGCACATACATAATTTATTAATAAAAATATATTGATCTTTAAATAAGTTTAAAATTTATATCTGCATTAGTAAAACTATAAAAATGATAAATAATTATTAATGAAATTGATAGCAAAAGTCATGACAAAATAATGGATAAATAATGAGTGATAATAAAAATTTTGAGATATGCTTGTTTCTCAGAAAGGCATTTTGGAAGTTATTTGCCTTTTTGATGTCTTTATTTATTTGTTTAAGTACAAAAGTGGTGATCAGAGTATGTGCAAAAAAGAATAAATATAAGTGGAGTTAATACATTATCATGTATGTACATAGCTTATAAGAAGGAATATATTAGAATTTTAACTAAGGCTAAAGTCTATATCTAACCTAATAAAAATATTAATAATGTTGACAAATTTATTTAATAAGATAGTAATTTAAGATTGTGTAAAAGATGTATTCTTGCAAATTAATTCATGTCAATCAATAAATATATATAAAGTAGACACAAAGGTAATTGGCATTCAAAATAAAATGTAGATAAATATTCTAATTTTATACTTATATGATTTGATGGCTGTCTCTTCTAACAGCTGAAATTTTATAAACAAAAGAAATATAAGTGTAATTCACATGCAAATTATCAAAACTTCATTAAATTCAACAGTGTTTTAATATTTACCTAGATAGGATACTTACAATGTTTAACTAACTATAATTGCCAATACATAAGTTTTCTATTAATAAATTAAAAGTCTTAGTAAACAAAACATATTTTGTATGTAATATTGTATAAATTGATGACAAGTTCACCAATATAACATACCTTGTAACTGATGCCTAAAATCAATGAAAAAATACAAATGTTTACACTTCAGTAATAATCAAATGATTCATAGCTCCAAAGTAAACGACATAGCTGAACTACCAACTATGAACCTTCAACCTCAGTGCCTGAAACTCTATCATTGCACTAAATTACAGAGAGCAGTAAAATTCAGAATCAAGTAGAATAAATGGTTGTAAAACATTTGTTTTTGACAGTGAATCTGAAGGATTGAGCTAAAGGCAAATGATACACTGATAAAATCTAAATTTAGAATAAATATTGTAAATATAGCTTATTTTCAAAATGTATCAGAACAGAAAACAAACTACTATAGTCTAGCATTATTTTGCTTAATGAAAAATGATTCTTTTTGTTATTCTATTATTACCATTATAAAAATCACAATGTATTGTTAGTTACATAAGCTACTGCTATCTTCTAAGTCACATAAAATTTATTACCAATTTTTAAACTTATTGCTCTCTTCTTCACTTTTCAACTTTTAAATTTGTCTCAGTTAAAACATAATAAGAAAAGATGTAGAAAATTACTTTGAAACTCATATGATTTTTGTGATGCTATAATTAACTTTATTGATTGTAATAGACATGCATGATAAAAGACTTCAGTTTTTGAGCATTAATTACAAATTCAAAATCTTTATATTTTGTATTCAAAACAATCAATTCAAATTAAAAATTTTATCATTAATTACGTCTCTATATATTGACTCCTTATTCATTAAGTCACCCAGTAACAGTTTTAAAGTCTACTATCAGAAAAAAACTAAATTGGAACTACTATCTATCCCTGTTTAATTCCAGATTTCATTGAAAATCCCTCAAAAAATTCTCAACAATTTTTAGCTGGGTAATTAGCATCTTAAAAACACCAGCCAAATTAAGTAACTTGGTAGTTTTTAGAAAGGTGGATTTAAAAGTTAAGATTCAATATAGACTCCAACACGTTGTTGCTGCTAAAAAGTTAAAAGCAAGAATATTCCATTACAGTAAAATAACTACTGCAAATAAATTATTTTGTATAAAAAGTTGTTATTTATTTAATTTGTTGTATGGAAACAAGACTAGAGCTTTTATCAATTTTACATAATGGTATTTAAAAAAAATCATTTAATGTTGCTTCATAAAATTCCAAAAATACAATGGCAAGATCATAAGATCAGTCTATATATTCTGTCCCTTGCATGCTACAGCTTCACAATTATAACACCACATTTTCATTCTATTGGATAGATAAAACAAATGAACTATACAAAACATCTAAAAAAGTTATAATCATACTGAATATAATAATAAATTAAAGATATTGTTAACACTGAGTTACACATAAAGAAAATATTGAAAACATTAAATATAATCTTAATGCATTTCCAATGCTGAGTATCCTTATTGAATATAATGGTTGCTTTTGACAAAGTATTCAGCACAGAAAATGAATTCAGTTAAACTTAATGTTTTCAATCTTTTTTCTGTATATGAAGCAGTATAAATATTAACTTTAATTTAATACAAGACTTCATAAAAATATTTTACACTAAACTTGAACACAATTTTTATGGGAGAGGCAGATGCTATTTACACTATAAAAATTTCCCTAGAGACATTATAAAAGAGTGCAGTATTGATTGCTTTCATAATGAAGATGTGGCTGAGGAGAGAACAATACAAAGGTTTTCAAATAAAAAAGTTTGCTGTGGTAAAAGTTAGCATCACAAAAGATCAAATGAGCACAGGAAGGGACCATCAAATTTTATATGTATATGTAATTAAGATTCACATATGAATACTCGTTGGGAAACTCCTCTCTAGCAAATTTTTTTTCTTTCTATATATTTTTTCTCTCTTAAAATTGTAATGATCATATTTATTTGAAAGTAGATATTCTGTTGATGCTGATTAGACAGTTAGATTCTCTCGTATTCTTTAAAAAAACGAAACAAAATATAGTATATAACTCACTACATTAGTTTACTCGTTGGTTGGTAAAGATTTTGTTCAATTATTTCTTATCTAGTAATTAAAGATAGCTACTTTTTTACTTTTTGATTCAATAATTGGGAAGTTAGATAGATTGGTTAGGCAACCTGATAAAAAAATAGCTTGTTTGTCATTCCTCACCATTTCAAGTTCTGTCTGGATTTAAATTATAAACTGTGCGAGTGATAAATGTGTATGCTAATTTCTGCAACGTAAGAATTTTACAATTATATATATATATTAACAAATGTATTTTATTTAAATATTATTTTATAATTTCTACTACCAGAACATATGAAACAATAATTTTGATTAATATTTCTACATTTCAGTTATAAAATATTTTAATATCAATAACTAGAGGTAAAAATATAAGTTCTACTTTACTTAATAACCCAGATGTTAAGACTAGCTTTTATTAATCAAAATCTTCTCCAGAGAGAATCAAAATACTTCAAATGACTTCTAACCATCTGCAACCGACTTGTTAATAATCAAATTATGGGACTTCTTCCGCCTCGCTCGATGTCGCCCACTCATCTAACAATCAAATTAAATGTGAGTTGAAACATTTACAAAATCTAATTAAATATAAAAACATTTATTTAGTATAAAATTTTCCATTTTTATTTCTTTTTTTAAATATATCTTTAACGTAAAACAGAATTGTAATATTGAAGAGAAGTTCCAAATATCTAAAAAAAAAAAAAAGTTAATGTTCTTGAAATAAGAATCTTTAATAGAAATGTTTTTAAATATATACAAGTAGCATCTTTATCAAGCATATTTTTTACTAATTAAGTATAAAAAAATCTAAAGTCAATGCTTATTAATGTAAACTGATATCAATTAATACTAAAATGCATAAATAAATCTACTAGTTGAGATATGGCATCAACCGTGATACTTATAGAGCATAGCCATACAACCCCGCATTAAAATATTTTGCAGACAGTTATAATTGGTTCCTAATCGTGTAGAAAAAGTTCAATTTGTAATTCATGGTATTTTCTAAAATTAGCAGACTCTTTAATCGTGAAGCTTGATAAAGTCAATTTTTTGAACAATATAATAAGTTTGTTAATTATAATTTTCCACAATACATTTGATAGTGACTTGCTGACAATCAATATGTGCGACAGTAATAAACTGTATATATGGAATTATGAGAGAAAGCAGTAAAGTTAATGGGGCTGCTTTTTGTTTTGCTACTATGAAAAAAATTTAATAAATTTAGTTCCATGAAATACATCAATTTCTGTACAATTATATGAGTAAATGATTTTGCTATCTTTTATCAATAAATGGATATGTACTTTTTAAATTCTATTATAAAAATCAACAAAATTAATAGATTGTCAAAAATTCCTCCAGTTTACCTGTGTCTATAATATGATGTGTACACATAGAAAAGAAAATCATAATAAAATGGTTTATAAAAGTGAACCAATTAATGGCTGATTAATGACGACAACATATACTCTAAAGATACCGATTATTTATTTATTTAACATATGAATTCTTTTAGACAGCTCAATTATCAACAAATATTACAAAGGAATCTACAGAGATGCCAATAAAGAGATAAGTCCTTTTATAACTTTATGTTTCTAAATTTTTTAATGCATTCATAGAATTGACAATTGTTAATTGTGGCTTATGGTTTGTACTTGGTATATCTACAAAGATCAGTAATTATTAAATTCTGTCTATAAAAAATGTGTGTTCTGAATCTAAGATTCCAGTAATGTCTATGTCTAGAAAAGTCAAATTGAGATGCCTTTATGGCTGAATCTGGGAAAAGAATTTTGTTTGGAACTTCAAAAAAAATCCAATTTTTAGACCATAATTTTTCACATTTGAAAAGATTCTTAGTTGAATATCTAGAAGAGAGACTGACATACTAAATAGTTTTTTATAATGAGTTATAGCTATAAATTAGAGAACATTTTACAAAGCAATCATATCTCTAATTTCATTTGTAAAAAATGGTCAGAAAGTATAATCTTAACATATTAAACAAATTATTCAATGAATTTTAGTGTATTTATTTTCAGATGTTTATGATATGATATTGGAATAATATCTTTATAGAATAAACAGTAAATTCATGAATTTGTTTTGAAATTGATTACTTATATTGTTGAATGTATCTCCCAATTAGTGAAATATGTTCTCAAAGCAAATTACATTATTCTGTATTTACTAATTCCTATAAAAAAATCTCAATTAGAATATAACTTTTTTTTCTACAGCATTTTTATTTTTCTGATTCAATTTTAATTTCAAATTCATATGAATTATAATTAGAAGGGACTTGAACTCAAACTTTTAAACTCCCTATAGCTATCCACTCCATCTTATATGACTGATATACATGATCATGTGCATGTGAAAAAGATAAATGATCTTCAATATATGTATTTCATGCTGAACCAGCATTCATTTAGTCCAGATCATCATCTCCCTCACAAATATGTAATCAGTGCTCAGTTTAAATTAAAATAGAAAATCTTCAAACTTTAATGAATAGGCTTCAGTATTCTCCATCCTCCAAATCTTCAGTCATTCAAATCATTAAAAATCTGATGATGAAACCACATAGTGGTGATTGATGCCAATTTATTGTCATATTCATGTTCACTTTAAGTCACTCTGATCATTCACACATAGGACCTTAATAGGTACATTTAAATGCATATAGAAGAGAGATGGAAAAAATACAGGCTAAATATGTAAGATTCAAATATAAGTATATTGTCTATACTGAATTACCAACCCCTCTTATATGTATTTAAATGGACATATTAAGGTCCTATATGTGAGAAGTCAGAGTGACTTAAAGTCAACATGGGTATGAAAATAAGATTGGCATCAACAAGGGCTTTGAGCATTACATCATCAGATTTTTAATGATATGGATGACTGAAGAGTTAGAGGGTGGAGAAAACTGAAGCCTGTCTATTAATGTTTGAAGATTTGCTATCTTAATATAAATTGAACAATGGTTATATACAGGCCTTTCAAAGAAAATGCAAGGCCTGGGAGAACTAATATTAAAGAGTCCTTCAAAATTTAAAATAATAATGTGGGGAGAGACAGAAGAAATAAGTGTTTTTATTTACAGGTCAAAAACAGGACTATGGGTGCAGTTAGTTACGAGTTGCAGAAAAGAGCAAACAGATCAGATCCAGATAGCACTTGGAGAGGGTAGACTTACTCTAGCACTGTTAGTATTATAAAACACTGTTTGCACAGAACTGATTGACAGAGACTGAGACCATTAGTTCTTCTGATCACTGAGTGCAGAAGTCACTTATGTCACAGAGTCATCAAATTGACACCTCATTCCTTAACTAGTTTACATTTCTTAACTCATGGTATGCCTGCTTGGAAAAGTTTTTCTTGAATATTTTTTTGGAGGAATTTAATTGTAAAATTAAGACTGTTCTATGAGTCATGATATCACTTTTCCACTTTGCCTTCTATATTTTTGTTTAAGATATTGAATTGCCAAATTGAGGCCTCTAATATTGTGAGGCCCAGGGTATCTGCCTCTCTTGTTCCCCCCTCTGATTGGTCCTGATGATCTGGACTAGTCGATGAGTGCTTGTTCAGCACAAAATACATAGATTGGAGATCATTTATCTTTTTCAAATGTATGTGGTCATGTGTATCATCAGTTGTATAAAACAGAGTGGATAAGTATAGGGAGTTGAAAATTTGAATTCATAAGTTTAGTATAGACAATATTACATTTTATGAATTATAATTTCCAATTCTTCTCCACATTTAAACTATATTATAAGATTTTTCACAGAATAATTTATATGTAACTATATTATAAGCTTTTTTCAAGCATAATTTAAAAGTATAGCATATGTAGTTTTACATCTATTTACACTTTGTGTGTGTGTATATATATATATAAATCAAATCACAAACAGTTTCTTTTAATAAACAAACGAAATATTTAAATACATAGCATTTCTGAATGTTTTTTTTTTTTCAAAATTCTTTTCTGTAATTTTTATGAAAATTATTTTACAATCCCAAAAGTTTTAAAATTGAAAATTAAAAATATTAAAAACATTAAATATTATTTTGAGAAAATTAATTTTAAAACAAAACAATTCATTTTAATTTTATGAAATTAAATTAAAAATTTTAAATTTGTATTTATAATAATTAATTTGTCTTTTAAATGGACAAATCAAAACATGGTCTTAATTAAATGTAAATATGAGTTATTTCACCAACCAAAAAATGAGCACATCAGACAAGCAACATAAATATGTTATGAAAAATACATAACCTATTTTATTTTCATTCATATTGATTCACTATCTTCTTTTATCTGAATGAGTAAAGTTGTAGTAAAAAGACAGATTTTATTTCAATAGAAAAAAAAATTAAGTGTGTATAGTCTTATAAAAATTTTATGCAATAGTTTATAAAGGCATAATCTATAGAGTGTATAGAAGGTACCTCACAAAGTAATTTTGCAGTGTAACAAATAAAAAAAGTTCATATTAAACAAGATAGAAGACTACACAGTAATTAAGTTTTGCAAAAGTGGCACAAGCTATTTACCATCGTTGTATACTTTCTCTAAATAGCTAATAAAAATGAGAGTATTATATATTTACTGAATAACAAAATATGAAACTTTCTTTTTTATATAAATTATGAATGATTATTCAAATAATAATTTTTATCAAATTTTATTGACTTTCATTAAATAAATTTATTATTACATACGCGCGCGCACACACACACACATAAAGGGGTAAATAAACTAACTAGATAATTACTTATTTAAATGGTGTTTAATTAATCAATTACATATTTAAATGTTTATTTGATAAGTAAGATTATTTAAAAAATAAGTATTTAAAGATTCCATCTTGTTTAGTAACATTAAGCTAATATAAAAAAAGGTTTGGTTAAATTATTATAAGATTTATATTAAGCTTTAAGATCAAATTGAACATTGTGAACATATGTAAATATAAATTATGTTATTATGCTTCAATTGATTTCCCATGCTGTTGTTGATGTCAGGTTTATTAATAGAATCATGAGTTCAATAAAAAATTTAGTTACTTTTTAATTTTTTTTAATCAAACACACAACTTGAAATATTACAAAAAATTTCTTATAGAGGATGTAAGAAAACTAATATTAGTATTGTAAAACACAAATATAGCTAATTACAAATGGATGAACTGAGTTAATATATTTTCAATATATGTTGCCTATGAAAGTCTTAACATATGCACATGCATAGATATATGATAAATTAAAATTTACACAAGTAACAAATACAAAATTTATATTAAATGGATATTTATGTGCTCAAGTAAGATTTTCACAGGAAACAGATATAAAAGACATATTAATTGGTTTGATCCATACATAATTAGAACCTTTATTTTAAAAATTTATGATTCTGAAGCAATTAACTCATTTAAAAGTTCTTTTAATATTAAGGGTGTATGGGATGTAAGTGGAATTGTGAATAAGTTTAGTATAAATATGTTATAGTCCTTTACACTTGAGAAATCTGCTTATAGAAATGAAAGCATTGGGGGTAACTTTGATTATATATATATTGTAACGGTAAGAACTCGTATGCCTTGTTAACATGTTGCAAAATCCCACCACCAGGTTTGAAGAGCAGTACAACAGGTGGGTTCAGGGCCTGTGATACCATATTTGAACATAGTCATTTCATTCACAACAAAACCCACATGACAATGTGTCTACCATAACAATAGCAATATCTTTCTAGGCCCGGTGGTCAGGTAAACAAGAGACCCTGATTAATTATTTAATATTATGGACTACTGCTATATACTTAATACTAGTTGATAATGAAATGAGACATTAATTTTATTATTAAATTAAGCAGACACACAAACATAGAAATAGATATATATATATATAAATATTTAATGACAAGTGATTAATATACATGTAAATATATTACACTACCAGGGTATCAACTTTTAATCATATCCCATGCCTCTTGTTTAAGTTGCGAATGTTACGAGATTACACTACGAGATCATAATGATGAGTGCATTTGTCAACCCTGCTATCATTTCTTACTTTCATAATATTAATATACTCTAATAAATCATTAATAGATTAGCAGATGTGGAGGAGTGGAATTAGATTGAGCATAGATATTCATAATATTATTAAAGCGACCTGCGATAGTTTGGATGCTGCCGAGCTGCAAGAGAGTTGGCTTTCTAAGAGGATAACCGCTGACAAACGTTGGAGGTGAGAGGGATGGCCAATATCAGGTCGGAGCCCTTAGGAGTGGTCATGAGTGTGGTATTGGTATGAGGTCATAGCCTTTCCATCCCCGACTGCATGATAAGGTAGTTACTATTGGAGTGGCAAGAGGGATGGCCAAACATTGGGTCAGAGCCCTTAGGAGTGGTCATGAGTGTGGTATTGGTATGAGATCATAGCCTTTCCATTCCCGACTGCATTACAAGGTTAGTTGCTATTGGAGTCATTTTGTATGCCCTTTGATTAGGGGAACTAAACATTTACAGTACCTCTATTTCATTTCTGCGGTTTAAATTTAAGGCATCAATAAACCAGTGCAGTTCACACATATAATGCAAACACATTTATCTACTCTATGCTTTGATAATATAAATATAAAATCCTCCTCCAATCCCCACATGACTAAGCAATCAATTTACTATTTACTACCCCCCCCCTTTCTTCTTTTATAAAACAATACTGCTTTATTTTAAGACTTAACAAACTAACTTTAAAATAAATGATCACCAAGAAGCTAATACACTATATTAATAATTATAAGACCTCATCATCCTAATACATATTGAATTTAATTTATGATTCCTGAGCTGAGTATTTATTAAAAGATATGGTTTTTTTTAATTTAAATTTAAAGTCGCGCAAAAGGGGAGCAACTCTTCTGCAAATTAATGGGAAGAAAACATCAGCTCAAAAATCACGTGGGCATGAAATATAATATTTAACTAATACAAATAAATTTTAGATACCCAAGTAGAATAATAAGAGATAGATTGTTTTATGAGATTAATTAAAATATGATTATTTACAGGTAATTACAGATCTACATTAAAGTTTAGTTAAAGTTGCACTACATTAGGAATTTGAAAGATGAAATTTAAGGTACATGAGGAAATATATAATTAACTTTAGAGTTCAAAAACAGTCTTTAATCTTGGGTATCATTTTACCTTTTGACTAGTCAAAGTGTGCACACTTGATTGGCGAGTCCAAGGTTCCTGGTTTAACAGCAGTCACATTTAGGAAAATATTTAGACATAGGGGGCAGTATCAGTTTAGGTTTATCTCATTTTATGGGAAGCTCCATGTTTCCATAGCCACAGTCCAAAGAAGCACAGCAGTCACCCCTACTCCTTGCACATTGTTAGATTTAAATTTGGATGGGGATAAGAAACGAGCAACAGCATACTTTTTTCAATTTAATAGCTCTGACCTTTTTTTTAATAACCAGTTGTTGCTTTTATTTTCTTTCTTTGTCTCTCGGATCCATTGAACAACTGCATCATCCATCCAAGTGGTCTCTCTGGTCTGTGCTATATATCCCTTTAGGTCACAGATGCATTAGTGGTACAGGTTGAAATTTTCAATCTGACCACTTTTTAAAATTTACCTTTTTACATGACGTAATTTAGAAAAGCTTTTGACAAACCCTTTTTTATATAATTGTAAGTTTAAAATACTTTTTAGCTGTCATCTTTTCCCCCTCCCATTATGATTTGCACTCTAATTAGCAGGGGAATTTCTATTTTTAAAATATCTTTACATTTACAATTTAAAAGAACTTTTTAGATTTATAATTTAAGTATTACCTGAATTTGACCTAAATAATAACAAATATGTTTACGTTTAAAATATAATTATTAGTTTATTTTATAAATTAAAATATTACTTAAATGATCACAGTAAGATTAATATGATTATTTAATTTTACACAAAATCACACACGACAATTTAATAATACTCTGCAGTGTGTTATTTTTAATATAAGGACTATATTGGAGTGTGTGCGCATATATGATGTTTTTAAATAATTGTACATATATTGCATATTATTACGCACCAAATCCAATATTCAAGGTCAGAATCCATGTAAACTTATAATAATGGGTGGGAGGTAGAATGATGACAGAACTAAGGTAAAACTAAGATTTGAATACAAATCTTACAGTTTCAATATAATTTCTGTTTTTTGTAAAAAAAATATTTTAACATCATAAATTTATATCTACAAGAAGAAATCATTGCTAATTTAGTTGGTGGCAGGAATGATCCAGTCAAATGTTAATACAATATATAATACAGTAGAGAGATTTTGAAGATTTAATATTATTTATTAAGCCTTTTTAAGATTATATTTAAGCTTAAAATTTTTTTATATAGCAAACCAAATCATAGACCCCTTACTTCATAATTTTATGTTAGTGATATGTAGATATTTAGCTATTTAATGAGATGATAAACAGTAATGGAAAATCATTCAAATTCTCACTATTTTACATTTGTAAATAAAATATTTATTTTATATAGCATTGTTGTATAAACTGTAATATTAATAATTAGCCATTAAGCTAATGCACATGTGCTTTGTGGATTTTTAACTATAAATGAATACTCTCATTTTGCAAACACAAGATAAAGTCTTTGTGAAAAGATAGAATGAATCCATCTATCCTTTCGACTCAAATGTTTATGGGCAAATCTTAAGCATTTGGAAATGAGAGTATGAAGATGTTAAGTGATCACTTTAAATTACTTTTACTATGCCTGAATGAATGACACTTGTGAAATTTTCTAGAATTTACAATACATCATTCTTATTTGAAATTAAACATATGTAAATAAGATATTTATTTTATATAGCACTATACATAAATATTTGGGTCAAAAGGATAGATGGATTCATTCTATCTTTTCAGAAAGACTATATCTTGTGTTTGAAAAGTGAGAGTATTCATTTATAGTTAAAAATCCACAAAGTGCATTTGCATTAGCTTAATGGCTAATTATTAATATTACAGTCTATACAACATAGGGCTATCTTATTTACATATGTTTAATTTCAAATAAGAATGATGTATCATAAATTCTAGAAAATTTCACAAGTGTCCTTCATTCAGGCATAGTAAAAGTAATTTAAATTGATCACTTAACATCTTCATACTCTCATTTCCAAATGCTTAAGATTTGCCCCTACTTAAATGTTGGGTCAAAAGGATAGATGGATTCATTCTATCTTTTCACAAAGACTTTATCTTGTGTTTGGAAAGTGAGAATATTCATTTATAGTTAAAAATCCACAAAGTGCATGTGCATTAGCTTAATGGGTAATTATTTTACATTTGTAAAGTGTGATAAATGGTCTTTTCTTCTCCATTTTACTATTTCTCTAGAAGAGCTGGTGGGTAAGTTTTCTTTCTGCAATAGATTACTTAAAGGATGTTTTATCATTTTATACAGATATATATATATATATTGAAATGGGAACTTCCTAAAATTTTATACAGATATATATATATATATTGAAATGGGAACTTCCTAATCCCTTGCCGTTTCATCATCAATCTAGTAGCCCACTCGTCTGTGTTAGATTCAAATCTCATTTAAACTATAATATGTAAAATAAAACTACAATTTGCTGTCATGGCTGTCTGAATGGCATTATATATTTACATACGAAAGAATGCTGTAATTAGATAGGTTTGATAGAATTATAGCGTATTATTATTAATATCGCATTTATTTAAAAAAAATACTTTTATTATGTTAAATAATGATAAGGTTCAATTTATTAATAAATTTATTATTTTAATTTGTATGTGGATATATAATCGAACCTATATTTGTAATGTATATAGGGGTGGCATGATTTAAAACATTAAAATGTGTTATATATTTAAAATGGTAAAAGATGAAAATATTTTAAAATGTTTATTTAAAAATGTTAAAAAGGTTTTCTTTCAAATGTGCCGAGAAGTCTTCTTTAAAAAATTAAGATTCTTTTTTTTCTTAGAATTAAAAGTTGGTTAGAAACAGTTTCTGTCGTAAACAAGTATTTAATTAGTGACCACACCTACCTTTGGTCAAATTAAAAAGTCATTTTAAAATCTGGCTAATCGAAATTGCATCAGATGTAAACATTTAAGTTATTTTGGATTAAAATTGTTTATGGCAAAATAGTTTTATAAAATAACCACAAAAGTTATAACTGAAATACTTTAATAGTTTATCAAATATTTAAGGTCAAAACTACATGTTTTTTTAGAATTTAATTAAAACAGAATTAAGTAAAAGTTATAACACCTCAGAAACTTATCAGCATATTTGAAAGCAGATTGTATGTTAACAAAATTAATTTAAAAAATGTAATCATGAAGCAAAGAGAAATTCCTAAAGGTGTTAAGCTGATAAGAAAAAGATATAAATGGGCCATATTTTGAGCAGGAGTAGACTGGGAGATCGATAATACAGTAGACTGGCTGAGATCTATAATACTGATAGACTGACAGAGATCTATATACTGAGAGAAGACTCCATTTTGAAGAGCATTTTATATTTAAAAAATCAAATCTAGTTTTGAACTGAGATGTCCGGCTAATTTGGCCATCTTAGCTGTCACTCCGTAAGAAGGCGATGGGTTCGTTTCCATCCGACACTGTTTATAAGTAAGAATGCCGCTATAACATCTACAACCTAACCGAAAAGAAGAAGAATGCCGCTATAATATCTACTATCTAACTTTAAAAAAAGAAGAATGCTGCTATAATATTTACAGACCACCCATAAAAGAAGAGCATGCCACAAGCCACCCAGGAAACTCACCAAGCTCCAGCTCAAGCACCTAATAATACCGGTAAACCATTTTAAACTGCAGAGCTCTGTATATTTTCTGTATACTTTCCGTATATTTTATGTATAATTTCCAAACTACCTTTTTAAATTCTAGTTAGCTAACTAACCACTCAATATATTTTAATGTTAAAGCTTTTCTTTTATTGTTTTAAAAATGATTCACTTGCTTTTAAAATTTTCTTCCTTAAGAAATTAATTAATGTTTCTACTTTAAACTATCACTGCAGTCATGTCTCTAGTTATTTTTTTTTTATCACATAGTTTTTAATATTTGTTATATTTATTTTATGATATGCTGATGCTTCGAAACAGCGAATACTAAATTTTAATATTTTAAGAAGAGATTATTTAAAACCTCTTCACTTAATTATTTATAATCTTATTTCTGTGTGCTGTTTCAAAACCCTCTTAAGAAAATAGTAACGACTCTCTCGTTATTATTTAATATTTTTTTTTGATAATTGTTTAATTGTAAATTTTTGCAAATGTGGCTTATTTTAATTTTTAAATACTAAGAAATAGACTAATCTTGACAAATATTTATAAGTATATTTGCTATTTAAGTTATTTAGTAAACCCCATCAAATATACTTTTCCCTCCTTTTAAATACTTGTCATTTGATCAATAACAAATTAGAATTAGCTGTAACAGCAAAGATTATCTGTAATTATTCCCATCTAAAGCATATATTTTATCATGCTACCTAAGAGTTGGCTTCTATTTGATTAAGCTAATAAGCTATTGTTCTTGCCTATAGAATATAAATTTTACAAATGCTTTGCTTGGCGGATGTGATTTATTCACTTTAATATTTTCTCGTTTTGCTGCCACATATATTTATGTAAATAAGATGTAGCCTCGGTTAAGCCAGCACATCTTCCTCTCATAGGGTAGAGCAGTCGCAAAGCCTGAGTTTAAGGCCAGGTTAACACGTAAATCTCCCGCCTTTCTGAACTATTTGTTCCTTTTCATGCAGCTTAACAATCAGTTTTCAGGGTACCGGCGTTGGTCGCAGAAACCCTTGATCTACCAATCCATCCACAGTGTGACTTTATTATTGTATTGCTGGTGCTATAGTGCATTAGTACAACCAGAGCAGCCACCTCTAACCCCCTATTTTAGTTCTTTCAGCAATTGGCTGAGATATTCTTAAAAGTCCGGTCAATCTAAGTTATTGCAGCCCTATTTAGGCTAAATAAATAAATATAAACAGACGAGAAACGTCTACCATAAGTGTTGACCAAGGTTTAGTTTAATTATTAGTATTCAGCCACACATCAAGAGGAGTCCGCATATGTTACATGACAGACATGGCGTAGTGATAAGCTATTTATTTAAATGCCTGCGTGCATTTATTATATGTAAATCCGTAAATAATTGTATACAAATTGTAAGATGAATAATTGCTGCATTCATCTTATTTAAAATGTAAATTTGTTGATTAATCTTACCAAAGAATCTGTCCAAACTCTTCAGCCATTAAATGCCTGCGTGCATTTTTACATGTGTAAAATTTGTAAGAAATAGTTTAGATCAAACTAAAGAAATTAAACTTTAGTAAATTAACCTAGTCCACTCTCAGTTTCATTATTCAATCCAATTCTCATCATTATTATGTTATAGAATATGCATTATTAAAGGTCTCCATTAAGTTAGCTATTCGTTAGATACGATCAATTTGTAATTTAATTATGAGTCTCATTGTTTCTCCCTGACCTATGTTGGCCGCGAATAAAGGAGTATGCTACGTGTAATTTTGAGGTGGTCATTCGTAGGGTCTTGAGTCTTGGAGTACTGGCTTACAAGTTGAAGTGTGGTCGGACTTGGGATGTCACAGTCCTAGTCTAGTCAGCTTCGGTCTCTTTTGCTTGGATTCTGAATTCTGTTACGCGAATGTACAAACTTGACTGTTACATAGTATATATTTTTTCCCATGTTTGGTGCCCGATGTGGGGCTATGATATAAACACCCACATACCCGAGTACTGAAGTCTGTTTATATGTATTTTTAAAAAAATAGTTGTAAGAGATATAGCTTTTCTTTTTTTCCATATTTGATATATTTAAAATAATGTCTTCAAAGTGTAAAATTCACTGTTTAAAGTTAAAACCCATGTACTACAACCATAGTACAAATGTATTTTTTCTTCAATGTCATATATAAAGTTTTTTTGTTCTTGAGACATATATAAAAAATGTGTAAATAAATCATAAATCATTTATCACTCTGTCTTAGCTGGCGCCCTTATAAAAATAAATTTTGCTAACCAGTAGTGAGTCAAATGCAAAAATATTGGAAGTGGAGGGTTCGAACTCAGATAAAAAAAATTATTGAGAGCAAATTTTTTTGGCTTAATACTATGATATATCAATTTTAAACATGTAATAACCAGACTATGAGTTTTCTTTTAGATGCATGAAATTTTTTTTCAACTTTTTCTCCAAAGTTTTTTTTGTTTTTCTGTCTTTTCCAATGGTATGTAGTATTGTGTAGTGTATATAGAAGTGTATGTGTGTGTAAAATTTATGTACTTGTATATGTAGTGCTGCATATATATGTACATAGGTGTGTATGTGTAATGTGTAGGAACAGATGTGTTTGACAAAAAATCATTATATGCATTGCATTGCTATATATTTTCTTGGAAACCCATATGCCTGGAGAAATTGTGTTGTAGCCCAAGCATAGAAATTTTTTTTTTCCATTATATAGATGTGCATTTTTTTTTACATCCCAAATGATATTTCATCTATATAGTTTTATATAACAAGATTGTATATTGAATTTTTGAAAATTTTCGTCGTTCTTTTGGTCGTCACCTGAAAACTCCTAGTCAAGGCTTTTTTTTTTTTTTAAATGTTTTTATTTTTTTTGTTTCATTGTATGTCCAGAGAAATGAAGCAGTAAATCTTAGCATAAGATTGTGCTTCATGTTTTTACCTACTAACCCGTGTTCAAGCCCCTATTTCCTATCCCACTCCTTTTTGTCATGTATATATTTTTATGTATATGTTTGAGATGCGCATCTAAATTATAAAATTTAATGTTTCAATAACATGTTTTAAAATTATTATTAATTCTTTTTATTAATTATTAGTTCTTTTTTATTAAAGTATTATAGATGCGGCTCAAATATATACATAGGAGCAAAACTTACTAACAAAATATTGATGTTTTAAATATTTTTTATATGTCATTTTTAGCTTTTTCTTTTTAAATTGCTTGTTTTTCTATTAAGCTATATATTTTTTTATAAAATCCAATATGGAAGATGTGACTGTTGTAATTGTCCAAAAATAATTAAAGGGAGGTATTTTTTAATTAAAGTTTTACTTAAAATAAATGGGATTAAGTAGATTAAAGATTTACTTGTGTTAAAAACATGTCAAATCTATTTCTAATCTGAAAATAGATTTGAATTTATTTTTGGACATTATCTTACAATTGCATCTTCAAAAACAACTGATAAAAGAAAAAGTATAAAATGACTGAATTTTGGAGAATGGATTAGATTAACTACTATTGAAAGAGATTAGCTACTCCAGTGAAATGATTGTTAACATTGCGGTGAAACTTAAAATGATGCAGTAGTAAATCCATCATTTCCTGACCCTTGTGGGTCGTTTTCCACTGCCATAATATTCTACTACCTTCAAGTGAAGTAAAGGCCCGATGGAGAACTTTAATAATGCTAATAGAAACTTGCTGTCATTAAGAAGAATTGATTTGGATCCTCAATTCGCCATGCATGTGCCATACTTTAAAATGGATTCTTAAAATTGCAAGGTAAATTTCCAAGCCGCCACCTAATAGTCAATTTAGTCTAAATAATCTATCAAGATCTCTTCTCATGTATTCTTTAACTTTGCCTTTATATATATATAATATATATATATATATATATATATATATATATATATATATATATATATATATATATATATATGTCAAAAACACACTATTTTTTTACATAACCAGAGTAAATCACTATCTCTAACTATAACCACTTTCAGATCATGATTTCACTATTTCTATCGTCATAAAGACAGAATAAAACTAGATCAAATACACCTGACGTTATGAAACAATTTCTATTCATTCAGCGAATTTTAACACTAATCTCAAACTCACATACAACCAGATACTATATTCTGATCTCATCACACACCACATAAACTCTGCAATCTATACATTCAAACCAAAACATTTATGATAAACAAAATGCATACAAAACTTCTAACTTGTATTTATCCACAATTTCTACCAAAACCCCATCATATGTTTTGTTTACATAAACGTCAGAGTAGTTAGTATTCACTATCTCTAACTATAATTCCACTTTCAGATCATGATTTCAGCTATTTGCTATCGCAGTGAAAGATAGAATAAGAAACTAGATCTAAAACAAACTCTGAGCTTTATGAAACAATTTCTATTCACTCAACTGAATTTTTAGACACGTAATGTCTTCAAACTCAGCATACAAACCAGATAGCTATAGGGTCTGACCAACACCCACATAGTACCTCATCAATCATCAAGACCAAAACATTAGATAAACAAAATCATACAACCAACCTTGTATTTATGTCCAGATAAATACAACGTTACAAGTTTTGTAATTTGCATTTTTTTTATCATAAATTACCTTTGAGTCTTTCTTGCAATGATATAGTTGCAGACTTCTACTATGTGTGATGCTGAATTGAGATCAGACCCATATACTATCTTTTTTATGCTGAGTTTGAGAATTCTTCTAAAAATTCACCTTGCAAGCTGATAGAAATTGTTTCATAACGCTCAGGTTTGTATTTAGATCTGTTTCTTTATTCCTATCTTTCCTGCGATAGCAAATAGCTGAAATCATGATCTGAAAGTGAATTATAGTTAGAGATAGTGAATACTAACTCTCTCGTTTATGTAAACAAAACATACACTTGATCTTTTTGAGAACCATCTGTACATAACAGCGTACAAGTTTAACTCATTTTTGTTTATCAAAATTCTTTGAGCTTTCTTCAATGATATGATTGCAGAGCTTCTACTATGTGGTGATTGAACTGAGATCAGACCCATATACTATCTGTTTGCTATGCTGAGTCGAAGACTTCGTGTCTAAAAATTCACCAAGCTGAATAGAAATTGTTTCATAAACGCCAGAGTTTGTATTTAGATCTAGTTTCTTTTTCCTGTCTTTCACTGCGATAGCAAATAGCTTGAAATCATGATCTGAAAGTGGAATTATAGTTAGAGATAGGAATACTACTACTCTGACGTTTATGAAACAAACATCGTTGAGTTTTTGGAGAACCACTGTGGACAAAACAGCGTGCAGTTTTGAACTTGTTTTTTTATCATATATATATATATATATATCTGTGAATGTAATTTTGCTCTCAAATGATTTCTTTATATCTAATCCTATCTCATATGCTTTAACTTCTTTTTAATTTTGGTGTGGTCATTTATTTATATATATTTATTATTTGATTTATATATCTGCTTGCCTATTAATATGTCAATCTAAAACAATCTGATGAATTGAATTTTCTAAAAATTCTTTCTTCTTTTTAAGTAAGCCTTCATGAATCAAGTTTATTAACATCCCCTTAAATATATATATATATTAATTTACAATGCATTATATATATATATGCATATATATATATATATATATATATATAATGCATTGTAAATTAATACACTCGCCAGATTGTTTTACATGCCAACATTTATTTATGTTTTAATATAAAATATATATATTCGTTTAACTCTGTATTTTCTATCCAATGAAAATCCAGAACTCAAGCTAATTAATGCTCTGAAACATTTATTTTATAATTATTTATTAAATTCTGAAAGAGTGACCCATTAATTATTTTCTATAACTGCTAATCTTACTTCATTTTTCATACTCTTAAAATTTCAAATCTTGTATTTAAATATTTCAGTTATTGTAAAATCAATGAACATGGGATTGTTTTATTTTAAATAGTAGAAAAGGGATGGGGGGAAATCTTAATGTTTCTTTAACTATATAAAATCTTAACATATATTTTATTAAATGAAATATTCTATATATATATATATAATTGCATGGCGTATTATAGTATTCAAACAAGGTTCATTTATTTTTAAGGCAGTAAAACTTATATCATGTCGTTAGAGACATTCATTCGTACTGCATTTCTGTCATATAGCCTATCTTCATGATTATATATCTGTGCTTCTTAATCTGGGGGTTACAACAAGATTGAACCCATAGATTTCTTCTCATTCCATAGATAGTTGATCTATCTGGAACCACATTTATTCCGTATAAAATGCCTCTGGCAGTGATCCCGTAAGTTTGGCACATGCTATGCATATTCACTTCATAGATAAAAGGGCCTCTCGCGTTGGTTATACCTGCAAAAGTCTGGGCCATGCCATGCCTATCTACTTTTCTCTAAGCACTACCCAAGAAGAAGGTGTGAGATTTTGTTTTTCATCCAGAAGCATGACCTTTTCCTCTTAGTTATTTTAGTTATTTTAGGCTATTATGTCAGCACCGCAAACTTCTTCGTATTATTATTTTTTTGCTTCATGACCCAGTTTTAATGCTCTAATATTAAAATTGTGCTCTGCTTAATATATATGTATATATATATATATATATATATATATATATATATGTTTGCCAACTACTTCTAGTTTTATTAATTAAGTTTATTTCAATCATATACAATCTCACTGTCGTAATTTATATATCTATATTTAAGAGTATCTATATGCATTGGGGAAAATAAAGCGTTCGTCTTACTATTGTTAAAATAATTTGTCATTAAATATTTTGTCATAGGTTTAAATATAATCAAATGTTTTCAAATTTATTTTATGTATTTTCACAACCATAATGGCAGGAAAAGAGTTTGTATTTATATCTGTAATGAATCTCAGAACGCTCCCCTAATATATGTTAGTCACCACGTTTATGAACAGTAAATCAAAGCGTTACTAGCAATTTTATGTAACTTCTTTCTAATACTGATTGGCATCTTAATATTGGACCCACCAAAGATGTGTGTTTATTTGTAATATATTATTTAGCTAATAAAGAGCATATGAGAACTAATAACGTGAATGACACTATGTAATCGCTTGCTCATTCACGCACACACTAATGTACTTAATTTATAAATGTATATAACTAATTTTTCAGTATATTAAAATATATTTTATTGTCTAACTTATTTGAGTAGTTCGAATTCCTTCTTTTCTCCACTTCCAAATGTACAGCCTAGTTGATATATATGTTTGTTTAGTCATAGTCAATAGATGTCTCATTGTCTTCTCCGCTCTCCTAGTCGGTCGGATTTAAAATTAATTCTCATGTGCCATCACTATTGTGTTATTCATTAGGTGTTAGATCTGGGCTTATGGAGTGGGTTCGAATCCAGGTTGGTCCCTGACCTAAATCTCGGGCTGGACTGGGTTTGAAGTACATTTTGTGAGTTCCAGCTCATGTTAGATGGATAAACATATTTTGACCGGTACAATATATATACAGTACACAAAACAAAAATATCTTATGATTAAAAAAAAGCATTCAATACCACTATGATAAAGCAGGAACCCATAAAAAATCATATATCCAGGATACACATACATATATAGGCTATACAATGAATAATATTCTATTCTTTAATAAATAAGTTTTTTTCAGTAATATTTTATCGCCTTCCTCAGTGTAACATATATGTTGCTGAAAATAGTGACAACTAAATTTTTAAAAATACAATTTTTTTTTTCTATCTTTTCTTTTAACATAATTATTATGTACATATATATATATATCATACAGCAATGAAAAAAAGATACTAATTATAATCATAATGAAAGCTAAAAAGAATGATTTTTTTTCTGTTTATGATTACATTGTGATTATAATTATTATTTTTCATTGCTGTTGAAATATATTGTGGCCATTAGTTTCTTCCATGGAAAAACTAATGATTAGTAAATTAAGAATAATATTAGTTTTTAGTAATCTAAGAAAATTTTTTTTATCATAGTTTTAAGTTAAATAAAAGTTGATATATTTTTTTTAAGAATAAAAGATCTCACATCCCAGATTTTTGTACTTTTTCAAAATTATAATGTATAAGTATAGAGAGGGAAGGGGGTTGATTGTCTTGCATGCACTGTAAAACTTCAAAACAGTTGATTTTATAAAAGATTAAACATAAAAATTAAATAAATGATATTTTAAAAGGGAAAGTTAATATTAGGAGTAAAAATTTAACTTGCTAATTGTAGTCATTGCTTAATATTTAATTATATGGAGAGATAGCTATTCAAATTTCAAAAAAATTATGAAGTAAGTTTAATGTTAATGAAAGTATCAATAAATACAACACTAATAATTATTATTTATATATGCATGCATGTGTGTGTGATGAATATAATTTGAATTATAAAGATAATATTAGGGTTGTGTACATCATACAATATACCATTCAATAGTATATTGAGAGAGTGATTGTTTTATCTTAGTTTTAAAAAAATCAAGCATTATTTTTACTCATAAATCTTTAATCAAAATTTAGTCTATTTATTTTTATTGAAATGGATTTTTTTTTAAATAAAATTTTCCACCATTGTTTTTTTTTTTTTTACAATTTTTTATTCGATGTGGGAATGTCTCTCAAGCACACATGGTAAGGGAAAGTTTGTGAATAATTAATGTCTAGACTAAGGTTGATAAACCAATTAAACTTTAATATTAGGGGTCAAAGAGTAAACAGTTATGTCAGAGGAATGATTGACAGACAAATTGAATAAAAATAAGCTCATATTTTGGGCTTGTTTTTTTCTAAAAATCTTATGTCAAGTGAGCACATACCAATTCTGCTTCTTCATCTATTGTCTGATTACATTTTTTTAAAGAAGTGTATAATTTGTTTCTTATAAATGGAGCACTAGAAGATTAAATAGCCATACTTATCTCCTTTGTAAAATCAATTGGTGCTAAAATTTTACCAATCTAAACCATGCTTGATTCAACATGACTAGTTTGGAAGCTTCAATCTACATGTCAGATAATGGTTCAGGTACAGAATTTTATTAATATCTATCCTATCTCAAATAACATACTTATTAAATTTGGATGGATAATTGTACTGCAAACTTTTCTTAATATTGATTTTATCTTGAATAATTTCCTTATAATGTTTGAATATATGATTTTATTACAAAATTTTGTAATATTTTATTCTGCTTCAAATATTTGCTTTTAAATACTTGGATGAACATGATATAAAATATAATAAAAGCGGAAAGAATAATAAATGATAATTTTATATTTATCTTATATTCTAACCAAGACATAATAATGTCAAAAGAAGATTCCTATAATTATTATTATAAAAGTAAACCGTTTGCGTTCTCGTGAGAGAATAATTGTAAAAAAAGTTGAAAACTCTAGTCAAAATAACCTAATGAATATGAGAGTAAAGAAATATTAAATAAACTTTTGTTAAAATAATTTTCAAAGTATATTATATTGAGCATCTAGTCCTGCTAAATATCTTCAAATGGAATAAGTTTTGTATAAATCTTTACTATATGTTTAAAAATATTATAATGAGCATCTATTTTAAATTGGATCCAGGAATAATGAAAAATCAACTCAGTGGAAAATGTAGTTGTTAAAGCAAGAAAAATTAAATTAAACATATGAGAATTCATCAGGAAATAAGTGATATCATAAATATATGAATTATTATACTACTTTATTATTAAAAGTGAGTGAATCTGGATCATAAAATTAGCTACTATTTTAAATGTGTGTTTAACTACGATTTTGTACCAATAAACATTGATATTTTGGACAACTTAGATAGCATTCTGCCATGGTCATGCATGCGTTTTGTTTTTTAATTAAAATAATATTTATTTTTCTTTGGATAATCTACACTTCATGGGAGAATAATTGCCAGGATCGCAGTCTACCAAAAAGAGATTATACGTACAATTTTTCTTTATCATATTTATTATTGCTTATTATATTTATGTTAGTATGTTTTAGTTAAGAGTTTAAAAAGTTTTGACCCAATATTAAATCCAGCTTAAAGTTTGAAAATAATTTTATTCATTATAATATTGCTTGAGCCCGTATTTTTTTTTTATTATAATGCTAGGGGAGTGTGAGGTATGAAAATGTTTCTAAAATATTATTATACTAATAATTTTAGTATGAGTGAATTATTTTAAATGTGTATTTTAAAATAAATGATGCCTATTTCTTAGCCTAGAGAATTATCTTTTAAGTAAAATTTATTCTTAGTCGTATTAGACTAATCCATTCATGCATCAATAATATATCATTTTATGCTATGTGAGAGTGCAAATGACCTCTGTTTGTTGAGGTGTGTGCAATTTTTACCACTTCAAAGGGTTAAGATGGAGCATAGCTCTCTTATGATTAAATAATTTTTATCTGAAAGTATTTTTAAGAGATCGAGGACTTGATCCCAGCTCCATTCTTGTTTTATGCTTCGTAAGAGAAATATTTTTATGATTGTAGTGTGTGGTGTTTTTAACATGCCTCTTTTATATGTGCAGAGACAAGTTCCTCACATAATTTATAGCCTCATGAAGAAGGCAACTCTCAGGTCTATGCTAGCACCAAGAAATTATTAACTTATTCTCTCTTACGAAAGCATCATTCTTATCATTACCTAGAAGTGTATGATAATTTAGTGTTTATTGCTTGTTAGGTCATTGCATATTATTGAAAAGTAGTTACTTGTTTATTCATAAATTGATGTACTGAGTAGCTAAGCTTTGCTCTAGCTTGTGAAAGAACCGATATTTATTATAAATTTATGTTTAAGAATTTGAATTCAGGCAAGCAATGCGCAGCATACCAGGTTCATGCAGAAGCAAGTCATCTCTGGACTGGTAAAAAAGGGATAATAAACTCATGTTGGGATATAACAATAGATACATGTATGTGTGCATAGATATAGTTATTAAAATATATCATACAATTATCAGATATAATTTAGATACTAAGTTATGGCATATAATAGTTCGCAAAATGCATATAAATTTAAATAGTAAAAGTTAGGGTAAAACTGACTTTTAGCGTCCCCAACAATTGGCCCTCTATTTTTAAAAAAACTGAACTACTTTTTCCCACCTAAAAAAAAAGTGTATGTAACTATATCCAAGTGTAAATGCTAATAAAAAAAAAGTTAAAATAAATACTTACATTTACAGGCGTATTTTTCACTTATACTGTTTTTTGCTGTATATAGAACTGTAAATAAATGCCGTATATTAACTCTAAATGTTTTCACATAAAGAATAATAAATAACCAAAAAAAAAACTTACTTTTTTAGGCTCCATTTAGTCTCACGCAAAAAGTCTCTGCTGTAAAAATTATGAACTACTGTACTTTGGTCACATGTCATTTGTGATATGTGACAAATTATACTGTGTAGAATTCTGTCCTTCTAAAAAATGGCAGCTAGAGTGGCTCTCACAACCATAGTGCCTCAAATGAAATTATGTCTGCTTTGGAAGTTCTGGCAGAAAGTTGGAATACTCGTGGTCTGATAGAGCAATTTCAAACTGTGGAATTGACCCTGAAGTGGCTGGCCAGGAGGCATCTGCTAAAGAACAGCATGCTCTGTCTGCGTTGCAACATTAAATGTTCGCTGGTAAAATATTCGGCCGGCATAGATGGTGTCAGATGGCAATGCAAAATGTGCAAACAATGTACAGCAGTAAGAAGTGGCTCATTTTTTTCATGCAGCCATCTGGGTTTGAACACCATTGTTCACATAGCATTTTGCTGGTCATATAATGTGCCTGTTCGTATGATCGTTCACGAGATGGAGGTCAGCGAATGAGTGATCATAGACTGGTGTAATTTTTGCCAGGAAGAATGTGCTACATATTTCGACAGAAATACAGCACTTCTTGGTGGATTTGATGCCAATGGCGAACCACAGATAGTTGAAATCGACGAGTCATATTTCTTCCATCGGAAATACAACAGAGGGGCCTTCAGAGAAGGCCGTTGGGTGTTTGGTGGAATAGAAAGAGGCTCGAAAAAATGTTTCCTATCTGAAATTGCAGACAGATCAGCTGCCACCCTGGAAGCACCGATCCAGCAACACATTTTGCCTGGAACATATATTATCAGCAACAGATGGCGTGCGTATAACAATATTAGCGGTCTTTCCAATGGTGTCTATCTCCACTCTGTCGTCGTCCATCAAGACAACTTTGTTGACCTGGATGACGAGGATATACACACCAATAATGTTGAAAATCTGTGGATGAGAGCAAAGCATAAGCTAAAATACCAATTTGGGATGAGCAGACCTTTGTTCTCATCCTACCTGCAGGAATTTTGTTTCAGAAATCTGCACGCACGCGACGACCTTTTCGTGCATTTCCTCGCTTGTGTGGCTTCCAACTACTCCTAAAAATGTAAGTTCATTTTTTTGTTATTTATTCTTCTTTATGTAAAAACATTTAGAGTTAATATACATCATTTATTTACAGTCTATATACAGCAAAGACCGCTATAAGTGAAAAATACGCATGTAAATGTAAGTATTTATTTTAACTTTTTTTTATTAGCATTTACACTTGGATATAGTTACATACACTTTTTTTTTAGGTGGGAAAAACTAGTTAGTTCAGTTTTTTAAAAATAGAGGGCCAATTGTTGGGGACGCTAAAAGTCAGTTTTACCAAAGTTAGATTAATTTTTATTACATTTTAAGATATGAGTTTTTTAAGTAACGTAATTTTATTATCTTGGAAAATATAAATTTCTTAATGAAACGAGTAGATATTACAGTAAATTTTTTAGGGGCTTTAAGCTAGTTAACGCTGTTAACAATAGTTATATTTACATATTGCTGAAGTACTGCTTCAGATATAACCGAATAAATGTTAAATGATATATTATGGGTCAAAATAATTATAAATCAGTCATAATTTAGAACAGTGATCTGTTCCCAAAATACTTATATTGAATGTTATTACTGGGATAAGCTATATATTAGAGTCACTAAGCTTTATACGAATCTGGAATCGTAATCAGTATAGATCCCCTTTTGTAAATAGTTTTAAATGTTATTTTATATCTTCCTCGATTTGGGATCGCTCCAATGTTGAATTGGGTTGTAGTATTTTTCTTTTATTGATGTGTTTTAATAAATATTTGTTTTTAAAATTTAAAAGTGTGTCTGGTACCTTAATGTTTTGGGTGTCCAGAGCTTCACAATATCAGAACTTCACAATACTAGAATATCACAATATTAATAAATTTATAATATTCATAAATTCATCATTGTCATTAATTTTCATTATCCATTAATACTAGAGATATAACATAAAAGAATAAATAGAAATAGCGCATATTTCTAGTACAGATTGGTCATGAAATATCTTAATTAGTTTTTATTGCTGAAGTAAGACATTTTTCACTTACTAAGATTTGAAGCGTTAAACAGATAAACATATATGTTAAAGATTTAATAATTACTTGTCAAACAGATAAGAGAATGGCTTAATTGTAAATTTAATGTTTAGTAGTTTAATTCATCGCACTTCGACTAATATTACGATGGATATAAAATCACTTCTCCACTCTGGATATTTGGATACGTTTTCAGTTGATAAAACTATATTCAAAATTTATTATAATAAATATTTATTTAATTAATTAGTTAGCATATCATATTTATTATTATGAGTCCGATTGTTAGCTCTGGTTAGAGTAGACATTAGCTTTTGATAAGTGTATGTTTATTCAATTTGTATTTGCTGGGATAGTGTCCAAGGGTCGACAGTGAATTGAAAAGTGATTGATTGTTGCACTTCTCCACAGGTCAAGAACCAGAGAATGAGAGTATTTAGAATTCTGAAAAATTTAAAGAACAACATAAGCATTACTAGAATGTTAGATAATACAGAGTGGTTGAGTTAATAAATAGTACATTCCACTTCTATGTGCATATGTGGTATAGCATCAAAGAGTCATAATGTGGGGGATGTGATGGAAGACATAAACACAAATATTTAATATTAAATAATGGTAACTGTGGAGGATGATCGATATGGAGAATGGAGAGATAATTAATTTATTTGAAAAGGAGGGGGAAAATGAAAATTTCTACTTTGTTTTAGTTAAGTAATAAGATTTTAATAATTTTTTATTAGTATAATTTATGGGTTCTCTGCCTGGATTACTGATCCATTTCCATTCCTTTACAGATGAGAAATAAAGAAATAACATTATTATAGTTGCCACTGGAAATCACATAGCTGTGCGGGTTTATGGAGGAAAATTGCTTATATTTTTAAATAATTTATCATATATTTATTTGTATAATAATTACTGAGTTCATAGATTTAAGAACTTAACATATTATTTATAATTTAAAGTATAACTAAGATTATATTTCCTTTTGAAAATTTTTTAATAACTTGCTTCCTCCACAGACTTCCCATTTATTCAATGATGATGATCTTGGGTAGATACTATAGTTAATTGGTGCAGTTGCAATTTGGTGTCCAGATAAAAACATCTTAGTTATTATTATCTGTCTCTGTCCATCTTTTCCTGAGTTGAGGTTACAATATATACATACATAAATAATTACACACATGCATATATATAAATCAAACATGAAATGTACTAGTCATAGTACAACTACGTGTATACACACATTTCTACACATGTAAAATATCACTATTATTTATTACACATGTAGATGAACACTAGAATCAATGAACTTTCTGAATACTGTTAATGTGATTGTTTTTCTTTATTAATTTGCCAAACAAACTTAAAATGATCTCTATATCTACTTCTTTAGATCTTGTAGAAATGGTTAATCTGACACCTTAAATAATTCAGTGCAAACACCCCCCCCCATATATATATATATATATATATATATATATATATATATATATATATATATATTATAATAGTAACTTACAGTTATTATTATTGGTCTAATATGTTTTATCTCTTAGGAAATTATTTATAAATATAATATTTTATTTGACTATTTTATTATGTATATATATATATATATATATATATATATTATTTATATATACATTTGAGTTTTAAATAATACATACTTTAAACTTTTGAGTAAAATGCCAGATTTGAAATTAAGAATAAATACTTATATATTTTTTTTATTTTATTATTAAATCTTAATGTCAACAGAACAATTGATAGTTGAGTTAAGCATGAACTTGTAATAACACACGAGCAGATTGATTCGTTCTCTTGTTATTAAGGAGAAGAAAAGAAAATCATTTCTCTTTAAATAACTTTTTCTTTTATCAATACTACTGTTCAACGATTGGAATTTAAATATTAACTTTTCCAAATTAAGATAATCTGTGGATTAAAAGTCTGCAAGGAAAATATTTTAATTTTCTATTAAATCTTAAAGGAATAGCAATATAAAAAAAAAGAACGTCTGTTTAAGTTTTTTGGAAACTACGCTGTTTTAACACTTCCGTTATTCTTCGGATATATATAAATTTAAGATAATTATATATATATAGGATAAAACAATGTGTTTTGAGTAAAACAGCTTTGTATCGTAAAGGTTTCGAAACCAACCTTGCATGCTATTTTAAAATATTTTGAAATATTGGATATATAGAACGTCTAATGATAATAGAAAAATGAGGATTAAGAACATCTACATTCGAAGAATATTTATTTTATTTCACATTAATCAAATCATTGGATATTATTAACAGTTTATCGTTTAAGGATAAATAAAATCATCATTATACCAATGGATTAATAATATACTTTGTAAAAGATCTTCATTAGGATGATGAACTATAGACTTCAATATCTACTGTCAACTCTATTATAAATAAATTTTCTTTATTATTTATTTATATATATATATTATAATAATGCTTATATTATTTTAATATGTTTATTATTATTATTATCTTTATTTCAAATTTGGCATCACATCATTATATCTTAATAGGAAAATTATATTTATTATTAAATATAATTAATTGAAAGCTTGACATAATTCATCAAATTAGATGAGGGATAAAAAGAATAGTTATTATTTGACAGATATCTTAAACAGGATTATATTGTATTTACTACGTAATATTGTAAAAGTTTAATGTACTTTATTTATCAAAAATACATATAATATATAAGTTATACAATTACAAATAGTACTTATATATTGGTAATTATGAAACATATAAATAAGAACGGTAAATAAATTAATAAGTTACATAAATTATTAATTTTTGAACCCAAATATTGTTTTTATATATCTGTTAATTTAAACTATTTTCTTTAATTTTTGAAAGTTTATTATAGTGTTGAGTTTTATCATAGGGTATTAAATAAAAATATTATTTATTAATATTTTTAAAATGATAAAATTCATCCGTATTTATTTATTAATATTTTATTATCTATTATATTATATTTTTTATTATTTATTAAATATTGATTTATTAACTTGATCTCCTTGTCTAATCATTATTGAATTATATTATATATATGCTAGTATTATAAATATCATATGAATATCAATTGTAATTAATGCTTATATAAAGGCATATAAATAATAACTTGTTTTGGATTTTCCCTGAAGAGAGCTAATTGCAAATTCTCCATGAGTTTGAATATTGTGGCATAATGGTGACTGAAAGAGGGATGAAAGATGGATAAACTAGTCTAAATTATATTAAAACTTATTTAAAGATTATTGAGCTAGCATAAAAAAATAGATATAATCATGGACTTAGTATTTCATTGATTCATTTCAAGCATTATACTTGAAGACCCAAAGTCCGATTGTAGTGAAATGCATATCCTCTTTCTAGGGAATTTAATCATCCCCATATATACAACTTAGATTTTAAATATAATCCATTTTGTTATATTTGGCGAACCTAACTATGAAGCATTAAGTTAATGATTTTCAAGCATTAAATATAATCGATTCTATTATATTTGGTATATCAACTGGGATGATTAAATGAGATTCTGTTATATTTGGTGCCTCAACTAAGGCTATCAAATAGGCCATCCCATTATATTTGGCGCCCAATATGGGGCTTTGATTAATTAAATCTCATATCCTGTAGACTTCCCATTATATTTGGTGACCCAAACATTTGGGGCTTCGATTAATTAAATCTCATACTCTGTAGACTGCCCATTATATTTGGCACATGTTTTAGGCAATGAACATTTAAGTTCATCACAGGTATAAATTATATACTATTACATATTTAGTATATTAACTGGAGCTTTGAATCAATGATTCTATATTATTACATATAGTGAAAAAGTCATGGATAGTTTAATTGATTATTCTTAGTAACAAGAATGTTGTTATGAAGACTCATATGGTGTTTATAATTACAAGATTAATATAAATAAAAAATGATAATATATATAGTATGATTTAGAGAGATCAATATTTAAATAACTAATTATTAAATTATGTTTTAAAGAAGAGTTGAGTGGGATAAAGTTTTTCTATAGACATAGATGTTTAAAAATACACACATAGATCATTAGAACATCATAAGTATATATAAATAGCATGGGGTGGTAAAGAACTTTACAATATAATATTTTGAATATAAAAATATATAAACTTGTGTAATATTTGAATTAAGTTAAAATTTGTTATGCTTCGAAGTGGGAAAATGTTTTCAAACAAAGATATTGAATGCTGTAGTCAAATGCAAGATGATTTGCAAAGTGAACAAAGTGGTGATAGTAATATTATAGAACAATCATCATTAGTACAAGCACCTGGGGGTTCTACAACCATAGTTGAATACCCTCAACAAACACAGAGTTTAGATCAAGTGTTATCTCAAACACCAAATATAGTTGATGAAGATTTAAATCAATCATCTACAATTGGAATTAGTCAATCATTTAATGTTGATACAATTCAGCAAATGTTACAAATGTTTATGACTAAAATGGACAGTAATAATCAAAAATTACTTGATAATATGAATTAAAAAATGGATGATAATATTAATAGTTTAAAAAGTGATTTGAATCAAAAATTGGATGATAATAATAATAGTTTAAAAAGTGATTTGAAGGTTGAAATAACAGGAATTGAAAATAAACTATCTACAAAAATTCAACAATTGAATTTAAATGTGGATAATGTTAAAAAAGATAACATAGAAATTAAACAAGCATTAAATGATCTAAAGAATGAAATTGATGAAAATAATTCAAAATGTCAACAGCAGTTTAGTGAGTTCCAAAGTGACATCATAGATAGATTAAATGTTAAATGTGATGAAATGTATAAAAATCAAGGAATTTTTAGGGAAGAAGTAAAGGAAGAACAAAATAAAATACGGAATGAAATCCAAGAAGATAGACAACAAACGCACGCAAGAATAGATCAACTATCTATTAAACATAATAATGAGGTAGAATTCCAGAATAATGTATTAGAGACTATTGATCATCAACTTAAAACTTTGGAAAATAAAATGAATTCAATAGAAATTAATACAGATATAGATAAAAATATATTGGAAAAATTAAGGGAAAATACTACTGAAACTTGGAATAGAGTAAATAAAATAAAAGAATCAACTGATAGTAGATTTTTAGTTATTGAAACACAAATATGTAAAAGAACACCAACTATAGAAATACATCAGGTTGAAAAAAATGTAAATACTTATAGTTGTAATCAAGAACAAAATCATGGTGAAAATCATTTGGAGGTCATACAAAAAGATCCATAACAAGTAATTGACTCTGGTGATAGATGAAATTTTCAGTATCATATAATGCCTGAAGTTGAAAATTATCCTAGTAATTTTGAATTAAAAGGGTTAAACTTAAATACTTGTAGGATTAATCATGAAAATCAAACATCAACTTCTCAGTTGAATGTTTTAGAAAAACAAAAGATATACAATCATTCAATACCAAGTAGTACAATTAACCAATTTGTTAGGTTAAAAATATTCAAGGGATCTCATAATGAATCTCCTATAGAACATATTAGAAGCCTTAATCTTTATTTTTCCGTTAACCGTAATTTATCAGAAGGAGAAAAAGTGATCATTGCATATAGTCACTTACAAGGAGATGCATTAATGTGGTGGGAGTCTTTATCACAAACTCCATCTACTTATATGAAATACCAAGAGTTATTAATTAAACATTTTTGGAATAGAGATAGACAAGAGGCTTTATTGTACCAAATATTTCAAGATAAGTATAAGCAGACACCTGGAGAAACCTTGACCAAATTCTTTCGCCGTCAAATAACAAAATTAAGAACACTTAATACTTATCATTTACGTGAAGGCGAAATGATTAAAATAATAAAAAGAAATTTACCACTTAAAATAGAACAATCATTATTGTGTACCAATATAACAAAAATAGAACAAATAGTAGAACTTTTAAATAGTATTGATATGAAACAAACTAATTTATCAATTAGATTACCTGATAAAAAAAAAGAGGAAGCTTCAATCAATACAATATTTTATAATAGAAGGAAAAATAATAGAGATATCAGTTATTGGAAGGAAAAAACATCTCAAAGGAATATACCTTATGATCCCTCTCCAAAATAAATCGTGATAATTTAAATAAAGTAAAAATAACTTCTAATAATCCAAGAAATTCCCCAAGACCGGGATGTAGTAAAGATATATCTATAGTTTCAAATAAAACAAACTAAAAGGGTACTTGAGAAACCAAATACCACAATGAGGAACTTGAATCAATCTTTTACACGAGAAATCACTAACATGATGTGTTCCTGGGAAGATAAAACACCAAATTTTGTTTTACAAAGTTGCCCTATGATAGAAGTTTTGTCTGAGAGCTTGCTGGTTAAAGCATTATTAGATTCTGGTAGCCAAATTTCAGTGATATCAGAGAAATTTTATCAAGAGATTTTAGTAATAAATCCTAACATCAAAATATTACCACTAAAATCTATGCAGGTTACCATGGCTAACAGCAGAAAAGCTAAATTATTCCAAAAACAAATTTGGATTGAGATTAAAATTGGACAAACAACTCTCTATCATGTATTTTTAATTTTGAATGGTTTGATTCACAATGTTATTTTAGGGGCAGACTTCCTACATTTGAACACTTGTGTAATTGATTTCTGTAATAAAACAGTTAAAATTAATGATGAAGTCTTGGAGATGACATTGCTTCCAAGATATGATCAAATTGAAGTTGACTGTATAACATCTAGCATTCCAGAAACACTTTTAGAGAGTAAACTCGCAGAATCCAACTTGCTTGGAAGTGATGATATATTAAAATTACGATTTGTTATAAGAGAATTTAATTCTATTTTCTCAGACATACCAGGTGTGATAAAGGGATTCCAACAGAGAATTAGATTAATTCATGATCAACCATTTCAATCTAAATTGTATCCTATTCCATATCAATATCGGGAAGATATATCTAAGCAAATTAATAAAATGTTGGATTGGGAAATCATTTCCAAATGCTCTTCACCTTACTGTAATCCAGTAGTAACTGTGAAGAAGAAAGATGGGTCGATGAGATTTTGTTTAGATGCTAGACAACTAAATAAAATTACTGTCCCAGACAGAAATATACCACCGCCCATACATGAATTATTCATGAAATTTGGAAACAAGAAGGTATTTTCCACTTTCGATTTAACCTCCAGCTATTGGCAGATTGAACTTCATCCAGAAGATCGCCAATATACTGCTTTTCATTATGAGGGTTTTACATACCAATTTAATAGGATGCCATTTGGATTGATAAATAGTGGTGCAGGTCTAATCAGGTGTTTGGATAAGACTTTATCTCCTGAGGTAAAACAAATCATAATTATTTATGTGGATGATGTAATTATTGCATCCACCACAGTTGAAGAACACCTTCAACATTTATCTATATTTTTTAAAGAGTGTTTTCTGAAAGGTATAAAAATTAACTTCAAGAAGAGTACTTTAGTTTCCAACCAAGTTGTCTTCTTAGGTCATATTGTTGGTTGCAATGGGATAAGACCTCATCCAGAGAAGATCTCTGCCATTCAAAACTTTCCTAAACCATCTACTCGAAAACAAATTAGATCATTTTTAGGCCTATGTAATTTTTACAACCGTTTCTATCAGAAGTACTCAGACCACATGGAAACATTGCTAAAATTGATTAGAAAAGATGAAAGTTGGAAATGGACTGAAGAACAAGACCATGCATTTGAGAATATTAAAACAGGGTTTTTAAAGTTAACTATGTTAGCTTTCCCTGATTTTAATAAACCATTCATTATTCAAACAGATAGTAGTGGTTTTGGATTAGGGGTAACACTGTCCCAAATCCAAGAGGATGGCCAACCAGGTGTCCTCTACTTTATTAGCCGGCTCTTGAAAGGTCCAGAAATAAATTACACAGTTACAGAGAAGGAAGCACTAGCAATAGTCTGGGCTTTCCAAAAATTTCGACAAATGCTACTCAGATCAGAGGTGATAGTGATCACTGATCACAAAAGCCTTGAATTCCTGAATCACAGTTATCTGACTAATAGTCATCTAGTTAGATGGAATTTACTACTACAGGAATTTAATTACACTGTGCATTATTGCAAAGGATCCGAGAATATCATTGCTGATGTGCTTAGTCGAAATCCATGTAGGTCAGAACAAAATCATTTGATGGTAGACAATGCCTACATTACAAATGTCAATGTGATGGCTGATAGTAATGTAGAGAACGAGTTGGAAAACTTACCAGAGATACAATTTAATGACCCAGAATTAAACCCAATTATAAAAGTTTTATTAGGGGAGGAAGTTTTGGATGCACCTAAAGATCTTAACCATTTTAATTAGAACAACAGGTCATACTATATAAAGTGAATGATAACATTGATGAGTGGATGACAATAATACCAAAGTCTTTATGTGACCCACTCATAAAATGTGTACACTGTCTATACAGGCATTATGGTGCTCATAAGACAGAACATACCCTTAAGAATTGGTTTTACTGGCCAAAAATGTATAAAGACATCTTGAAATCACTTCAGGATTGTCTAATTTGTTTAAGAGCTAAGTCAGTAAACCAAAATTATATTAATTCAATTAATTCTATCATTCCAGAAAGACCAAACGAGATCTTAGCAATTGACTATTATAGGCCTTTGCCTCCATTCAACAAACAAAAATATATATTACTCACTTATGATCTCTTTTCCAAATATGTTGCTGCTTACCCAATACCCCAAGCCAATGCTAAACATACAATCAAAGTATTGAGTACTCTCCAATTTCCAATGATAGGAAGGCCGAAAATCATACTAACTGATCATGGTACACCTTTTCTATCTAAGGAATGGAAGAAATGGGTAGATATATCAAAAATAAAACATGTGCTAATCTCTATTAGGAATCCACAATCAAATCCATGCGAACATATTATGCGGGAGCTTGGACGTTTGTTTAGGACCTATTTAGAAGAGAAGCACAAGGGTTGGGTAAAGCAGACAAAATGTGTAGTAGACTATATCAATTGGAGTTTAAATGAATCTACTGGATTCTCACCCATCCGACTACACTTTCATCAAATTATACCTATATTATTTAGAAAATATAAACCTATTATTAATGAACCCAAAATAAATGGAGAAAATGATATTTTACAAGCTCATAAACAACTTGTTAAAATGGCAAATAATAGAAGTCAGAATAAAAAAAAAATGTATTTATGAATTTAAAGTTGGAGATAAAGTTTTGATAAAGACTTTCCATCCCAGTAAACCATTGGAGAATAAATACCATGAATTCTATAATACATATGAAGGACCTTATACTATCGTTAAAAAGGCAGGTCCAAATGCATTTTGGATTAACCAAGAAAGAGAGATTCGTGGTATGTACAATTCACGAATTTTAAAACCTTATTTTGGCTGCTTATAATGTTTTATAAAGAAAGAAGGTGAAGATCAAGATAAGAATTGGGCAGTGTAAACCATACGGTTGTATTAAAAAATAATAATAATAGTGATCAATATAAAGAGAAGTATAGTTAAAAACATTAGCTTTGGTGAAGGTATTCTTTAATGCCTTAAAATAAGTAAAAACAATAGAGTCAATTCATATTAATAAATGGATACTCTAGTATTTATTTAGTCCTTTTCAAATCCATAAGTCTTAAAGAAGCAGGAATAAGGCTAGTAAATATATTTGTGTTGTCCAAGAAGGAAACACATTATTTTTTATTTATTTATTTATTTTTTTTTTTATAAAAAAAATATATATATTAACCATCAAAGTCCTTAATTTTATTTTTGATCATTATCAAAAGAATAGAATAGCCCAAGTATTAGGAAGATATAACAGTAAAAAAAAAAAAATTCAACCCTTCATAAAATCCAACTATAAATGCAATTAAACTATAAGAATATACTAAAATAGTTGTAAGTGTTTAAAATTTTAACTTAAATTAAAATTTTAAATTTCCCAAGGGAAGGGGAAATATAATAGTAACTTACAGTTATTATTATTGGTCTAACATGTTTTATCTCTTAGGAAATTATTTATAAATATAATTTTTTATTTGACTATTTTATTATGTATACATATATATATATATATACATTTGAGTTTTAAATAATACATACCTTAAACTTTTGAGTAAAATGCCAGATTTGAAGTTAAGAATAAATACTTATATATATTTTTTATTTTATTATTAAATCTTAATGTCAATGGAACAATTGATAGTTGAGTTAAGCATGAACTTGTAATAACACACGAGCAGATTGATTCATTCTCCTGTTATTAAGGAGAAGAAAAGAAAATCATTTCTCTTTAAATAACTTTTTCTTTTATCAATACTACTGTTCAATGATTGAAATTTAAATATTAACTATTCCAAATTAAGATAATCTGTGGATTAAAAGTCTGCAAGGAAAATATTTTAATTTTCTATTAAATCTTAAAGGAATAGCAATATAAAAGAAAAGAACATCTGTTTAAATTTTTTGGAAACTACGTTGTTTTAACACTTCCGTTATTCCTCAGATATATATAAATTTAAGATAATTATATATATATAGGATAAAACAATGTGTTTTGAGTAAAACAGCTTTGTATTGTAAAGGTTTCAAAACCAACCTTGCATGCTATTTTAAAATATTTTGAAATATTGGATATATAGAACGTCTATTGATAATAGAAAAATGAGGATTAAGAACATCTACATTCGAAGAATATTTATTTTATTTCACATTAATCAAATCATTGGATATTATTAACAGTTTATCATTTAAGGATAAATAAAATCATCATTATACCAATGGATTAATAATATACTTCGTAAAAGATCTTCATTAGGATGATGAACTATAGACTTCAATATCTACTCTCAACTCTATTATAAATAAGTTTTCTTTATTATTTATTTATATATATTATAATAATGCTTATATTATTTTAATATGTTTATTATTATTATTATCTTTATTTCAAATTTGGCATCGCATCATTATATCTTAATAGGAAAATTATATTTATTATTAAATATAATTAATTGAAAGCTTGACATAATTCATCAAATTAGATGAGGGATATAAAGAATAGTTATTATTTGACAGATATCTTAAACAGGATTATATTATATTTACTACGTAATATTGTAAAAGTTTAATGTACTTTATTTATCAAAAATACATATAATATATAAGTTATACAATTGCAAATAGTACTTATATATTGGTAATTATGAAACATATAAATAAGAATGGTAAATAAATTAATAAGTTACATAAATTATTAATTTTTGAACCCAGATATTGTTTTTATATATCTGTTAATTTAAACTATTTTCTTTAATTTTTGAAAGTTTATTATAGTATTGAGTTTTATCATAGGGTATTAACCTTTTAACCGCTAATTATATTATTGGTTGTATGAGGTAAAAATCAAATCTTTTAATTGGCCAACTCACAAACTGAAGACAAAGCCTATTGTTAAAACATATTCGCCTATAATATTAAATTTAATTCAGATACGTTTATAAAAAGTATATTACTAATTTTTCAGGTTATGAAGAGAATGAAAGTTCTTTCAAAAATAAATTGCTATTTATTTATTCTAAAATATTCAATTTCGGCAACATAAAAGCTATAATATAAACAAAAAGGTCGACTTTTACATTATAGAAAAGTAAATATTTCTTTTAAATATTTCTTTAATATTTTTACTAAAATCTTCAATATTTTTCGAAAATAATTTTGTTTTTTTTAGTATATTTTTTAAAAAACTAGTTTAATTTCTGAAATTATATTTTTTTAATACTTAAAATTGCATTCGAAATGAAAATCTCAGTGTTTTTCTTTATTTTCTTTGATCAGGCGGTTTCTTTGTTCTTTCCAGCCAATCAGAATGTCTTTTTCGGCTGAGAGCTCACTAACAACCAATTACAACCGATGTTCTTTCTTTGTTTAGGTTTAAATGCGTTTTTTTTATTTTTTACTTGTAAAATAATTCGGAAGAGGGCACCATCTTACAGAACTTTTAAAAACCTATTCAAAACCTATCAAACAAATTTTTTAGCATAAGAACTGGCAGAGTTAGAGTGACGTCAGATGTCTATGAGGAGCTTCGTAAGAGGCGGGAAAAGGGTTTAATAAAAATATTATTTATTAATATTTTTAAAATGATAAAATTCATCCGTATTTATTTATTAATATTTTATTATCTATTATATTATATTTTTTATTATTTATTAAATATTGATTTATTAACTTGATCTCTTTGTCTAATCATTATTGAATTATATTATATATATGCTAGTATTATAAATATCATATGAATATCAATTGTAATTAATGCTTATATAAAGGCATATAAATAATAACTTGTTTTGGATTTTCCCTGAAGAGAGCTAATTGCAAATTCTCCAAGAGTTTGAATATCATGGCATAATGGTGACTGGAAGAGGGATGAAAGATGGATGAACTAGTCTAAATTATATTAAAACTTATTTAAAGATTATTGAGCTAGCATAAAAAAATAGATATAATCATGGACTTAGTATTTCATTGATTCATTTCAAGCATTCTACTTGAAGACCCAAAGTCCGATTGTAGTAAAATGCATATCCTCTTTCTGGGGAATTTAATCATCCCCATATATACAACTTAGATTTTAAATATAATCCATTTTGTTATATTTGGCGAACCTAACTATGAAGCATTAAGTTAATGATTTCCAAGCATTAAATATAATCGATTCTATTATATTTGGTATATCAACTGGGATGATTAAATGCCATTCCGTTATATTTGGTGCCTCAACTAAGGTTATCAAATAGGTCATCCCATTATAATATATATTGAAATGGATGCATCCATTTTAAGGTTTATTTCAGGTAGTTAGCAAAATGGATGGAAAAACTAGTTGATGTTATAAAAGTAAATTAAAATATAATAGAACCAGCTAGAAGCTACAAAGTAAGATTTTAATAATATCGTATTTAAATTCCACCAATATATATAAGTACACACATGCTTACCCAGATTTACTAAAACTTTATTTTAATTTTAGTAATTTAATTTAATTTTAGTAAAGTAAATTTCTTTTAAAAAAGAGAAAAAATATTTTTCTTCTTTTAAAAAAGTTTAATCCTCTAGAAAGGACAAAAATTTATTTCAAGAGTTTTAATTACTGAATTAACGAGGTTTATCAATTAAAACAGAGAAATCAAAAGAAACTAGTTAATCTTAAAATTATACTTGTAATCTAATATGTGAATTTTAATTTTACTTTAGTGTGTATATTATTTCTTTGTTATGAACAGTTCATTAGTCTCAAAATAAAAATTTATTATAATTGCTTTTCTTAGTAATTAACATTCCATTTGATAAGAATTTCATATAAATAGTGTCAGAAAAAAAGTCAGTTTGTCTTTTTCTTATTCTTCATTTTATCACCAGCATCATTGGAGTGAAACTGTAACTTAATGTGATGAGTTTAAACCTCTCCAATGTATTAAAAAGATTTCCTATGAGAGGCAAATTTATCCAGATCCACCCTAGATATAAAACTGACTTTATCAGGAATGGTTTTCATATCATTTATTCCACTATACTCTAAAGTAATAGAACAACGAAAAAGCTAATGGAAAAACTTGACCATGACAAAATCATTATTTCAAATTTATGGAAACCCAAATTGTAATGAAAACAATTAAGAGATCTTAATAAAATGTATGTGAATTAAAAAAACAACAAAAAACTTCCAAGTGCAATTATAAATTACTGTAAAATTTACTAAACAATGAATTCTTTTTCTTCTGTACTCTAAGATAATATTTATAAAAATCATTTAAAGTTAGAGTGCTGGGACTTTATTTTAAATTTTAAATAAATTTTCGTTTGTACTTAGATTTTCTATTCTATTATTTTATTGTGTCATTTACGTGCTTATTAGTATTTTATGGTTTAAATTAACAATTACCATGTATCTTTTAAATTTAATTAATAATTTAATGTACTTAGTAAAATCTTTATTAAAATCATTTAGTTTTAATATTCAAAATGAGAGGGAGTTGTAGAAATAAACTTCACACATTAATTATTTATATTAACAAAAATCAATAGTTAACTCTCAAAAGTCACTCATCATTAAAATTGATTGTATCTGGGATAGATGAAAAATGAATTAATATGCAGTCAAGTCTTGTAATATCATCAAATTTATAAAATATTTTGTTAGGCTCTAATATTGAAAAGGGAAGAAAAGCTTAATTGTTAGTTGATAGTTTATTAAAACTAATGTTTAAATGTTTATCTTGTAAATTTAATTAAAGCAGACTCGAAGTTAGTAGTTAATAGTTTTAAATAAACCTCAACATTCTATTGTGGCATATGTATTACCTGTACATCTATCTATAACTTATCAATACTGGAAAAATTGAATAAAGATTTGTAACAAATTTAAGAGATGAAAATACATTATACCTTTAGATATATATAATGAACCATACATAGAATGTAAAATTTATTTACATACATGCACTCATGTTTAAAGTAGAATTTTGATATAGAGTTGTTAATTATTTTTGTACTTTACATGTTAGATGAGTATTTTCTGAAGTTTAATGCTGTATGCATTTACTTACTTATTTATATGATTATAGTTTATTAGTACAGTACTTGAATGCATATTGTAATGATGATTACCACATTGAAACAGTATGGGTAATTATTATAAACTTATATGATTAGTACTGGGTTAGGTTTGTCTGCAATAATATTGATTTTTAAAATAAGTGAGCACACTTTTCTGACTTGGTTTTAATGAATGTAATCAACAGATTTGTATAAGAAGAGTTAATAGATTATTGGGAAATTATAAATTTGATCCTTGATGGTTTATTAAACGGCATATAAAGAGTATATCCATGTAGGAACCCTAGTTAAGAATCATTGACCGTTAATATATTATTTTATTATACGAATTTCAAGAATTTCAATAATAAAGAAAATGATATTTTTATAAAAATAATTATAAAATACATAGTTTAAATTGTTATAATATAGGAATGTGAAGATTGGTAATAAATACTGATTATTATTTCAGTCTACATTTTACATATTTCACATAATCAATGATACCATCTCATACAATAATCATCATGATATTCAAAAGAGTCTCAAGACTGTTCACAATCCAGGAGGGCATAAGTAAAATACTGGTAGGGTTTGAGGACTTTGTGGGGTTTATGGTTAGATAATTTAAGTTTCCTATAGAGATCAGTATGATGTACATCTAATGGAGACCAATGATGGAATTTCATATATTAACGATATAGATAGGAAATTCTAGATTGGTAAATATAGTGGCATCATCTTGTTGTTGATGTTGGTCATCCTTTAGATTCCTTCTTTCCATTACATTATACATATATATTTTGACACACACACACACAATTGAAGTGAGATCTATAAAATTTTATGGAAAATATTACTAAATTTTTTTTTTTCAAATATAGATACTAAAAATGAAATGCATGTTTATATATGTGTATATTTAAATAAACGAGATGATATGTTATATATATATAATAATTTACTTTGTAAATTATATTTTATGAAGTTTCTTAAAAATGGATGAATTTATTTCTACTGAGGATTAAGAATCTTAAGTATGAAAAATTATCGTCTTTTTCATAAATGTGATGGTGGAATTCACTTCATCAATTATAATCTAAAAGTCAAGCCCGAATAAATACATCTTATTTCAAATTACATTTCCAGGCAATTTTATCATTTGATGTGAATATAATATTTACGATTTTCTTATTCAGCAGACTCATACGTGAAAATAATGGTGAGACATTTTAGTCTTCAACTTTTATATAACTAGATAAATTGAACAGATTAAAATTTATATACAAAGTAAATGAAAAATTTCCTGAACAGTTGGATCAATTTAAGGTTTTTGACTGTAAAAAACTAATCATATGTTACGTAAATGAATAAAAAGTTATGTTAATTAAACTTTTGTGGTTTATTTACTCCAGAATTCTTAGCAAAAATATTGTATTTTAATAATAATAATAATAATAATAATAATAATAATAATAATAATAATAATAATAATAATAATAATAACAATAATAATAATAAAACATTATCATCATAATTTCAATAAAACATGCTTTAAATAGCCTGATGCAGATTAAAGGCCTCTCCAACATTTTTTAGTAAGCCAGTAATCAATAACTAGTCAGGGAAATGGTATCATTATATGTGCGGTCTATTGTTTATTAATGCCTGCAATTGCTAATTTTAGAATAGAATGATTATTTTTTAAATACTGCTTTTAATGCAGAAGTTAATGTTTTGTTTGATATATGCTATTTTTTCGCCAAAGGATCAAATAGTCTTAAGGTTAGCAAAACTGAAATCACTAAAATATATATGTTAATGACATAATGTCAAAAATATAATACTGCGCAGCAAGGTGTCTTAGATTCAAAGTATTAAGGTGTTTAAAAAATTCATGTCATTAACTTGAATAAGTAAAGATATATACATATGTATAGTCTAATATTCTGTATTGAAAAGGCCTATGTTTAAAAATTATTCGGAGAATTTAATTGCAACTACAATCTGGTGCTGAGTGATGTAATTTTTTTGAAATAAATTCTTTATGAATAAAACAGCTGCATAGGCCTCTTTCTATTTGTAATAATTAAAATCTGCATTTGGAACATGACTTCATTTTATTTATTCTATGTTAGAGCAACCTGTAGTGCCATATCCATATCTTCAAATCAATTGATATTTATTGTTCTTTATTAGTGAGGAGCATTAGATTTGCACATTCATATAAAGTAATCATCTTTAAATCATCTATACTATCAAATGAGATTAAAGAATCATAAGGTTTTAAACTTGAAAGAAACTTGCTTTGTGCATCTCTGATGCTAGACAAGGAACTAATAATACTTTAAATATTTATGAGGACTGCATGTGCCAAACAAAGCATCACTTGAGTTTTTCAGTTTTTTTTCAAATCTGCATGAAAAAGTAACTCATTCTTACTTCAGAACCATCTAGAGTAAACTTGAGTAATTAACAAAAACCAAATAATAATGCCATATCCAAATTCCTAGAAATTGCCTGAATGTAGTTTGGGGATTTAGATGTGTCACTACCATTAATCACTTCAAACTTGCAGTAAATGATTCTGAAGTGAACAGAGATTTTTGTAAGTCATATGATTCTTTGATTAATAACAATTAATTACTCATTTGTTTTTTCTGTATTAATAATATTGGTAATCAAGGTTGTTTAATTCATTTGCATAGCTACAGTTTAAGCAATTGTAGTTTTTATTTTATCTTAAATCGATATTTCAAATTATAGTTAGCACTTTTTTAATTTTTAAATTAAAGGAGAAAGAAAAATAATTATATAATGGTTTAAATTATCTATATATTTATTTAGCTCAATGAAGACAACTAAATAAAATTGTACAAACAAGTGATAGCTTGATTACCATCAGTGGTAATTTATCATAGCTTATAAATCTCTTTTACAATTTGTTCTAAAATATCAAAGCTGTGAATCATTAAGATAATTCTATTATATAAAATAATAAAAATTCTATGACTGAGATGTGTAAGCAAAATTGAATCATGAACCAAATTTAAACCTAATTTTTATTTGTTCTAAAACATTTTATAGTCTGCAATAGAAACAGTTATTCTTTTTATTTACTTTATTCTTGAACTATCATAAGACAAAGTAAAGTAATCAGTAAATGACAGATGTTAGAGTTAAATCAATATCTCCAGGATTTGAATAAAGTTATATTGTATCTATGATTATTCAGGCTTATATTAGATAACTCTGGTGTAAAGCAAAAAGAATAAATTACAGATCTTATTGAAGTTGTTGAAAGTAAGTGGGAATATTTTGTGATTCTTTGTTTGGTAAATAACATTTTATTAATTGAATTTTTTAATCACATAATAAGAAAGAAATAAAAAAAATACCATTGAGAGAAAAAAATTCCAAGAAAAATGAGAATTAATTACTTCTGCATTGAAATAAAAGACAAATTTTTGTGCATTGTCTGCAACTAATAAAGCATATAATATAAAAAGCACTATGATAAATCACAAAGAAATTAGTTATTCTTACCTAAAAGTAGCAACTCTCCATGTGGCAATGCTACCAAGCCATAGTAATTCATTGATGCAAGAAGGTTTGTGCATAAAATATCTATTTAGTTCTTACTCATCCAATGTCCCAGATTACTTTTTAGCTTGTGGCTTTTAGTAGCAAGAAGCCTTGAGGTTTTGAGCACTAGAACTTAGAACTTAGGATCTAATGCAACCCCCTATCAGTCATCTTTTATCTTTTTAGTTAACTATAAAGCTATGAGTTCAAAATGGAAACACAATAGTGTTTTCAATTCAAGCTTATTCACTCATATAATCATACAGATCTGAACCCAGTCCAACATTTATACATTTTGGTGTTTTTGCTTTTTTAATAATCATAGTCACAACCATCCAATGATCTGGGCTGGTATTAAACCACTAAATATCAACAATAATTTTCTATGCTTATAGAAGCTGTTGAAACAGTAGCGTAGCAAACTCTACATGTTATAGTACCACTTAGTGTAAGCCATAGCAATCAATGGATGGAAGAAGGTTTGTGCATAAAATTTCTATGTAGGGCCTACTCATATAATATTCCCAGACTCGTTTTTGTCAAGCTTTGGATCTGAGAGTACTGCACCTAGATATTAAAATTGAATGCAACTCTCTAGAAGCCACCTTTTGCCTTTTTAGTTAATTATAAACAGCTTGTATTAGCATAGGAAATGATGGTCATATGATGTTTAGTGGGATTATGGTAACTATGGTTATTAAAGAACCAAAGTGAACCAAAGTCACCAAAATATATAGATACTGAACTGGAATCAGATCTATATGACTATATGTGAATGAGTTTGGATTGAAAACATTATTGTGTTTTCCTTTTAAACTCGTAGCTTTATAGTTAACTAAACAGATAAAAGATGGCTGTTAGAGAGTTGCATTAGGTCTGAGTATCTAAGTTCAGTGCTTTCAGATTCAAGACTTTTCACTGATGAAAGCTACATGCTAGAAACTAGTTTGAAGACATTGGTTGAGTAGGAACTATAAGGATTTTTTTGCATAAACCTTCTTGCATCCATTGATCATTCTGTCTTGCATTGGGTAGCACTACTGTATAGAGAGTTTGATACTTTTTTAACAGCTTGCATAAGCATAAGAAATTGTAACCATATGATTATTCTTACCTACAAAATAAAAAAAGAATGGAAAAAATGTATGTCTGAAAGTTTGTGATGATCGTCTTATAGCTGTAATTATATGTTAAACTACTTTCATTATCAAATATTAATTATTAAATGTTTTTAGAAATATTCAATTTTATTTAAACTTTCACAGTATAATAAATGTTAGTAATGGCATGCAGATTAATATATAACATGTTTTGAGTGATATTCTCTCTTTTTCAGATATTGTTGGCCTGACTAATGACAATACTAGAAAGGGAATCACAGCTGTGATTGTAGATTCATGACTACTGAATTTAAGGCAATGCTCAAAACAACTAGGCTATTTTATTCAAACCCTCATTTTTTAACAATTGGTGAGGCTGATGATTACCACTTTCTTCTTTATTCATTCTATGAAAGGTTGTTGGAGAAGTCTTTATTAGGTGAACTATTAAAATGAATAAACAACAAAATAGTTTATTGTTTGGGAGGTTTGAATCGTAGAAGTGGCAGGGCATTGCCACAATCCATGGCTCTTTAATTTGAGAATCTGCTATTGACATAGCAAGCCAAACAGATAATGGGCTATTTAAAGATTGTTTTATTTAACATGTTTTATTATTTCTCTGCAAGATAATAAGTGTTAAGAAATTGTAGATACAAAAGTAATTGAATGATGATTGAACATCATGAAGACAAAGATGAACATCAATAGGGATATTTAGCTCTTGAGACTGCAATTTTACTATTGCATTAACAATGTTGAACAGAAATCGCAAATGAGTGAATACTAGTCAATTAATACTTAATGGGTATTGCTTTTTTCTTATTTATACTATAATTAAAAATTTAACTACCAACAATTAAAATAATTTTATGATTAGCTGTTCATAAGGTCATATGATGTTAGAGTACCTAAGTATTAACTCTATTCCAATAACACAACTGATCTTCTTTTTAAAGCTGGTAATCGATCCTGGAACCTTTTGCCCCGAGTCTACTTTTTTACAACTAAGCTAAACTGCTCGACATTGGATTGTTATGAATCCGCTTTCTGATAGAAAAATACCAAATTTACTCGAGACTATTCAACTACTCCTATAACCTTTGCTTGGAAGGCAGTTATCCTAATCCTAACCGCTAGGCCAGCAACGCTTGACTTCTTATTTTCTTTTTATTTACTTAAATTTAATTTATAACATATAGTATGTATTTGAATACATCCATGCGTTTATGCTTTTTAATATATAACTATTATTAGATTATTAAAATGCAATAAAATGTCAAGTATAATTTATTACATGATAGATAAATTTTCATTTCAAAATATTAAATATTTATAATTTTACCTTTGATCTTTTCTTATTATTTCTAAACTTAAATATATTAGTTGTTCGCCCTACTGATTTATGAAAAATAAATATGAAAAAAAAAATATTTGCAAACTCATTCTAAACTTCTTTAAATATTTATTTGAGCCTTAGGACTGTAAAATCATTCAAAAACATAATGAATGTCCTGATAATAGAAAGTGTGTGTAATAGAGAGAGATTGATTAAATATACTCCAAATAAATTCATTTTTATTTTTCTACTTATTTCGGAGATAAAATAAAAAGGAAAAATATTTAAAAGTGTTCGTAGATTACGTACATATATTTTACATATTTTATTAATTAAAATGTAGATTTTTAATTTGTTTATACAAACAGTTGGGATTTATTTACATATCTATTGAATTTTCGGCATGAAAGACTTTAAATTCATTCACTTCAAATCATTTTTAATAAAATAAACAAAAAATTCACAATGTGCTATCTTTTATCAATTTCTTATTCTTTATTTTGTTATAAGCATTTTATAGTATATTATAGCTTCTGGATGCAACATTATAAAATAGTGATTGACAATATTTTTTTTATACCAGCTCACTTTTTCTATATTGAAAATTTTGCATCTTGTTCATGAATAATATAAAGTAATCATTATCATAAAATTTATATATTATACAATTTTATAAATAAAAAGTTATTAATTTGCATATGGAGATAAAAAGTACATTCTTCTTTTTACAATGCAAACTCATTGACAAATAATAATGAGAATACTTTGTGGAAAAACATTTTATTGTTTTATCAAATTGATTAGAAAAATGCAAAACAGTAGAATTATACATAGTATGTTTGCATAAATTAAAAATTTAATTACAAACTAAAATAACAATTGCCAAGCGTTGGTGACCTAGCGGTCAGCATAGCTGCCTTCCAAGCAGCTGGCCCGGGTTCGCTTCCCGGTCAACGCATTTGGCATATGAAAAAAAAAACTAAAATAACAATTAGATCATGACTTCTTTCATGATATGTTTCTCTGCACAATGTCTCTAAATCTGATTTATAATATGACACTTTTAAGTGAACACAAGATTTTAAATTATTATTGCCAATTGATTTGTTAGTGGATTTAAAGTATAATTCATTTGAAAAAAGATTTGTTCAGAGATATAAGATAAATCAAAATTGGTTAAAGTAAATACTGTTTTTTTTTTTCCTGTTAAAAACTATTTCTGCATTATTTTGAATTTTCTACTCAAAATTAAAAAAAACTTTAAAATGAATTAATTCCATTTTATATTACTGATTCTCAAAAAATAAAAATATTGTATAATTTACATAAATTTATTTCCATGATAATTAAATTGTAATTGATAAAATAAATAACTATTAATAAAATGTAAATCAATTGAAATATCTTTTTTTTTTTGGTAAGTTTAACAATTAAATAAGTCTATTTTTCAGGAAAGCAATTAAAGGATCATCTCAGGTGCCGTTGCGATCAATAAATGACCCATTTATTATAGAATGCTGACCTCTGCTTTTGAGTATACTATTGTAATTTCACATTTTGTTAGATTGGTTAAATAAATGATATAAGACTTCCTAAAAAATATTTTATGATAAATTTGGGCATGTTAGAAGAGGCATACCCATTTATATTATAAAGATTATCTCAAAATCATTCTAAACAAATGCATTATTGATAGTTTCATTAGAAAGATATGCCTAAAAATAAAATACAATGGAAAGATGTAATTAGACAAAACATTGGAGTCTTTTAGGAATAAAAAATAGCTGATGAACAAATTAAAAGGCAACATTGCAAAATGTCAAAAAATAGAATACTGGTTTAGCATGCTCTGTTTGTTGTTCAGAGATTGGGATTACATAATCAGCACAAAACTAATATATAATTTTTTTTTTGTTTTTCTGTTTTTTTTGTAATTGAAGTGATTGTATTTATTTATAAGTGATGTTGCTGCTTCAATCAGTGATAAAATGAATATTACATCTTTTATGGTAAGTCAAAACTTAAGAGTCAGAATTTGAATTGAGTGAATATGAAAAAATTTTCAGGTCACAAACAAATTTGAGCATATTGTTTGGTATATAGATGATAGGCTACTATTAGCTAAGGAATAAACATTTTAAAATTTGGTTTATCATGAAATACAAATCATGAGTGTCATACTGAATTAAAATGGGGACCTATCTTTACCTCAAGTAGTTGCATAAAAGCTTTCAGTTAAAAAAAGCGGCACTAATTAAGCAAAAGAATAAGTATAAAAATATACAGCAAAATTAATAACAAAAATTAATTTATTCTAAGTCTAGCTGTCATAAAAACTTGAAGTTGTCTTACTAACTTTGTTTACATTAAAATAAGTTTTAAATTATCAGTTTCTAGATTACTGATATTTACCCAATATATATAACTTCCTGCAGCTATCCAATCCATCTTATTCAACTGATATGCATGACCACATACATGTGAAAAAGATGAATGGTCTCCAATATATGTATTTGATGCTGAACCATCAGTTAGTTTAGATTAAAATCCCCAACATATATGTACAATTACTGCTCAGTATATATTAAGATAGCAAACTTCAAACTTCAATGGACAAGCTTCAATATTCTTCACCTCCAACTCATCAGCCATATGATTGAAAATCAAAGGATAAAATGCTCAAAGCCTTTGATGATGCCAATATTATTGTTATACCCATGTTGATCTTAAGTCAATTTGACCACTTACTCATAGGATCTTAATATGACCATTTAATTATACAGAAGATGGATAGGCAGAATACAGGCTGAATATGTAATATTTAATTACATGTATGTTGTCTATACTAAACTTAATGTAATTTTAATGGACTTGAATTCAGACTTTCAAACTCTTTACAGCTATTCAATCCATCTTATACAATTGATACATATGACCACATACATGTGAAAAAGATAAATGAAATATACATATTTCATACTCAACCAGCACTCATCAGTTGATTCAGATCACCATTTCTAACACATATATACAACCACTGCTCAGTATATATTAAGATAGAAAACCTTCAAACTTTAATGGACAGGCTTCAATCTTCTCTGCTTTCCAACCCTTCAACCATTCATATCATTTCATCCTTGAGTTTTCAATGATATGGATGGTTGTTGAAGAGTTGGATAGGGAGAAGTTTGATGATTGTCCATTAAAATTTGAAGGTTTGCTATCTTAATATATAGTGAGCAGTGATCATATATATGTGTTGGAGATGGCAATCTGAACCAACTGATAAGTGTTGGTTCAGCACAAAATATATATATTGGAGATCGTTTATTTTTTTCACATGTATGTGATTATGGGTATAGATGTACAAGATGGATTGGATAGCACTGGGGAGTTTAAAAGTCTTAGTTCAAGACTCATATAAATACATATAGCCTAGATTACAAATGTATTTTTTTTATTAACTATTGATATATGGTGGTATGCATGTACTATAGCATTATTGTCAATCTTTTTGCTGACACTAGTTTGGTTCCAATATTAACTGTGACTATTCCATTCTCTAAATACTAGCTAATAATACATTATAATTTAAAATATAACTGAACATTTTACCACTTAGGAGTTCACAAGGGTCAAATACTAAAAGTGATTAGAACTGGATTCCATCATTGTGCCAAATTATGAGTTGAACATATATTAATTAATGTCTATAAAATATTAATGGAAATAAGAAATTCACAGAGAATAAGCTAGAACTTCAATGGTAATAGATGTAATAGAATAGATAAATAGCAAATGTTTATATGTCATTATTGATGGTGTTATCTGATGTTTTTGGTCTTCTGCTCTGCTAGCTTTTTCAACTCTGTCTATTTATTTTTTTATTTTTAAGTATATTTAGGATGGGAAAAAAAAAAGGCCACATCTGGAAATTCCTAGAAGCAGTATTTTAAAATTAATCATTCTAGTTGCCTTTCAGACTAATTGCAATGGGCTATTAACTACTGGCATTGACTTACCCGTTTTCCTAAAGCAATAACAATTAATGTTTCTTACAACCAGTGCTAGTATAAATTTATCTATTCAAGTATCATTATCTAGCTACATTTTAAAATATTAAGCAATTTAAATCCCAATATATTTTAGATGGTTTCAGTAGAATTCATATGTACGTATTTCTGCACTTATTTACAACTTCATACCGATGTATATTATTTTACATACAAACTAACACTTGCATAAGCATGTATTTGACTATATAAGCCATTCAACTATTACACTCACTCACTATATATAATATATACTTAGCTATCAAACATCCTAAAAGAACGAGTTCTATAATTAACTTTCACTTCATTATCTTCTCACCTATGATAATGAACAATAAATGTTATATTATGTATTTAATTATTTATTTAAAGTTTGTTTTGAATAAAGTTAAACACAGTGTTTATCCATTGAAATGTCAATACTTGCATAAGATAACAACGTCAGTCAGTTTTTAATTAAATAACTACAATTTTTTCTGCTCTGTGACAACGTGAATAATTGGTTTTATTTAATAAAGTTAAGGTAAGAATAAAATAATGAAATATATATATGAAAGAAATATATTTTTAATATGTTAAATTGCTTTCTTCGTAAATTCTTTGTCTTTCATGACTGTGATGTTTGGTAACTATCTCATACACACACACACACACACACACACACACACACACACACGAAATAACGCTAAATGTTTTGGATTTGTAATCCATCTTTTGATATCTAACAATTTAGTATCAAGATTTGCTTAATTATCAAAACCAAAAAAAAAATTGAAAATTTCATCATTATTCATTCTACTTGTTTTTTTTTTCATAATTAATTTTATCTAGCAACTATTATCAAAAATTATTAATATATTTAAAGAATAATTAAGGCGTACAATTTGCTGTTTTAATGTTTGTCAAAATGAAAACAGAACTCATAAAATTGAAGTTTTAGCTAAAAATCAAAATATTATTTATTTTGTCTACTCGAATCATTAATTGTTTATGTTTGCATCAACTTTATAGTTTCACTGCTAATAACCTCTTAAATTACTAAAAAAAAAAAAATTACTGGAATATTATTGAATTACATTCGATTAAGTGTTTTTCAATAATCTTCAACCGCTATAAAAAGTAGAATAGTTGTGTTGTCAATCAAAAAAGGAAATTTAAAAAATTTTAAGCAACAGTGATTACAAACCAATAATGTTACCTTATTTTTAATATAATTTCGTCATTCTTGTTATTAAAGTGAAGAGAGAAAAAATGTTATTGCTTAAAAAGTGACTTGAAAACCAATAAAACAAATGTCTTTTCAAAGAGGTTTTTGATAAGAGGTCATTTGCAATTAATTAACATTACATTCAATCAAAATGTCTGTAATATTATTATATATATAATAAGAATCTTTTGACGTAGTGATTAGCTTATTTATCTACCATATTCACGTATGGACTTCGAATCTGACCGAACCTTGCAATCTAATCCAAGTCGCTGAGAATTTTGAAGCAAGAATAGATTTTTGATCAGGTAGCTGAATCATAGATAACTTCGTGATCCAATCTTTGATTGGTAAATAGGTATCTAGCTAAAGAATAAAGCAAAGGAGGAAAAAAAAACTACATTTTCCATATCATTCAGCAATTGTCTAGCATCATTATTTCGGCTTTTTCCTTTTCTCTGTACTGTGTAAAGATGGTTGTTTTTTAGTGGGTTATTGAAGGATGCTTTCTTTACTCTATCTCTCTCTATATATTATAATTCAAATATATGTAGGTTAAAAGAAAGTTTCAGCAAAATAATATTTGCCTTCTGCCTTCTATATCTTTATGTTACAACATCTACACACAAGTGAAGGCAAATGTTATTTCTCAGCAATATCTGTAATGATCTATTTTAACATTCTATGTAATAGCTTCTGAATGGCTATGACTTATAATAAATTTTTCATTCGTAAAGATCTACAACTTCAATGCATATATATATAATATAACTTCATAATTTTTCAGAGAAAGAGGCCCAAAAACTATATATATGCAAAACTATATGACTGGTATATTATTAAAACTCATAAATAAATTATTCATTGATATTTATGTAAAATGTAACATAATTGTTGCATTTAAATAGATTAATAATAGTAATAATAAAGTATAAAATTATAAAATATTAATAGTGATAATAATCATTTCTAATAAGAGTTATAAATGTAACCATTCTCAGATATCTAACAGTTAGTAAGATTTTATCCATGAGTATTATTAATTAAAGCTAGTCATGATCTAATAAAGCAAGCAATCAGTTGAAACAGTTGTGAAACTGCCATCTAGCACACAAAACAGCTTTGGTCAAAATGGAATTGTTTTCATTACATCTTTATATTAATTGTAATATTATAATAATCATATATAATGTTTAAACAAAACTGGAATTACTATTAATTATACTAATATAGATATTTGCAGAATACAAATCTTTTATTATATATTTTTGTTTACAACAATATTAATTATAATTTATTTAAGTTTATAAATAATGAAACAAATAATATCTTTAACCCTTTAACAGGGTGATATTTTTTTATGGTTAGCTTTGGTGGCCATTTTTAATCAATGTTCAACATTTGATTCTAATATTAGAATTCAATAAATTCTAAGATTAAAATCCAAGGTTCCTCACTGGTAAATTCCAAGAATTAAAAAACTAGTCTGGGGATATTGAATGAGTAGGTATTAGATAGGAATTTTATGCACAAACCTTGTAGTATCCATTGATTACTATGGCTTGCAGTAGGTGGCATTACTGTGTGGAGAGTTTGTTGCCAAGTTTGTTTTGTTAGAAATAAAAGTTTACGAATGAAAAACATTCCAAAAAAAATCATATTTGAATTACTGAAAAATAATATCAATCAGAGTACATAATGAGAACAAAGAATTTTTATAACATTAAATGGGGGCAAGAAAACAGGCAAGTAAGCAACTCCAGAAAATAAAAAAAAATCTTTATTGTCTAAAATTTATTTTTAAAACAGGAATGAATAAATGTGAAACCCTGATATTGCTTTAGATTTAAATTACATTTTTTAATTTTTAGAGTATCTCAAAAGATCTTTTCACAGTAATGATAAAGTCATTGTGTGGTCATGTTTTTTTTTGTTATCGTTACACTAAAATTTATCCTATTTTAAAAATAAAACATGAATTATAAAATAAAAGTGTAATTATGTATATTTTTGTTTTTTAATAATCATTATGTAATTAGAATGTAAAAATAATCATGAATCTTAAATAAACTACCAAAAAGCAAGTTTTTAAAGAGCCCAAAAAATCTCAAAATAATCTTGCATCCTTTCATGAAACTGGATAACAAAGGTAAATCCTTCAAAGACATGAAAGTTGAACTAAATTAGTTGGATTTTATTGCTGATTGGAAAATACTGATCCCTTCAAAAATTTTAATTAGTAAATCAATATTATGTTAATTTCATTTTTTAGCTTGAAATGATTATGTAAACTGGCAAAATAATATTAAAGCTGTGCAGAAGAGTGATTTAAAATGAAATGATTACCAACATCATTTCCAAAGTCAACATTTACATAATATACCAAACCTCAAAATAATAGAGTTAAAATCATGAATCAAGATTTCAAAATCTCAGAATATTGTAAAACATTATCTACAGAAAAAATAATTGATATTTGTTACATGTAAATTTTATAACTCAACTCAAATTGTGATCAAATTGTGACCTTAAAGGTCTAGTTCACTACCATGGTCAATGTGGCTACTACTTGGAAGTTTTTACCTGCATCAATGTTTGCTGCAGATCACAAAGTTTGGTGTAATTTTAATTTCATAATTTTTTCATTCTGATATTTAATAAAACAAATACTGTACTACAACAGAAACAAAGCAATAACAGGAAAGAAATATATTAAACCAAAATAATGGATACTACTAAAACATGTGAATACCATAAAATTTCTTGCCATAAATTAAAACACAAAAGTGATGTGATTGTAGTCATTTATGTAAAGAGTAATGCTAAATAGCAGTATTTCCAAATGTTAGTCCAAAGAAAAGAACAATGAAAAGAGACTTTTGGGCATCGATTCAATTTTAAAAAAGTACTCATGTTTGTGATTGTTGTGATGGAACTGTGACTTGTCAATAAAAAAATAAATGGTTTGGCACTGAGGAAGTGATATGATGCTTGAGCACCAAGTGACAAAGTTGATCTGAGATTTATGAACCCTTACCATTCAAGTAGATATTACTACATTGAGCTATGATGGCAATTGAGATAGAAATATTTATACAAATTTAATCAAAAGACCAAAATAGGCAGATGAAATATGTGGAAAATAAAGTAAATATAAATAATTCAATGAAATTTCTTGTGTATACATTTACAGCCAGTGTTTTTTTTTTTTTAAAATAAAAGATTTGTTATTGACAAGAGTTTATTATAACCAGAAGGAGTAGGAAACATTATACAGACTATTAAAAAATAGTAATTATTACTAAAGAGTATATGTGCAGACAAAAACTGTTCACTGAAGTCATTTTTCTTCCTCTAATTATGATTATAGATATCACTTACTGCACTATTACAAATATTAACTATTTCTAGTATTACTACTATTACATTTGCATAACTATAATGATTACTTTTGCTATTATTTCTAATTCTCTTGTCACAATAACTATTGATATTGCTGTTGCTAATATCACTATAAGAGTAAAATTATTATTAAATAATCCAATGCTCTGAAAATACTTTCCCACAGATATCCAAAAAGAAACAAACAGTATAAGCATAAATGACAAGACTTACCAGCACCTACGTGATGAAGGTTTACTAGCTTTTCTATTTTTGTTTTATTCATTAGCTAAGAGTATTTAAATACTTATTTACTGTTTCACAAATTTTAATCATATGATTGGCTGGATTGACTATGATCTAGCTATTTGAAAAATAAAGTTGAATAACAATCTGTCTTGGTTTTTCACATTTTTATGAAAATCAAAACTTTTAGTGAATAGTTATATTGTGTGTGTGCTCAACACATTTACAGTGATTAAAAAAATGTAATTTTAAAAAGTTTATATATTTAAATTGAAGCTAAAATTTATAAAAAAAAACAAAACAAAAGCTAAATCAAAATTTTGTCCAGTAAAAAATAATTTAAAATTTTCTTTTGTTGAAAAAACTGTTTTGTTACTTTATTTATCATTACATTTTTATCCTAAAGTATATAAGATGAGATTGAAACTGATAAGAAGCTGACTAAATATTGCATAGAAAATTTGTATTATAATAATATTTTTAATAAATCTTTGATTAATCTATCCAAAAAAAACAGTCGTGTTATAAATACTTTTTAAAAAATCCAAGTGAAGCATTAGAAAAATTGCTGAAAAACTTTTGCATCAAATATCTAAGTGATAAAGATATACTATATGATTTGAAGAATGTGATGATAATTTAAGAAAAATAAGTATTAAAAATTACAAAGTGTTTTGAAAGTTATCAGAATTTTATTAAAAGCATCATTAATTTTCTACAAAGAATATTAATCTCAAAGCAATCAAAAGAACATTCTGAATATAAAAGTGCTTGTAGCATAATAGATCACACTCAAATAACAAGAGACATTGTAGAAAGTGCCAATTGGTATAAGTTGCTATTTTGTATCAGATTTTTAGATTATGAAAAGTCAGTTATCTTTGTAAGCATTTTTGCTGTAATGAATGCTTTGAAACATTAAAACATAAATTAAGAAAATTATCAAATTTCAAAAAATCTTTGTAAAAATTCTAAATACAGTGATTATACTACAGAATGACATTGATAAGAGTGCTAGATGATTGTAGGACCTGCACTGTGTGAATTAAACTGGAAGTTAAAGGAATAAAAATCAATAATATTATTTTTTCATTTATACTTTGCTAAAGATAGGGCTGTTTATACAAAGAATGCTCTAAATTTTAGGACATGGTATAAAAGCTATGAAATGAGAGAAAAAAAATATTAGGATTAAAAAATAAATGCTGAAAAAGACCAAAGTTATGTTTAATGGCTTTTAAAAAAAGAAGAAAATAAAGATTAATAATAATCAGTTACAAGAAATTAATACATACAAACATTTTTCTCAAATTATTAATACAATTAAAACTATAATAATAAAAGTTAATATAGAATTAAACTTAGATGAGTGCATTTGATACAAATAATTAATTATGCATATCTTTTTGAAAAAAAAAAGTATTTAATTGATTGTTTAATTATGGATCTGACTCTTGTTAATAGAAAATCAATACAAAAATTGCAGATAACACAGCAAAATATGAAGAGATATTTGTTAGGATTATTAAAAAGGATTAAAGATAAAACACATGAATCTGAGAAATCAGGTATTACTGTCACTATTAAAAATTTGAGAGGCTGATGTGAAAATAAACCAGACATTTTTCTAGAAGAGATGATGATATATGGACAATCAAAATTCTAAGCTGAATCCCTAAGAGTGAAAGAGTTTTAGAAAAAGATCATATGTTTGAATAATGGATGGGACCAGAAAGATCGTTGGCATATTATCAGAAATAAAAGCAACATTGATCAAAATAAATAGGATTAAACATCAAAAGATCTTTATTTATAATGAATAGATAATAATTATTAATAATGATAATATATATATTGAAAATTATTGTTGAAATTTATTGTGAATATATTATTCTACATTATATACTTTCAAAGCCATCACTCAACTTTATTATTGCCATATTTATAATTTTATGGTAGAATAAATAACATCATAGCAATTTGTAAAATGCTTAATACTTTTCTACAATAACACTCTTAACTATTTTATATTACTTTTATTAAAACAAATTAAAGAAACTCTGTCCTCCTACTTATATAATGCTTTGTTAAAAATATCTCATTAAATCAGACCTCTCTGCCATTTTTCCATAAAGAAACAGTGAAGATTTTTTTCATTAGATTAGTGAACTACCATCTAGAGGAAATGAGTGTTTTGCATTCTTGTTTTATTCTTTATTTTAAAAAATAGACATCAATTTACTGATCAATATAGGATAGTTAGTTGAGTTGGCTATAGGTCTATTTAAAAAATAAAATTTTATACCTGCTTAGAATCTAGAACAAAGTTTCACATTTACCCAGGCTAGAGTCAAACTCATAAAAATTTGCTACCAATTGCAATACAATGCCTTTAAATTTACTTTAACAAGATATTATAATCTAAATATTTTGTTATATATATATATGTGTGTGTGTGATTTCCATTTATTTATTATAGGTTATTTATCTCAAAACTTCAGTATTAATAATAATAATAATAACAATAATAATAATAATAATAATGATGATGATGATGATGATGATGATGATAATAATAATAATAAAAAAATAGTCATTCACAAATGAGTTTGAACTATTTTAATTTTAAAAAGAGAAAAAAGAGAGAAAACTATTCTAAAAATGAATTTTGTAGTGACTATATAAACCAATCTATGAACCACACATATATATACAAATAAAATATGTTAGTACATTTTTTTGTTTAAGTGAGATTTTATGGATGTTGCTTTTAATTTCTTCAGCTAAAAATTTGTTTCTTTCTGAAATACTTCAATACCATATTTAATTGCAGCTCTTCAATGGATTTTTATTCTCTGTCCTATCTTACTAATGGAAACAATAACATTATAATTCTTTAAAATACCTTTGGCTTAACTCTTATCTCTTCCATGAAAACCATGCTGCCTTTTAGAAAGTTTTTTTTTATTGTTCATTGATTTTACAATAATGTACTCAATACTATCATACAGTAGAAAGCTGAAAAACATATTGAATATTTTTACATTTTTCGATTGTATTTTTAAAATTTATTGAACATCCTTAAATGAAACATTTAATGCCTTTATATTGCACTAATAAAGCTTCCATTCAATAAATTAGGTAAAATAATAGCTCTATTTACATATAACATAATTGCAGTAATTTTTCTTTGTGATAAAATACTCTATCTTTTAAGTTGTTAAAAACAACCAGCAGAACCTTGGAGTATGTGTTGTATCCAATATCTAAGTTCACTACAGCTGCCTTACAAGCAGTTGTCCCGGGTTAGCGGGTTCGCTTCCTGCCGATACTTGTTCTTATAAAACTATCAAAGTATTTAAACAAATATACATTCTCAATTAAATAACCATCTAAGATAAACGTTATTAAATTTTGTCTTTCTTTAATAATTAATAAAGAACTTCGAGTTTTTTAACATTATTATGTTGCATTCAAAACATTAAGAACATTCTATGAATTGCTTTTTGAAGTGGCAAAAATAGCTCAATTATGAGGATATTGTAAGTGCAGAACCTAAAAAGTTATTGTTTCACTTTTAATCAATTTAAAAAAAACCCATCATTAATCTTGTATTTATCTTGGACCATGGTTGATTAAGTCTTATATAAACAATTACAAAATTGTTAGAACAAATATACATACTTGTTTAACACCAATTTTTATTTTAAATACTTTAGATTTTCTACCTGTAGTAATAACATCTCCTCTCATTCCATCATACAGAAGCTGTATAATATGAATAAATTTTAATGAACAACCAACTAATTTCAAACAATGACAAATACCTATTCTATTAACTGATTCAAATATCTTAACCAAATCAATAAAAACTATATATAAATCACTTGTTTGTTCTGAACACTTTTTTCTGCATTTATCTAGCAACAAAAAACATATTTATTTTGCTTTTTGATTCTTTAAAATCACACCATTCTCAATATATATTAATTATTCCCTGTTCAATCCAATCTACCATACTTGATGCCTTAATACCATTTATAGAACATCCCATTATACATCCTTTCTCTATATTTCAATATTCATTATTATATTTTACATACAATGTTTCACTAATTATTACTAATACCTCTTCTATTATTTTTATTTATTCCTTTGAAAATTTCCCCTCATTTTTGATCTTTCTTACCAGAATTTTCAATACTTTCCTTCCTATACACACTTTGATACATTTTCTCTATATCAAATGATGTTATATTACCATTCCTCCTTAATTTAATTTTTTTAACCATCCTACTACTTCCTCAGAATTTTTTATATAGCACTTAACATGTCCCATGTTATCTACAAGTTTTTATATATTACATCACATATTTCTTTTAATATATATTCATTGAAATCCATCATTAATCTTACAGGTATATTCTCTTTGTGCATTTTTATTCTCCCAAACACAATAGGATGCTCTTATGCTGCTGGATATAATAACTTATATTCATTATCATTAATCAATTTAGTCTTTCTCATTCTTTGTAATATTTTTATATATGTACACTTAATTAAATTACTCACATTCTTTTTTTTTTCACAAAATCTTGTTTCACCAAGTTCTTTTTAATTTTATTTTTATAATTTTCTTTATTTATCTTCAACAGTAATAACTAAATTTTCCTTCTTAACTTTCTTTATAATGTCCTTTATTGTTTGTTTATTTTTACACTCATTTTTATTTATATATCCATTCTTCCTATTAATTACATTATTAATTTTTGGCTGCATATTAATGTTTTCTTCTTCCTTAATATTTTCTGCTTTAATAATAACCACTGTTTTCTTATAATGTCCATACCCTTAAATGGTATATATTTTGGTCCTTTCTCCAACATTCTGATCTGGTCATTTGAAAATTTACTTCTTAATATATTTACCAATTTATTATTTATTACCTTCATTTCTATGATATTGATTTTTATTCTCTTCATTTTTATTATTTCTCTCTCCATATATCTTTTTATCATTATACTTTCTCTATTTCCACTTCTTATCATACTTTATTTTCAGCTTATTTTTTAAATGAATTCATTATGCTCTTCTAACCATTTATTCATATAATAAAACATGTCTGATGAAAACCTTTATTTTTATTCTTGCCTTATTTCTTTTATAAATTATCATTAAGTTATTTATTTCCCAGTAATTTTCTTTAATAAACCATTCTAATATTGTTGTTTGTATCTTATACATTAATTTTTTGTTCGAAGTAATTTTTTTACTATAAATTTTAATTCTGCACAAACTAAGTACTAACCTCTCAATTTTACATTTATTTTAAAATGTTAACTGCCACTTTATTTCTTCAATTCTTTTGTTATTATTCCATAACTCTTTAAACAAATTAAAAGTTATTTTACCTATTGTTTATATAAAAACTTCCACTTACCTTTAGTACTCTCAATTTCGAGATCCATTCCTTTACTTCTCTTCTTATAATATATTACCAGATATTTCAGCCATGTTCTGATTCATTATAACAATTTTTATAATCATGATTATAAATATTTCCCTTGATGGTATTTCTTTTAAAATCATTATGTTGTCTTTCTTGTATACTTTCTCCTGAATTGAATATGAAACATAAACAATTTAATCGACAACTATATCCTTAAATCATAAATTTATTGCCATCAAATCAACTTTCATTCAAAATTGAACCTTGTCAAGAGTCACATTAATTCAAAAATGTCAGACAATTTACATATTTTTTACCACACTCTCTACTGACCAATCCCAACCCTAAAAATGGTTTCATACTCTCCTATTTTTATTTAATGCCCATTTTCCTCCCAACTTTATTAAACATTTTACTAAATTCATAAATTTCTCTTTATGTTCTTGTATATACATTGTCTCATGCACTTTTCTTTCTTTATAATTTCTACAATATTTGATCACCTCAATACTTTTTTCACATTTCATAACATACCCTGTTTCTAAAAAATGACAAAATGGTCCTGACTTAATATCTCTCATACGTATTGCTCTGTCATGCCTCTTTCTATTTTACTTTTCACTGACTGACATATGTATACCATCATACATCCCTTACACATAATTTTATAAACTATTTCTATCTTATTACTCCTATCATTTCTCATTTTTGTATTAGCCACTAACTTTTTTAATGATTTACTATTTTTCTATGCTATACCTATATTCTCATTCATTTTTTCTTTCCTATCATTCACAATCTTATATATCTTCTTTGAATATGGAATAGAAATCCATTTCTTATTCTTTCTTTCATTTTTATTACTAATTTTTTTATATCCTCTTCTATCCCTCAATATAGTACTTATAACCCTACCATTATATCCATATTCAATGTATTCCTTCTGGATCTGCAACTTTTTTTCATTTACCTCCTTTTCATTCAATGTAAGCCTATCGCTTTTCTATTTTACTCCTTTCAGTACCCCCATTTTCTAACACTAAGATTGATAAGATCTCAGATGTATCATTCCCACTACATTTTTATTCTTTATGCAATGGTTTATCTTAATCTCTCCATTGTCATCTCTTTTCACTAATAAATATAAATATTTTATTTCTTCTTCATTGTTTTCTATTGTAAATTTAATATTAGACATATTTTTATTTAGTTCATTAAATGCCTTCATTATGCTTTTTCTATTTCCTACTACTATTACATCATCTACATATCTGTAGTATTTCATAATTTCCCCATTCTCAATATACTTATTAATTACTCCCTATTCAATCCAATCTACCTTACTTGATACCATAATCCCACTTATCGAACATCCCATTACCCATCTTTTCTCTATATTCCAATATTCATTATTATATTTTATATACAATGTTTCACTAATTATTATTAATATTTCTTCTATTATTTATATCCATTTCTTTGAAAATTTCTCCTCATTTTGGATTTTTCTTCCCACAATTTTCAATACTTTTCTTCCTAGACACACTTTGATACATTTTCTCTATATCAAATTATGCTATATTACCATTCCTTCCTAATTTAACCAATTTTAACCCTCCTACTCTTTCCTCAGAATTTTTCATACCGTATTTTCTATATCTCATATTATCTGCAAGTTTTTATATATTACAACACATATTTCTTTTAATATATATCCATTGAAATCCATTATTAATCTTACAGGCATATTCTCTTTGTGGGTTTTTATTTTTCCAAACATTATAGGATGGTCATATGCTGTTGGATGTAACAACTTATATTCATTATCATTAATCAATTTAGTCTTTCTTATTCTTTTTTATATTTGTACATATTTACACTTAATTAAATTATTCGGATTCTTTGGTTTTTTCACAATCTTGTTTCAACAAGTACTTTCTAATTTTATCTTCATAATCTTCTTTATTTAAATATAAGATTAGTGATGGATTTATATATATATATATATATATATATATATATATCATATATATATATATATATATATATATATATATATATAAAGAAATTTGTGATGTAATATATAAAAAAACTTGCAGATAATATGGGATATAGAAAGTACTGTATAAAAAATTCTGAGGATGTAGTAGGAGGATTAAAAATGGTTAAAATTAGGGAGGAATTGAAATATAGCATCATTTGATATAGAGAAAATGTATCAAAGTGTGTCTAGGAAGGAGAGTATTGAAATTGTGGTAAAAGACATCAAAAATGAGGGGAAACTTTCAAAGGAATGGATAAAAATAATAGAAAAGGTATTAATAATAATTAGTGAAACATTGTATGTAAAATATAATAATGAATATTGGAATATAGAGAAAGGATGAATATTGGGATGTTCAATAAGTGGGATTATGACATCAAGTATGGTAGATTGAATTGAACAGGGAGTAATTAAAAAGTATATTAAGAATGAGGAAATTATAAAATACTATAGATATGTAGATGATGTAATAGTAGTAGGAAATAGAAGAATCATAATGAAAGCATTTAATGAATTAAATAAAAATATGTCTGCTATTAAATTTACAATAGAAAATAATGAAGGAGGAATGAAATATTTAGAATTATTAATGAAGAAGGATGAGACTGGAGGAATTATGATAAACCATTGCATAAAGAACAAAATGTAATGGGAATGATACATCTAATATCTTATCAACCTTGGTGTCAGAAAATGAGTGTATTGAAAGAAATAAAAAAGAAAAACAATAGGCTTACATTGAATAAAAGGAGACAAAGGAGCAAGAGTTGCAGATCCAGAAGGAATACATTGGTATGGATATAATGGTAGGGTTATAAGTAATATATTGAGGAATAGAAGAGAATATAAGAAAATTAGTAATAAAAATGAAAGAAAGAATAAGAAATGAATTTCTATTTTATATTCAAAGGAGGTATATAAGATTCTGAATGATAGGAAAGAAAAAATGAATGAGAATATAGGTAGAGCATAGAAAAATAATAAATCATTAAAAAAGTTATTGAGTAATGCAAAAATGAGAAATGATAGGAGTGATAAGATAGGAATGGTTTATAAAATTATGTGTAAGGGATGTATGATGGTATATATAGGTCAATCAGAGAAAAGTAAGATAGAAAGAGGTAAGGAGCATGACAGAGCAATGCATAAGAGAGATATTAAGTCAATGCCATTTTGCCATTTTTTAGAAACAGGACATGTTATGAAATTCGAAAAAAAGTATTGAGGTGATCAAATATTGTAGAAATTATAAAGGAAAGTGTATAAGACAATGTATATATAACAAAATAAAGAGAAATGTATGAATTTAGTAAAAGGTTCAATAAAGTTGGGAGGAAAATGGGCATTAAATAAAAATTGAAAAATATAAACACACTTTTAGGGTTAGGATTGGTCACTAGAGAGTGTGGTAACATAATAAGTAAATCATGTGACATTTTTAAATTAATGTGACATCTTGACAAAGTTCAATTTTGAATTAAAGTTGATTTGATGGAAATAAATTCATGATTTAAATATATAGTTGTTGATTAAATTGTTTATGTTTCATATTCAATTCAGGAGAAACTATATAAGAAAGACAAAATAATGGTTTTAAAAGAAATAGCAATAAGTGAAATATATATATATATATATATATATATAAGTGAAATATATATATATATATATATATATATTAAAATCAAATTTACTAGCAATTGAATATATTTTAATCATAAAACATAAACATATTTATAATTTTTTTTTTGATATGATAGATTAAACTTGAAAATAGAAATTTACTAAGAATTTTAAACACAAATGAAACATATGATAGTCAACAACATAACTTGCATTGAAAAAGAGAGATTACATAATAAGAGAAAAAGGTCAAATAAAACAACAATTCCAGTGAACGTAAAATTATATTTGATAAGAATAGTAAAAGTGATAATGATGATAAATATTTCTATGACATAAAGTATAATAAGACATTTTTATTATAGTTCAAAAGTTAAAGTAATTAATAGTAATGTAAGAAATTTTAAAATAAAGTATTAGAAAATTCATGATTACTAGAAGCCAAATTAAAATGTTGCTATTAGAAACAAATAGTGAAAAAGAAAATGAACTTGAAATACAAAGTGAAGTGGTTAGAGAAGAAATAGATGATAATATGTTAAAGGATATAGAAAAAGAACAGAGTTTAGGTGTATCTAGGGAGATCTCAGTATTAAATGTCCAAGCCCCTGAAACCACAGAATTTCCAGATGAGCCAAGAGGAGGGAAAGGGAATGCTAATGATGGATCATTCAACAAATGTTGTTTTTGACACAACAAATACTCGTCCAGATTGATAATAAAATGCCCACTAAGATAGAAAATATATCTAAAAAGATGCATAAAGATCAACAACAAATGCATACCAAAATAAAAATATATGTAAAAAGATGGATAATATGAAAGCAGATATGAAAGAAGATCAACAACAAATGGTAGATAGTATAACATGGAACATAGCAAAAGAATTAGATAATTTAAAAATTGAGCTGAAAGCTGAAATGTCTCAAATATAGACTGACTTTACCAACAAGATATAAAAAGTTGAAAAGAAAACTGAAGGTAAAATAAATACTATGGTCATCAAAATAAAACAAATATGTGATGATTCCAAATTTAAATTGAATTAAATCTCAAAGAACCTGAAGTTAATTATGGTTTAGCTGATGACTCTGTAAAAACGAAAATAAATTCAAATACTAAAAATATTAGTGAAGATTTCATGATAAAAACATCAGTGATAAATAAAATTGATGAATGTCTGGAATCAGGTCAATATATTGAGATTTATCATAAAATTAAATTTGAAATATTTTTTAGGGGTGATGTTCATAAACTAATTGACAGCTATCAGGATGGAATACTTTCATATCAGGCTACATTTATAGATGAGAAGTATCACAAATATGATCAAATTTGTGAAACTTTAAATAAAATGACCATGCTTAATTATCTTAAGTGTAAATTAAGATATTAAGTTTTTTATAAGGGAAGAGATGATCAAAATCAAAAGAGCAATCAATGAAGTACTTGAAATTACAAAACACATACAAAAAAGCAAAAAAGTACTATGTTCCATAAACTATGTAATACCTATGAGGGCTTATTCACATTTATTAAGTGTACAAATGTAAATGCTTAATAAGCTTATAATAAAAATGGACCTAAAGGATTATGACCCAGAATATGGAAACTGAATTACGAGAAATGGTATAATCCCATTTTTTTTTATAAGTAAATAATTTTAAGAATAAATAAAAATCCACAAAATGTGACTTTGAATTCATGTAATTAGTATTACGACTTATCAGATTAAAAGATGAAAATGTAAAAGAGAAGAACACACAACATAGAAATTTATCATAAAATATATTTGAGAAATGAACTTTTAGAAATAAACTATAGCTTTATTTCTGGAACTCATAATGAATTATACCATTATCGTGGAAACAGGGACAGATTACTTTAACCCATTGTTCCATTAATAAATTAATGGCAACTATCACATTTAAATGATACCTAAGAAAATCCAGTAAGACTCAAAACCAAAGAAAACGATTAGTACCTTTAAATAGACCTATACTTAAATAAGCTATAGGATATCTAAAACAAAACTTAGAGGCATCTAATCAGATCTTCCACCATAGAATCTTTGGTTGATCTTTATATAAATAATAAATATGACCATAAGTAACTTAGACCTCATAACACCAAGTATATTAATAAAGATATAGAGTGTGAAAATACTCCTGACAGAAGAATAAAAGCAGGCTAATAATTACATATAGATTTTAAGCCAAGATTTCTTTGCAAAAGGAAACTACATTTTTTTTAGAAGAAAGTAATTAGAACAAACTAAATATACCTCAACTTTATTATATAAATCCATACCTGTGCTCATAAAAACACATGGATTAGAGAAGGATTGAATGGAGGCATGTAACAAAATGCTATAAATGAGTGAGAAGCATGGTAAATTTAAAGAAAAAAACTACCTTCTTAAGTTATAGAAAGAATAAAGAATTCTTTATAAACCAAATATGAATTTATATTTATTTTATAGCTATACTGAGTATACATATATTTGGATAGCAAAACAAGAAGCCTTTATATCTAATCAAGATCAAGTATAATTTGACAACATGATTAAAACTAATATTGAGAAACATGAATAATTTAATAAACCATTAACTGCTCAAGAAAAATAAAAATCATGGACTTACCTTAACCTAACACTGAAATGGTCAAAAGTTAAAGAATTAAATATTTAATCCATCTTTAATATCTTTACTGGGGGGATATGTTATGGATAACCTAACATTTCATCCCAATACCTATTACTAACTATGTGACCCAATCCAAATCCGAGATCCATAATATTAGCATATTTATTAATTGCTAGATCAGTAAATATTAAAACACACAAATTAACAAACCATTAATTACAACACACATTTTAAATTCCAATGTAATAAACTGTAAATAAATGTTTACATTAAATTATCAAACAGATGTGATAACTGACCTTTGACCATTATTACTGTTAAATGTGTTTTGACTCAAACACAACATAACAATTCACAATAAACAAGATGGATAAATGAATGCAATCAAGAAATAAAAACTAAAAATAAAGTAAAAAAAATAAAAACATATTATATAAATTTTTTATTGTTGTTAACAAATTATTTATATTAATATTCATTAAAAATGATATCAACAATGTACTGAAATGATGATCAAATTTGCTTTAGTTGAACAATGATCTCCAAAAAAGAATAAAAATTCTTATCTGCTGAAAAACCTACAAATTTTTACACAGAGTATTCAAATTTAAAATTCGAAGAGAAACATCAACCAATTTTGAGTGGGAATACTATTAGAAACCAACTTTTAAATATCCTAGAAAGTGAGAGTAAACCTAGAGAATTAAAGTTAAATAAATAAGGAATTCAAAGTTAAAGCCTTCACAGGAAAACTTAAAGTATTCAAATTTCCAAAATATCGGTAATTCTCAGTTATAGATCACAATATCTAGATTCTCGAGTATACAATAATATAAGAAATATTAACATTATTCCACTCAAAATAAATCATTAAAGCAAAGTATAATTATTAATAAAGACACACCTAGATTGCGAAATGCAAAGGCTACATTGCAGAAAGAAAGTCATGATTCGTGGAGCTGTGACTTATCAGATTCAGGATAGAATTGATCTAACACTCCATATCTAAACTATGAAACATTAAGTCCATTCATAATGGAAGGAACCTATTACTTTCCATTTAAAAATAAAAATTCCAAGGTTATCAAGGGTAACTTACCTGATGGATGTTCTAAAACACTTATGAATTACTATTCACACTTGAAATGGATTAACATGGATTACCAGAATGATTCACTAGGACACTTTTCCTTATAAACTTCAAAACCAAGTTAAAGTTAACATCATTTACTTTATGTATTTGCATATTTGATAATAATATTTTTTTTGCTTTAATATAGGGGCAGAAAGGGATAATATCAGTGTTGGTTTGTAACATAATGAAATATTTTACCTTTAATGTAAACAAAATAAAATATAATGTATGATGAGTGCTTGATTGCATACTAACACGATCATCATTAAAGGAAAAAGGTAAGAAGTTACCTAATATGTATTTAATACAAACATTTATATACTTACAACACATACATTTTACTTTGTTTGTTCATACTGATAATTGTGTTAAACAATTCAATATATTCAATTAACTATCTATGTCATACATGATCTTCCTTGTCTACATTATGACTATGGCACTAAAATTGGTTAAAATTGTCTACATTATGACTATGGCACTAAAATTGGTTAAAATAAACAAGTTAAGAAATTCAAGTAATAGAAAATAAAGATGATTATGGTAATCCTATACATGATACAAATCTTATTTATGTTAGTAGGGACATTGAATGGCTATTCTTTGAGTGATCAGGGTTTGGGATAATATTTAGAACCAACTATAATCAAAGAATAAACACAAATGTCCAATTAAATGTTTTATAATCTTCTATTAATTTTTTTTTGTTAAAATATCAATCGCTGTAAATATAATTATTAAAGTTATTAAAATGTTAAATGATGATTCTTGGTGTGTTTTTCTATAGTCAACTTTCAATTAGTCATATCTGCTCATATATTTATGAATATCTTATTTATGTACAAATAATTTCACATCCACATCTATTACTAAACACATACGCATGTTTACACCTATCTATATTTCAAGTGATACTAATATAACCTGAATTAGATGATCATGGGAATCTCCATGGGTTCGAAACTCGGGATAACGAAAATGAAATATGACATGGTTGAGGTAAAATAGGTATATCATTAATGTTTAGTTAGTTCTTAATATCTCTTCTCCTAGGAATGAAATCAATGTGTGTGTGGTATGTATAGGTACAAATAACAAAGATATAATTAGTTATTAACTGTGATGACCTCACCAACCTATTTACATACCAGGAAAAGTCCGTTCCGTTACAATATATATATATACGCAAAGTTTGAATAGTTTGAAAAACAGGTTTGTAACATTGTTGTCTTAGTATCAGTTTTAATGTTAATTAAATCTTACTGCCTGTAATATGTACGCTTGATGTGAAAACGATCCCTTTTCTCTATACTGCTCATATTTTGCTACAGTAATATTAGTTTATTATAGATGTATAAATGCATATATAATTTTGTAAATAAACTTATTTTTACATATATTTTTGTTTATCCTCTAATTATTTAATAATACATCAGTAAATTTATTAACATATTTATTATTTACATATAAAATTTATATAATGCATATATATAGTTATATAAAAATGTTAATTATGTAAATGTTTTTAATTTCCTAAATTTGTATTAATATTTTCTAACACTAATAAAAACTTTGTATCTTAAACCTGATAAAGGTAAATACTATATACTGTGTTTCAAAATATTAAGCTTCCACCGTCTGTTATCGAGGAAGGATTATGGGAATTTTTCTTAATTATTTGGATTTAATTCCAAATCCATTTGTAATTAAAGAACCTGAATGTGTGATTTAAATCTTTCTTTTGCAAGCGAGTTAGAAATACTATTGTTAAAGAATAAATTGTAACAACAACAAAAACTTAATATTTTTGCTGACTTTAATTATTTAGTTATTTTTACAAAATAATTAAAAACAACAACAACAAAAAAACAATATAGAAATTTATTATGTGTGGCTATTTATTAGTTTTTTTTTTTTTTTAAAGAAATAATAAAATAAATGTTTATAAATAATCAATACTACTTAAAAAAGGGAATAATAAAGATATTTTTTTATATATTAAATGCTATTACCAGTGCATTAAAAAGAAAAGAGTAATTGTTTTTTCAACCACAAGTGAGTTTTTAGATTTGACTTGAAATACAAGCATGGAGAGCAGAATTTAATTAAGTTAATCCCTTGATATAAAAATAGGGATTGACCTAATTAATTTCTTGACTCCCCCTCCCCATGATTTTATTTTAAGTTAAATTTAAAAACCCCAATTGTTTTGAAGAAACAATTATTTTTTTCTGGTTAGTGCATGGTAAATAATATTTAATATATATAAAAAAAATCTCTATAATTTTTTATTTTTTTGTATTGGTACAGTAAATAAGAACTATAATGTACTTTAACTATATAAGGGTATTTGGCACCATATTGAATTAAAAAAAAAAACTGATTTGAGACACAATTTCAGAATAACTTCAATTTTAATAATGTTAGAGAAAAATGGTATATATTGACAGAAAATAGAAAAACTAAGGAAAAAAAGACCAAGATAAGTAGTGATTACTATTAAAAAAGTAAGAAAAAAAAAGGAAATATCAATATCTAAAAAAATTATTACTTTATTGTTTGTTCATAATTTCTAATTTATCATTAATTAAGTTTAAAATTACATTTTCATTGATAATTTCTTTGTATTCCTCACAAAATTCTCAATCAAACCATATATAATACTTCTTACCTGAGATAATTCATAGCTTCAGAACTTATAAAAATAGTAGCATAAGATTTCTTCATTTTTACTTTGTACTCCAAAAGTTAAAAAATCTCAAGGCAGCTACAAGAAAAAGATTCATACTAATAAAAGATACAAAATAAATCATTTCCAGAGGTGGATATGCATTTGTAATAACAGCAATTGACTTCTTGTCTATGCAAAACTAGAAATTGAAGACTACTGTCTGCATCAATAATAAAAATGAGTCTCCTCTCTTCATTTTATATTTTTTGTGCACACTAATGATGCTATCTTGTTATATTTATTGTCCCACAAAGATATAATTTATTTGAAAATATCCCATTTGCTATCTATAGACTTGAAAATAATGTGATGCAGGATGTGCAAAACTACTGACTCTATAGCAGGAGTACCAAGGCATAAGCAAGAATCAGGATTTGATTCTTTGCCTGCATACAATTTTATGTGATAGATATAACCACTGTGGCTATCACCACATGCACATTTGAAACCTATCTTTATTGGTTTTAAGAGTTTATATGGTCACATGGTACTATGGTCAGTAAATTTTGTGATTGCTTCATGAACTGTAAGCTTTCTGTGCATCTAATAATCAGCCTTAAAATTTGCATTGCACTGCTCAATAATAACCTAATTTTATATATAAAAATCATTACTTGTTATAAAAACACAGACATGCAAGTACAAACACAAACATACTAATATAAATATAAACACACTAATAAATTATTAAACCTTTTAAGAATCATTAAGTCTATAAAATAAGATTGTTTCAAACTTGGATCAGAGTTCCAAAATTACATTGTACATAAATCACTACTTTTGTTATATTTGAATACAAAGACAATTTATATACTACACGGACACACTAGTACAAACACAAGCATATTAATAAATTATACATTTAGTAAATAAAAAAATTAAAATAATGAAATTCAAATAATAAAAAAATCTACAATTGAATTCTTATGTATATTATGTTTATTTTTTGGATGAAAGCCTTGAAATTGAAAAATCATCGAAGCATGTTGAATCCATTTTATTAAGCACTCTGGCCAATAAAAAAATTATGCCTATGATTTCTTCATGCAATCTAATAACCTGAATAGAAAAAAAAAAGAACTTATTAATAAAATTATAAATAAAAAATTGAAATTTTGTTCAGTTTTAACATGTCATATAACATTTGAAAAAGGAACTCAAGTCACAGAGAATGATGGTATTGGTATATATGTAGTTTATTTGGTTTTTCCACAATTTAAAAAAAAAAGACAAACAAATTTTAATTTCAAATGAAGCAGCAGCAGTGATGCTAAAATAGTTAAATTGACTGGACCCTTATAGTAGACATATATATTGAGATAGATATTTTTCTATGTCTCAAATCTATAAGTATAAGAATAGGGTTTTCAGTTAATTAAAAAAAAATTTTCTAATTGAATTTTTTTAATTAAACGTGTATTTTAAAAATGTAGTCACATAAATATATGCACACACACAAATTAATTGCTAGGATAATTTCGGTTATTTACTAAAAGTAATGTCAATTTTTTTTTTATATTTTTTTTTAAAAAAAAAGTAAATATTTTAAATAAATCTCTGTTATATAAGATTATTTAAAACTTTGTAGAATAATGCTTAACCTCAAAATAAAATTTTAATCTGTTGTGATAACAAAATTGAAAAGTTAAGATTGTTCAGATAAGACATGTAATAAAATTAATTAATACAAAATATAAAAATGTTTTATTTAAATGATTAAAAACCTGACTATATTGAAATGATAATTTTGAAAGTTTTAGAAAATTTAGTGTGGTAAAACATTAAAAGAAATGGGTATAAAAGCTTCCCCTAATCTATTGTTTTATTCAGAAAGCATTCTAACTAGGCAGAAGATATTCTTAAAATTATTCAGTCATTAATTCAGTCTATTCAGTTTATTCAAGATTCATTCATTAGGAGGAATCCTTGATCATTCAAGTTTTTCTACACTCTGCTGGGACTTCCTTCTGAGATACAAGCTGTGCTTCTTACCAGCTCTCTCGGAAAAATCATAAATACCTGACAGTAGTTCAAGACAAGCAGCCAACATTTAAAAAAGGATGAGCCAACCAGATTTTCTTAGTGGTGTTCTTCAAAATATTCTGGGCAAGATACTTCTCCAAGATAAACTTGAGTTTCTATGTTGAATCTTCATCCTCAAACATGACATGGAATAATAAATCTTTAGTAGGCTGGCCTTTTAAAGCCAACCTACAAAAAACTCAATTGACAACACAGACCACTACCACTGGAAAATGGACAAAGGTAGCCATTACCAATAAATTATAGGAAGATGAAGCAACAATTTTGAAGGATTTAGCACTAATATAAACTTTTATATACCTTAAAATAAGTCTGAGATTGTTAGAGTATTATCCTTTTGTATATGAAGATTACTGTTTTATTAATTATAATATTAGATTTTAATGTTTTTTTCTATTTTTATTTTATGCATCTATTAATTGATATCATATATGTAAGTCACATATGATTTTTTTAATATTTCTTATAGGGTATATCTTAATTTAGAGTATATTATGTTTAAAAAATATAATTCCAAAAAAATTTCTTTTTCTGCATTGAGAGTTTTGACAGTTTTTTTAATTAAGTATAATTATTATTGTAGAAAAGTTTGGTCCCTTTCTCTTAGAATATTTAAAACATAAGTTTTTTCTCTCTTTTAAGAAAACCAGTCAGAAGTTTAATCAGTTAGTAAAAGATTGTAATAATGGTTAGAATAAACTTTTGTTTTTAATTAGCATTAATTAATTTATTTTATATGTGCGTGATTTGATTTTAGATTTACTAAATACTATAAAAAGTATTCATCTACACGTGTGTGTACCTAAAACAAAGACATACATAGGGCAATGTTATTATATAGGATTTTTCCTTACTGGGGTAGTTAAGTTTCTACTCAGTCAATATTATTAGTATATTTCTTTTGGATATACAGACTGTCTACTGCCTTCATCACAGTCTGTTTATCCTCATATGATCTGATTTTGGTATAGATAGCACACATTTTTGTTTGTTAGTTCCACTATATATTGGCAAATGCTTCAGAACCTCTAGTCATGATGTTTAGTGAAGGTCACATTCTTTTAAACATTGGATCATCAACTAGCTTGTTTTTTGAATGATAAGCATAACATTAGCTTCTCATGCCTTTCTTATGTTAAATAGCCATTCTTAGTTTAATATAATCATTAGATGGTATTATATTGCAACACACACATCTTTGTTGGGTGCATTTAGTGTAAGTGTTCAAGAAGATAAATTGAATAATTTTTTATTAAAAGTCATCCACATATAGTACCCATCCGATTGTTAAAGGAATCTTATTGAAGTAATTGAATTGGAAGTAATTTAACTGTCTAGAATCTAGGCTGTCAATAATAAACTATTCTTTTTAAGATATTTATAGATGCAATATTAATTAAAATTATGATTTTTTAATTTTCATTTAATTGAAATAAGCCACTGCCTCCTCCTCCTCCTCCTCCTCCTTCTTCTTCTTCTTCTTCTTCTTCTTCTTCTTCTTCTTCTTCTTCTTCTTCTTCTTCTTCTTCTTCTTCTTCTTCTTCTTCTTCTTCTTCTTCTTCTTCTTCTTCTTCTTCTTCTTCTTCTTCTTCTTCTTCTTCTTCTTCTTCTTCTTCTTCTTCTTCTTCTTCTTCTTCTTCTTCTTCTTCTTCTTCTTCTTCTTCTTCTTCTTCTTCTTCTTCTTCTTCTTCTTCTTCTTCTTCTTCTTCTTCTTCTTCTTCTTCTTCTTCTTCTTCTTCTTCTTCTTCTTCTTCTTCTTCTTCTTCTTCTTCTTCTTCTTCTTCTTCTTCTTCTTCTTCTTCTTCTTCTTCTTCTTCTTCTTCTTCTTCTTCTTCTTCTTCTTCTTCTTCTTCTTCTTCTTCTTCTTCTTCTTCTTCTTCTTCTTCTTCTTCTTCTCCTCCTCCTCCTCCTTCTTCTTCTTATTATTATTATATATTAAAAAAATGTAGGTAGCATTTGTAGCATTTGTTTACTCTGTCTGTTTATCACTTGTTTAATAATTCAGAGTCTCATACTAAAAGCTGAGCTAATATCAGGGGCAGGTAATTTAGTTTATGTCAGGATGCTCATCATCATTAGTTAATATTTGGTCACCTTCAATAAATTTTATGTTTATTAAGTAGCCTAGTGGCATCCTCAAGTGACCAATGTTCTTAATGTTGATGTGGATCCAGTAAATAAAGTATTTTATGAAAATGGCAACTAATATGGGGCTCAAGTTTAACCCTATTGGAAATTCTGCTTAAACAATTGATTGAAAACACGAAGAGTAAGTTGAAAAATTAGGTTTTTAAAAAAAATAAGAGGTCAGTCATGGCTAGTAAGATATGGTTGGAAATAGTGGGTAGTTCAGAGTGGGAATTTGTCAATTAACAAATTGATATAAATAAAAAGTAAGTAGATATAATGGAATTTAGTGTATAAAACAGAATACTGAAACTGAAAAAATATAAAGAAAAGTGCAAGAATAGTTTAGTAGTTATAAATATAGAAGGTAATAAACAAAGTAATGATTCAATAATTGGAGGGGGAGTAGCACTGGCAGAAGAAAACCCTATTTAATTTAAAAATTATGAAATAGTTGAAAAAGTAGTATAGCCTACAAAAGTGCCAATGATGATGAGTGTGATATTGAAAATAAGACAATGTCAGCAGGCAATAATGTTAGAAACAAAAGAATTAAACAACAAATGCAGAAAATGGTAGGGTAGTATAAACAAGAGATGACAGCATTTACAAGTGAAATGATAAAAAAGATAAAAGAAATGCAACAGCAGCTAAAGAAAGAAATGAAGCAAGAGATAAAAGATAGAATAGGTACAAATCAGAAGGCAATAGAAATTGTTCTGAAAAATTTAAGTAAAGAGATTGAGGAAGTAGAACAAGAAGTAAAGATAGTGAAAAAAGATGCCAGTGAAATTAAAGAGAAGTTAAGATCAGAAAGTATAAGAAAAGAGCAGATAAAATAAGTTTTTAGGACAGAAATAATATAAGAATCAAATAAGGAATATTTGTATCAGAATTATGAAAGAAAAATTTGGACTAACTATAAAATGAATAGATAAGTTCTGCATGTGGACAGAAAATTTCAAACATACAAAAAATTGATGGATACAGATTTTGTCAGTTATTTCCACAAAATATTTAATATGATTGCTCATATATAGATTATTAAATATCCAGATATAAAAGTTAATAATTTTCAGGAAACTGTAAAAGTAGTGCAACATTGGTGGGATAAACAAGTTAAGGAAGTTTGCCAATAACTTCCCACAATGTGACAGCAACAATAATGAAGAATGCAAAATTGTGGAATAGTAAGTTGATGTTAGAGAATGTAATCATAATGCCACAAATACAGGCTTTAAAGTCCAATTTGATCCAACTGAAATATTTAGTTTTTCTGGAAATAATCAAGACCTTTTCAAATATGTCTGATATATTAGTGAATGGTCAGACACTGGTTAAACTGGAAATATATAAGCAAGAAGGTGATTAAGCATCAACAGAAATAGTTAACAAGAAAAAAGATCGTTCAGATAGAGGTTAACTAGCAAAAAGACTGATCTTATAATAAACAAATTAGAAATAAAAAAGTTAGTTGAGAGTACTAAAATGCAATAGACAGATGACAGTGCAAACAGTCAGCAAATATAACATTTGTGTGTATTTAAATTTGTAAATGTTTAAAATGTAAAATGAATTTAGAAAAAAAAGAAATAAAAATTTCATTTATTTTTTTTTCAATGGCATAAGGGGCAGTTGAGACAGATACTTTGCTATGCCTCACATTTATATGTAGAAAATTAAGAGGGTACTTGTGTATAATTCAACCGATGACGTTTTTGACTTACCGATTTCCCTTCCGGTAGACATTGACATTTTTTGCATGACAACATCATCATGGTAACCAAGTGACTGGCGTGATTAATCCATCAGAGTCAATTTTTTTTTTCATCCGCGAGATTTAAAATTCATAGAGAGGTTTGGGAAATTTTTTGATTTTTCTGTCTATTGTGATTTTGCTATCCACGGCATCACAGTTACTTTTTTGAGCTGTTAATTTGGGTAAAATGTTTTATTTATCTGTTTATTTTGAATTTACAAATATTTTTTGTTAATATTTCTACAATTGAATTATGTTTTAATTTCATTTTTAATTTCTGAATTGTATCATACAGAAAATTATTTTTCGTAATTTATTCCGGTAAACTGTTTTTTATTTATCTGTTTATTTTAAATTTACAAAATCTTTTTGTTAATATTTCTACAATTCTCAAATTATTTTTCATAAATTCGTCAATTATAAAAACTTTTTGTTAATATTTCTACAATTCTCAAATTATTTTTCGAAAATTCATCGGCAATTATAAAATTTATAGGGTGCGACGCCATTAATACCAGATTTGCATTAAATGACGCCATTAATACCAGATTTGCATTAAATTGCGTCTTTTTAATTTAGCTGTTTATTTAAAATTTACAAAATTTTTTTGTTAATATTTCTACAATTAAATTACATTTTAATTTAGTTTTTAATTTCTGAATTGTATCATACAGAAAATTATTTTTCGTAAATTCATCGGCAATTTTTAATTTCTGAATTATATCATACAGAAAATTATTTTACAGCTATGAGAGTAATACAAGGTATAGGTGTACGCCAAGCCTAACGGCTTGTCAAAAACACAAAGGCCCCCCCCCATCAACTCCAGCGCTACGCGCTGTTTTTTATAATTGAGCATAATATAGGGTGGTTTTATAAATTAGAATATAGTTTTTTCTAAATTATTTTGACACATGCATGTACATTTTTTTTTTTACTATTTGCCTGACCTGTATCAGATTTTTGCCTTTTTTTTTTTTTATCACGTGACCTGCGTCACATTTTTTTTCTTTTTTTTATGTTTAATTTTTTTTAAAATTTTTATATTTTTGCCATGTTTTTTTGTTTTTTACCACATGATCAACCGATGATGTATTACCCTGAAGGCATATCGGTCTAATGTTGCGTTTTTTAACATGCCGTGTTCACGTGATCTGCGGACACATTTTAGCGACTAAATGTGTCTGCAGATCACTTGGAGATGTTATCTTAAAAATCACAACTTTAGACCGATGTGCCTTCAGGGTAATATGTCATCAGTTGAATTATACACAAGAACCATTAAGAGTTTCAGTTAATTAAAAAATTTTGCTAATTAAATTTTTTTAATTAAACGTGATTTAAAAGTGTGGTTACATGTATACATGCACACACATAAATTGCTAGGATAATTTTGGTTATTTACTAAAAGTAATGTCAATTTTTTTAAATAAAAAATTGAAAAAAAAGTATATGTTTTAAATAAACCTGTTATATAAGATTATTTTAAAACTTTGTAGAACAATGCTTAATCTCAAAATAAAATTTTAATCTGTTGTGATAATAAAATTGAAAAGTTAAGATTGTTCAGATAAGACATGTAATAAAATTAATTAATATAAAATGCTCTGTTTCATTAATTGAAAACTTGGTTTAATAATTAAATAAAAACCTGACTGTTTTGAAATGATAATTTTGAAAATTTTTAAAAAATTGTTTGGTAGAACAATAAAAGAATGGATATAAAAGCTCCCACAAATCTATAGTTTTGTTGAGAAAGCATTTAACCTAGGCAGAAACTATTCAGAATCCATTCATTAATCCAGTATATTCAGTTTATTCAAGATTTATTCATGAGAAGCATTCCTTTTGCTGTCTTGCTAGGACATTTCATTCTGTTCTACAAGCTATACTTCTTATAAGCTCTATCAGCAAAAGTTTGGAACAAGTGGCTGACAGCTTTGAGAAGATGAACCAATGAAATTTTCTTTATAGTGTTCTTTAAAATATTCTGGTCTAGGCATCTCACTGAGATGATGTCCATTTTCTAAGTCAAACCTTCATCCTCCAACATGTCATGAAATCATTAATTTTTAGTAAGCCGACCTCTTAAAGCCAACCTACAAAAGACTATCAACTAACTGCCCAGACAACCACAATTGGAAAATGAACAAAAATAGCTACTACCAATAAATTACAGAAAGCTAAAACATCAACCTTGAAGGACTTGATGGTAATATAAATTTTTATATATCTTAAAATAAGCCATGTGTTGTTATGTGTTTTCCTTTTCTATATGCACATTACTGTTTTATTAACCATAATATTTAATTTAAATGTTTTTTCTTTTATTATTTTATGCATCTATTAATTGATATTATATACATAAGTCATGTATGATTATTTTACTGTTTCTTATAGGATACATCTTAATTTAGAATGTATTATGTTTAAAAAACATAACTTCAAAAGAAATTCTCCTTTACTGCATTGAAAATTTTAACAGTTTTTAAAATAAAGTTTAATTATTATTGTAGAATAATTCAATCCCTCTCTTTTAGAATATTTAACATATGAGTTTTTTGTCTCTCTTTTAAGAAAACCAAACAGAAGTTTTATCAATCAATAAAATCTTTTAGAAAAGATTGTAATAATATTTAGAATAAACTTTTGATTTCAATTAGCATTAATCAATTTATTTTATATATGTATGATTTGATTTTAAATTTACTTACTAAACACTTTAATGCTTACACAGAATATGCTATTATATAAAAAGTCTTCATTTACTTGTGTGTGTACCTAAAACAAAGCCATATGTAGGCCAATTTTATTTTATGGGACTTTTTTTATTTGACTGCAGTAGCTAAGTCTCTATTAAGTTGATATTATTACTATATTTTTTCACATTACTCAAACAATTCTACTGCCTTCATCACAGTCTAATTACTTTGATGTGGCCTGACTTTTATATAGTCAGCATGCCCTTTTGTTTGTTTCACTATATATTGGTGAATTCTTCAGACTCTCTGGCTACAAAATTTCAATCAAGTTCATTCTTTTAAACAAAGCTACCAATTGTTGAATCATTGTATAGCTTTTTTTGCAGGGTAAGCTTAGCATTAGCTTCTCATGCCTGTCTTATGTTGAATAGTTCTTCTTAGTTTAATATAAACACACACACACACATTTTTATTGGGTGCATATAGGCATAAGTATTCAAGGAGATAAATTGAATTCTTTCTTTCTTTCTTTCTTATTAATGTCTTCCACATATAGAATCCATCATATTTTATAAAATCTTTTAAAGAGATTATTTAAATCTTATTGAAATTATTGAATTGGGAAGTAATTTAACTGTCAGAGCTGTCAATAATAAAGTATTCTCTTAAGACATTCATAGATGCAATATTAATTAATCTTATGATTTCTTTATTTTATTTAATTGGAATAAGCTTTACTATTATTATATTTATTATATTAATTTGGCTGATGTTTGTCTACTCTGTCTATCTATCAATTGTTTAATAATTTGGAGTCTAATACTTTAAGCTGAGCTAGTGTTAGGAGCAGGTAATTTATTTTTGTTAATTAATATTAGGTCACCTGAAATAAAATTTCTAGGTTCATTAAGTAGCATAGTGGTACTCTCAAGTGAGTGATGTTCTTATTACTGGTTTGGATCCAGTACAATGTATACCACTAGATATTTCTGCTATAAGTTAAAATGCACACCTTGTATGTATATATCATATTTAGTATGTGTACATAAAAATAAACTTTCCTTAATAAAGATAATTTTATATTAAATCAAATTCACTTATAATGTGTATATATATATCACAAAGTATTTCTCCAGTAAGTTAATATGTATTTCTTTATGTAAATATCACAATTATTATGTGTGAATAATAATATATCTGTATGTAAATGATTAAAAATATAAAATATTCTTTTAAATAAAAAGTGTTTGACTTTTTTTGCTTTTGATTGGAAATTTTTATTTAAAAACATAAAACCTCAGCAAAACTATATTGTTAATCAACTTTTCTTAATACAAATAATTTTACTTTAAATCAATATTACACATATAATATATATATATATATCACTAGATATTTTCTGCAGTAAGTTAATATGTATACTCTTTATACATATATATCATATTTAGTATGTGTATATAATTATATATGCATAATAAATCAGTAAGTAACTTTTCTGTTTAAAATTGTTTAGCATTTTTTCTTTTTATTTAATTTTTTTTTTTTTGCAAAAAAAACTTAACAAAACTATATTTATAAACAAAACTTTCTTAGTACTTAAATAAAGATTATAATTGCAAGCAAGAAAATTATGAGTATTACTTAAAACATTGAAGCTTTACTCCCACTCTTCCATATCTAAAAAACTAATTCACCTATTGAAGATATTAATATGTGCTATCATTTTTATAAAGATTTAAAAAAGTGTACAAAATTTCAACAAATGATATTTAATTTAACTATTAAATTTTGATTTTAAAATGTTATTAAATTGAAAGAAAGAAAATTTTTATACCACACTCTCATGAGTTTTACTTAAAACAAATAAAGTTGTGAGAAAAATTTTTAAATTTGAAATATAAAAATATTTAATATATTCTTGCCCTCTGTTTTATATCCAAGAAACTAGGTGACCTATCTAAAAGATTAACATCTCACATGGATTAGCCTGGTATTAATTAATTATATATCAAATTTTTAGCAATTGTATTGAATTTAAATCTATTAAACCTCAATTTAAAAATTTTATTGTAATTTAAAAAGATCAAGAATTTACAAAATAAAATAAACAAACCAATTTTTCAACTCAATAAAAGCATTTAAAAATACTGAGTTTGTTAAGCTGTTATTACATAAGTCAATATTATTAGAAAAAATGTTGTCTTTCTGTACTTTTTATTAGCGTAGTTTGAGTATTCACTAGTGATAGATTTAAGAGGTAATGATGAATTTATGTTTTAATCTGATATAGAGCTTGATGTAATTTAATATAAATTGAATTCCATAACAACTAACTGTCCACACAGTAACAAAAATAGCTTGTCATAATATTTTTAATTAATTTATTTAAGAAACCAAGTAGTAAAGACAATATTATTATCAATAATAATTAAATCTTATTGATGAGTTTTTAGTCATTTATTGCACAGATGCTTAAACGTTTCACAGGAAAGAGAAGATTTAAACATAGGATAACATATGAATAAATATAATACATTGATAATTTTATGTACATAAGAATCAATATTTGTATATGCAATTTCTAACATTTTTTGATATTTCATTTCTTTGCAAATTTTTTTAATGCCATTTGTACAAAAAAAGTCTGACAAAAAATCAATATTGCAATTAATTAATGAGAGTACCAAGCATAATAGGCAGCCAGGATATTCCATGCTCACCAGTTTAATCAGATTTGAAGTTCTTTTTAAAATAAAAGTTCTTGACATACAGCAGTTAATACATGTTCAAAAATTCTCAGGTTCAATTCTGAAGTTAAACGTTTCTTAACTAGTTAAAAAATTTCCAATTAAGCTCAAAATATTTTTAAGTAGATAATCTATACTCATACTATCTAACCATTAAATGTTGGTCAGACAATAGGTATATATATATTAGTTGAAGTTATATATCCATGTCTATTTTCAAATAAAATGATATTGTTTCTTTTTTAAAACATATCACAAAGACACACTCTTTCCATATGTCCTATTCGCAATAACAGGAAATTGAAATAAATAAAGTATCTGATTCTTGATATTCCTTGCCTGATAATAAATAATTTATAAAAACTTGTAGCATATTTATATATATATGGAAAAGAGATAAACTGTCAAATTACATAGCATCTTATTTTTTTAGAAATTCAGTATACTTTAAGGTAAAGAACTCGAATCTTATAAATGTATAAGAAAATAATTACATATATCTGATTTATTACATGAATATGCAAAAGATAATGTCACAATTTCTGGTATTAGCTTTAGGCTTTCATCTTTACAGCAGAAATATTATCTCAAAATTTTTCTACAACATTTTACAAACACATCATAAACTAAAATAAAGCTTTAAACAGCTTATTGAGCAGTCTTTTCATAAATGTTAAGGCATAATGTATAAATTAACTACTTTATAATCTGATTAATTTCCAGATGTTAATAGTTTGTCTTTTCACTTATTTATTTAAGCTTCAGTTGTTAATAGCTTTATATATATTCTTAATCAAATATGCTTGCCAAAATAGTTTCATTACATTTGTTACTTACCCTTTTAAAATTTTATATTAAGCTTTGAATTTCAATTAAATACTAAAAAAAATTTCCTCAAAATTTGATTAAAAAAATTTATTTAAAAACCAGTGTATTATTTACATGTATAAAGGATACATCTTCAAAATATTAATAATATATACAAAGGGTCTTCAATATAATTTGGCATAATTACAATTGATTAATTATAAATTTTTATGATAAAAAGTTTTGCTTCTTCATGAACAGTAAATGCTATGGACTAAACTTCACAAATAAAACACTTCCACAAGGCACAAGTTTAAATATGAAAAATTTAAAAATATGCTGATTATTCCATTTTCAGTATCATTATAGAAGATAATATTCTGTATGGTTTAGTGTAGTAATTGCTCAAGGTTCATGGAGTGTGGCTTTACTTCTATCACTTATGGAGCTGAGACTTTTTATAAACTCCAAACCAATAAACTATTTGGATATTTATTTATTCACAATAGATACTTGTATAACTATCTAGATCAGGTGTAGGCAATTGTTTTGGCTTGGGAACCACTTTGTGGAAGCGGAGGGCCACACCTTTTTAAAATGATTGCATTCATTAGTTAACCTTGCATTTCAGAAAAGGTATAAAATGAATAAATATAAATTAAAATAAAATAGTGGCATCATTTCAGATTTTACTCCTTAAATACAGCTGTCATTTCATGACACAATAAACACACAGGAAGAAAATCTCAATTCAAGGTTGATTTTTCTGACTGTCTTGGCAGGCCACAAAAAACTTACCAAGCCACATGTAGCCAGCCTGTGGTCCATTATTTCCTTACCTCTGATCTAGATGCATTCTTTGTAATTTTAGTGTAGCAACAATACTTTTAAAAAGAAAATGTTGACTTTACAACTTAAATGTAAAATTAAACATTCATGATTACCATTTTCAACCATTATCAACCCAGTGCAGGATGAAGGTTTTTCTAAATTTAAACCATTTTCTGCAATAGAAAACTTTTTTTTTCTGCATGCATTAACAAATTTTCTTATTTTATCCATTCATACATGAGTCTTGTTTTTAGATCTTTTGTAATTGATTAAAATCAATTTGAAGACTCAACTACTCACCTACTATCACATCTTCTTGCAATAGAAATTAGATATTACCAAAGGTAAACAAAATATAGTTGTCTGCCATTTGAAAATACATGAGGATACCATAATCGATAGACAACTAAAAGCAAACTTTACTTTCAAATTGTAATGGTTCAAATAAAAAATATAGTTAAAAAATTTGTAATGAAATTTTATGCAAATGAAATAAACATCTGATTGCAAAAGGGATTGTATTATAAAACAAATTTTTAATATTAATCATGTGAGAAAAGTAAATGAATATTTTTTGCTTTTAAAATGTTACTAGATTGCATAACATATAAATAGCAGTCACTAAAAGTAGAAGCCATTTTATATTTATAAATATAAAAAATCACAAAAATATAGACACATTTTTGCTACCAATTATTTGGGTATTAATAAAAAAATTCCCCTTACACACTTTGATTATTTTGTAAAAGTGTTTTGAAATTTGAACATAACATTTCTAAAAAAAAAGTGGTTAAACCCCTTTTTATTTTTAAAGTAAATATGTAGATGAAAAATATTTCATTAACTTATATAATTAAATAATTAATTATACTTTACATATAACAAAGTAATGTTTATATTGCACTAAAATGCAGAAACGTGAAGCTATAATAATAAACAAAATATAAAGGCTAAGCACTTTCAGGAATGTCTAGTTCCCATATTCACAGCATATGATGGAAGTGCTGGTAAAACATTCTTTATAAACATAGTGTATGCAAATTTATGCAATGCATTTAAATGGGCCCATTTTTTAGTAATGGAAAAGCAGGATTCCTTCTGATTGATGGCATTGTCTTCTATATAGCATATCTCTTTCATCTTACATTTTACATTGTTCCACTCCATGCAAAGTATTTCTGCCACTGTGGATTTAAACACATGGCTGGTAGACCTTTGATATAGTAAAAAATATTGAGTTATATTTGGAATTGATTCATGCTCTATTATATAAATAATGATGTTGCAAAACTCTAGTGGCTAGAGTAGTACAAGTTTCCCCATAATAGATTGCTTTGCATCCATTCTGGGGGCATATGATTTTGTAAACTGCCTGGAGGAGGGGGTTATTCAGGTGATATCCAATCTTTGGAATTATTAATAAGTGTATTGGTTGCAGGTAATATTTTTAAAAAATTAATGTGTTCATGCAATTATTTTACATAAAAATTTTAATTTTTGTCTTTAGTTATTATATATTTTTAAACAAACATATATACTGAAAAATAAAGTATTATATTAATGTATATTATTGTCAATATTTAAAAGTGAATCTAACATTTTCCTATATTATAGTACTAATTAAATATTATTAACATTATTCTTAAGAGAACCATGCCCTTATTATATCATTGATTGAAATCTCATGATATTTGGTAGAACTAATCAAGTATAAAGAACAAAGCCACTCTTTTATGTACAAATGTAAAAGAATATATATGCAAATTAATGTTTTTTATTAAAAATGATTTATTGCACAGGAGTTTATAACAAGTTTGAGCACAAAAATAACGGAGTTTAGACTGTAATAGTAGATCTTGAACTCCAAAATCTGCTACTCTCCCACTGCATTAAACATTACAGGGAAATACTTCCAATGCTAATATTTTATTCTATAATTTAAAAATAAAACTTACTTTTATTTAAGTGATGTTCAACCTACTGATTGCCATCTGCATGTTGATTACAGTGTATTTTACATTAACCTTTAAAATGTAAGTCTTTGATTTTTATTTCATTAACTTTATTTTAGAAATAAACATTTTATGTTATTTTTGGATATTTTGTTTTTCATTTAAATAAATTTCTGAGAAAAAAAATATAACAGAATCTGCTGATATCAAAAAATAGATCTCCTATTAATAAAGCCTGAACTCAAATTATCAATTTCTTGATATTCTTTTTATTGTAATTGTTGTGGTAGAAATATAATTGATTAGGAGCAGTTATTTTAGCTTTTCAAATAAAATTTGCATTAAATTAAATAAATATTTATTATTCAATAAAAACTTGTTTCAAAAGCAAAATTTTTCATTTTTTTTAAAAACGGGGTTAAAATCTTATCTGCTATAAATTTAAAGCAATCAAAATTTAGAATTTAATATGATAAAAATTGAATGATACAATAAAATAAAAATGCAATAAAATTTAATGCATAATTAAGTTATAAATTAAACAGAATAAAATATTAAAATTATTAATAATTAGTACTTCTGTCTTAAAACTGCTCCTGTTTCGATTGTAAAGTACTTATTGGAATATATTCTGCTGAATATACACTTGGAGATAACAATATATAAATGGATTATTATTAAACATTATAAGAAAATAGTATTCATGTCTGTCTCATGAACTAAAAGATTCTGGTTCAATTGTAATTAAAAAATATACAAAATAGACAAAGTAGTAAATTAAGTATAATGATTATACATCCTATTTTCATTCTGGATATCATTTGACCTTTTGTCATATGTGATTTAACACAGTAATAATGTGATAAATTCAAGTGCTAATGTTTCTTGAATCAAAGATTAAATGTCCCCCAGTTCTGACACTCAAATATCAATTACTCACCCTAGTAACTAAAGTGTTAATTATTTTTTTTAATAAATTAAATACAAAGTTCAGTCCATCTTATATAGTGCTAAAACAAAGCATGACTTTCCAAGTGGATAAACCTTTGATTATTTTTCATATTTAATCTCCTAAGTTATTGTATTTGCAAAGAAAATTAAAAAGTAGTTCATCACAACAGATCAAGTTAGAAAGTAAAATATGTAAATATAACAGGTATCACAACATTAGACATGTATTTTGTATACAGCTAATTATTATTTTAATTAATGATTTCCAATAAAAAAGTATATATTTTAAATGTATAATATAAGTGTAATCATTAAAAAACAGCAATACTTAGACAATTCCAATATCACTGTTGTCAAGGATATAAAAATATGTGAAGTATGGTATACATAATTGTGTATCAACTTTCTACACTCATGTTTGAACCTAGGTAGACAGATAAATGTTTGCAAATAACTGAGAATTTTTAAGCAAGTGTAGGTATTTTTTTTTTAATAATGAGAACATAGCCAGTTTTATTAGCCAAACAAAATTAGCATTTTTTCAATTTTACCTCCAGGATAAAACAAAAAAAAATTTTTTTCACAAATATAAGTCGATATAAATAAAATATAATCAAATGGTTTTTGCTCAGGAATTCAAATGTATTGCAAGTGACAAAGAAAAATCATGATCTATAGATATATCAATCTAGAACTATACTAAACCCATGCATAGCATAGATGTTGTTTGAGCCCAATGAAGAAAGTATTATTATTCAAATATTTCTTTGTGGATCAATTTCCAGAAAAAAAAACATTTATCCTTGCAATAGTTTTTTAATGTATGAAAAGAAGTTTTGGATGATAAAAAATATTTTAAAACATACTTCAAAAGTTATTTCTATATAAATGATTTAAAAATTGAAAAAGAAGATTAATTGATTGGAAAGTGATGTGCCATTTATGTTCTAAAAGTGATATTTTGTGCTTCAATTTAGGAACATCATAATTTGAGTCTACTATCAAGTGACATTTGAATTCCAAAAAAATAGATTAAAATAAGTCAAATGAGATCATCATGATTTTCCTATTTTTTTATTATTTGTAAAATATTAACCCATTAAACTTCTCAAGATAAAGATAAAAAAGCTAGAACGTATCCTTTATAACATTGGATCTGTGCCAATTTTAATAAATTTGATTTTAAACCACTAAACATCACATGATCACTGTTTCTTATGCTTTCCCATATCTGATATTAAAACAGGCAAAGTCTTCATACAGTAGTGCCACTCAGTTCAAGCCAGAGTAATCAATGGATGCCAGAAGGCATGTGCATAAAATCCATATCTAGTGCCTTCTCATCCAATATCCCTAGACTAATTTCTGGTTTGTGGCCTTCGTCAGTAAGGAACTTTGGATCTGAGATCCTCACTGATGAAGGCCACAAGCCAAAAACTAGTCTGAGGATACTGGATGAGTAGGCACTAAATAGGGATTTTATGCACAAGCCCTCTGGCTTGTACTGATTGGTACTACTGTATGAAGAGTTTTTTTCTGTTTCAATTTGATTTTACATTTAAAAGTAAGATAATTTCATAGTTAAAAAACTATTTTAATTAAAATTATTATTATTAAAATAAACTCATGTTAAAGGTCAGACAATAAGATAATAAAATCTTATAATATTTAGTTTTAAAAATAAAAAAATATTACCCATGTAGAAAATATATTTATAGCTTTCACTTTAACATAAATATTTTAATCATATAAATAAAGCCATTTAAAAAATGCAAAAAAAATGTTAAGATGTATTTCATGCTACCTCAATACTCATCACTTGGCCCAGACCATAATTTGTCATATGTCTACATTTTTATCTATAAGAAATCATTACAATATTTTACAAAGCATATACAACTATGATGACATCCTTTTTAAAAAAATACATTAACGATTATTGCTAATCATTTTTAGGCTTAGAAATTATTTTAATACTTTTTAAGCTTGATGTACACACTAAACCTCAAGTGAAAATATATATATCTATTATTATTAAACACAATCACATGGAAGAATTAATTCGACTTCATTATATTTTATCCACTAAACATCATATGATCTGACTTGCACTGAGTGGCACTACTGTATGGAGAGTTTTGCCTGTTTTAATATATTTTTTTATGTGTTATAATATATTTATTATTTTTATTTAAACAAATATAATTTATTCTTGTAATATTTTCAACAAATGATTACCAACAGTCATTAAACTATATATCTGGGCACATTGATATCATAGTTATGAGTGCAAAAAGTTTGATATCTTTAGAATGAATTGTAATAATTTAATAGTGGTAAATAATGAGCAAGGATGATAGAGACACATAAGAGGTATGACTAGGCCAGACAAAGAGTACTGGTCCAGCATAAAATGTATCTTGGGATTATTTATCCTTTTTCAAATATATTTATTAATATTATTAAAGTATTTTTGGTAAAATAAAAAAAATTATAAGTATTTTTAAGATATTATACATGGAAAAGAATATATTTTAATGTATTCTTCAATGTAGTCATGTCTAATTATTATTAAAATTTCAAGTATATCTCTAAGATAATAGGATATAATAATTTTTAACTTAATAAATGATTGTAATAATCATCAATACTTTCATAATTGTGCATATCGCAATTGTGACACTTTTAGATTAAATTGTAATGATTTAATATATATTTATTAATAACTTGCTAAAAGTAAGGATAATAATTATGTTATATAAAGAGCTCGCAAATAAGCTCTAATAAGGATAATAATGTTTGCATTGTTACTTAATCACTAAATTATACACATGTATAATTGTAGCTATGGATAAATAATGTTTAAATTTATAGTCCCATTATTATATGTAACCATCTTTTCTTCAATAATTTCTGTCATTCATTTAATATTAATTTTTCCTTCCTTACGCATGTAATTCTTTTGTGTACATATATCATAGCTATGATTATAGTGTTCAGCACCAAAAGTTCACTAAGCTAAATGAAATAAAGGGAAAAAATCCCCACTTTGTAAAGCATACACACAAATATACTCAAAAGAATTCTATCACTTATTGTCCAGGTAGGCTATCATTAATTCAAACACTAATTTAAAATCCCTTATTTAACAATACTACAAACTATTGTTTTAATTATTGCTATATAAAAATTCTGTAGTGATGTATATATAAGTATATTCTGTATTTTAATTTTTTTTTTTCTAAAGCACAGGCTTTTTCATATCTGCACTCCAATATGTTGTGCACAATCCTCAACTATTCATGCTATCTCATACTACTGACATACTTGATCACACATATGTTGAAAAGATAAATAATCACCAATACACATATTTCATGCTAAACCAGCACTCGCCAGCTGGTTCAGATTATCATCTCCACACATTGATTATATATATGTACAAAAACCAACGGATGAGTGCTGGTTTAGCATGAAATACAAATGTTACTGATTATTTATCTTTTCAACATATGTGTGATCAAGTGTGTCAGCAATATGAGATAGCATGGATAGTTGAGGGTCATGTAAAAGTCTGAGTTCAAACCCCTATATATTACATATTCTGTATTTTAAATATTATATTATTACTAATAAAACAAATTTATATAATTTATGAAAATCAGTATACATAAACTATAGAGAGTAAACGTAAAGTTTATTTTAGTTTTAGCAGAATTTGAATTTATAAAAAGAAAAAAGGGTTTTTGGTGAGATCGGAAAATGGGCAAATCTAACAAAGCTCTAGAATTAGGGATTTGGTTAATAGTAATCTCATTTGTAGTTTTGTGTATTTATCTGTAATTTTGCGAATTTTTGTTTATTTAGTAAAAGCAATATGTGAGTTAGTTATTTAAGTAGAATAAATGAGCCCAAGATAATATTAAAGATGTCACTGAGTGAAGTTACATCAATTTGCACTTTCTTCAGGTTGGGCCTGACTGGAATTAAAAGTTTCACAATTTTATGCCATATTTTTTTTATTAATGTTTTCTTTGTTTATAAAGTTAAACTGTAGAAAGATAAGATATTGGATTGAGACTATTTTTAGGTTGTTTACTTAAATTTTTTATTTTATAAATGAACAAATATTAGTTTGCTGATTTTTGAATTATAAATTGTTGATTTCTTTATTTTCTATTCTAAATCCAGCTTCAACTTCATTCAAGTTTTTTTTTTATTTTTTATGAAATATAAATAAATATGGCGGATTAAATAATTATAGAATAATTTTTAAATATGAACTTTTTCTACAGTATAGGCTTTTTCATACCTGCACTTATATATGTAATATATAGGGGGTTTGAACTCAGATTTTCACATGACCCTCAACCATCCATGCTATCTCATATCACTGATACACTTGATCACATACATGTCAAAAAGATATAAATAATCACCAATATATATATTGTGCTAAAACAGCACTTGGTCCAGATTATCATCTCCACATATATATATAATCAAAGCTCAGCTGGAGATGATAATCTGGACCAACTGATGAGTGCTGGTTTGGCACGAAATATTATATTGGTGATTATTTATCTTTTTGACATGTGTGTGATCAAATGTATCACTAGTATGAGATAGCATGGATGGTTGACGGTCATGTGAAAGTCTGAGTTCAAACCCATTATAATTTTTATTTTTTTATTATAAAAATAAGTGTATTATGTTTATTAAATGTTTGTCGTTCCACTCTATTTATCAAATTATTATACTTTTTACTTTAGTCAGTTGAGAATTGATCCAAGAATATTGTGTTATTAGATCCATCATTATTGTGTTAAATCAAATAGAACATTTACTAAACAAAAACTTGTTTCAAAAGCAAATATTTATACTTTAAGGTTCTTAAATTATAATCTTCTAGACTCTATATGCAATCGATTACATTTTAAAATTTAATAATGTGAAAAAATCATATGATTTATTTATTTATTTACAAATAATATTAAACAGTAGTCAACCATTTATGATAATATTCATAATATATGTATATATGAACATTTTCTTCCCAAATGAAAAGTTTAATAAATGCACTTTTACATCTCAATATTTAGTTTGTATCAAACTTTAGCAAGCATTTTGCTTCATTTAAATGTAAAACACACACTCATATTTGCATATGAATGTACGTGCAGCATTTTACATTTTTCAAAATAATCCTAAGGATTTTTAAATGACATCATTTATTTATTTTTGCATTTTTTCCAACATGTTATTAAACTGAAAAACAAATAAGTTTAATTGATCTACCAGCAAGATATTTTTTTTAACTCTGACAGAAAATCAATAGTATTAAACTTTTGCATTTTCTAAAACAATGCAAAATTAAATATGAATTAATCATTCGACTAAGAATCGGCTCCTCTATTAAGCTACAATCTTGCAGTTTAGATTATTATTATTTTTAATTATGAAAAAAAAACAACAACAAAATAATTACTTTGACGTTTCCATTCAGAAATAGCTGTGAATGGAAAATAGTGTAATGTATAATCATTAACTCTTGCACATCTATATCTTAAAACACAATGCAATTAGTAGTATACAAAACAGACATTCGATGTTTAGTATTATTAGTACAAATGTTGTTAAATACCAACAAATAGATATTGACTTATGATGAACACACGAATGACATTCCTTCAAATAAAGTCTCTTAATTATTTGTTGTCTGAAGACTTTTCAATAGTATAAACATTATTGGGATCTCTCTTTACGTATAGGTTTGATAAACACTGTAGCTAGAGGAAGTTTCTTACTGATTTCTAAAAATTGTCTTTACTAAAACTGTCTTCTTGGTTATTCAGTACAATTCTGTTTGTGTTAATCTAGGAAAATTTATTGACTGCAGAAACCATTATTGTTAAAGAATATCGAAGAAAGCAAAAACTATTAATGACTGCTGGTCTTTGCCCTTAGTTTATTAACTCATCTGCTCTATTATTGTAATCTTTATTTTTTCCATAATAAACTGCAATCTTACTTTTCAATTTGTTCTTTAACTTTCTTTAAAAAATATCTTCTAGCTTTCTCCATTTATGGGGAAATCAATATATCGAAAACTTATAATTTTTTCACTAATTCTGAATTTTCATTCGTTTTACAATCTTGCTTTTTTATTCTTATATAAATATAGAAATTTTATTATAGAATAATAAATACAAGTAAACGGATGATACAATCAGAAGGTAAGATCAATAAATTTGGATTACAATACTTTACAATGAAAAACAGGAATTACGCTCTCTGCCAATCGATGAAAACCAAACAAGGTTTGAACGTTCTAATACAAAGGAGAAGGAAAACGTTTTTTGATAACAGAACCTCGAGCTATATTTCAGTGATTTATAAGGTGAGCAATTCTAAAGTCCTTGTCCCTGGAGGGCAGAGTTTACTTAGGCAATACTAGTTCTGCAGGAGATATTTCTCTCATTTAGATAGGCAGGATTTTAGAAGTAATTCTTGATTTTCTAATTAAATATTCATCATATAAGTCGAAAATATAATGAATAGTATATTTATACATATAACTATTTTACTTTAATAAACATCAAAATAAACTATTTTACTAAATTAAATCCAATTTGTTTTAAAATAGTCATTTTAAAATATCTTAATTGTCTTAATAAATACAAAAATTTCTCCGTAGATTAAGTTTTTTCATTTGTTTTTATTTCTATAAATATTTACATAACAAATGTAAAATAAAATTCAGATTTTTCTTTATTATTTACAATTGATGGAAAATGGATAATCTTCACTTACAAACAGCCATTAGCAATATACAGAATTAACGCAAAGTTTATATTCTCAGAAAATTTCATAGAAAATAGAAATACTCTGGCGTACCCATTTACATTGAAGAATGAGATAGTCTGCATACTTTTCGTAAATGACTGCTAGATACTTGAAATCAAATCACATATTATAACATGGAATTATATCTCTATAAAAAATACTGATCTTTTTGGATTTGACTATCGGCTTTCTTTCATAAATGAGTGAAGCTGTAAGTTAGGTTAGTGTCCTTTACATTTAGCTATGACTGTTTGCTGGAAGGTGAATATTTCTTCATTACTGCGGCTAAGATAAAAATTTATACTAAGGCAAATAATTAAATCAGAAATCCACTAAAATCACAGAGGAAAAACTTAAGATGCTACTTTTTTGCGTAGTTAAACTTTTATTTTATCTTTATTTTTTAAAAAATAAAAAAGTATTTTTCTTTAATTCGTCTTTCTTAACTACATTTTCTTATTTTTTTATATAGTACAAAAGTAAATATATATTAGAAGAAAGGATGACTTTAAGCAATTTTTATTTTTATTTGAAAAATTTACAAATCTAATCAATCTAATATGTAATTTATGATTTTATTATATAATAACTGAAACACAGGCTTATTTATACCTGTGTCTATATATATATATATATATATAATATTAGGGTATGAGCACAGACTTTCACATGACCCACCACTTTCCACTCCATCTAATAACACTGATACACTTAAACACATATATGTTGAAAAGATAAATAATCACCAATATACATATTTCATGCTAAACCAACAATCATTTTATTATATGTAATTTCTGCGCGCATATATATATAATAATATTCTACAAGAGTTTTGATAATTAATAATTAACAAGGCGTTAAAATTTAAAAATTGTTAAGTTAGGTTTTTGACGCACTACACTTTTATTTAAGCCTGGCTTAGCAATTTTTAATTTTTAATGGGCATATTTTTGTGGAATATTACTTGGGATTAATTTACAGACTCTTGTGGAATACTGTTTTACATTTCAATACAGTTTAAATATTTAGTTATATATATATATATTGTAACGGAATAGCGTTACATAGGGTTTAAACCTAGGAACGTTAAAGATATATAAAAACAAATAAATGACATACAAAACTTTTAAAAACATCTTTTTTAAGAATAAACGAAACAGCCGTTTCTAAAGCAGATCGCAGCTATATAAATACTGTCAATTTATTGAACTAAAATTAAAAGAGTTTTTATTTTTTTAAGGAATTAAATTTATTATAATCATTATTTGTAGTTTTTTTTTTTATTTCGTTTTAAGAAAAAGAATGATCGAGAACAAATTAGAAATTTTTATTAAATCATTTTAAACAAAAAAGAAAAAAAGATAATAAATTAATTAATCTCAATAGTTAAAAGATCAACGACTAAGATATTTGAATGGGGCAATTATACATTAAAATTTAGAGAGTGAAACAATAACAATGTATTTGTAAGCTAGATAACAATCCAAATTTAGAAACAGAGGATAAAATAATCTATTTACTACTTAGACTTCTGCTCCACTAAAAAATATTAAAAAATAAAAACTAAATTAAATTCCCATCAAATGTCACGAAACTATAAATAAAGAGGACCCTAATAGCAAATAAGAACGAGACCATGAGCAGACAGAGATGGAGGAAAAATCAAGGGGGGGGAAGAAGAAGAAAAGCAAGAAGAAGAGAAATATAATGACAATATTAATTATTGATTAAGAGTTGGGGAAGGCAAAATAATTTGAATTTTAGGGAGAGTATTATTAATTTTTTGGGAGCTTCGATTAAGTACTTGGACTCTTAACCTAAACTTTGTGGATAGCAAAGTGTGACCAATGCGGACCGGCCGGTCTGGCTCAACCTGGGAAGAACCGGACCCCCGGACCAAGAATAAGAAGACATACCCCATATATTTATGCCGCCTACTTTGGGAGAATCAAACATGAAAAAAATCTACCATGAACACTAACCAACCGAACAACAAGACAACAAAATACCACATGTGTTACTAGACTCTCAAAGCGATAATTATTATTTTCTAAAAAATCTTTATTATCTCTTGATCGCTTGGATTTCAATTTATTAAATGTAGGGGAGGACTATTTTTATAATTTGAGGGTCTTTAATTTTGTTAAGATTTATATATTTATAGCGTTATTTGCATCATTCTAGTTAATGTTAGTTATGGTTAATTTATTCTGGGGGTATAGGGGCAAGAATTTTTTTTGTGCGCGTTGGAAAGGTGTGTGTTTGGCGGGGGTGGGGTGGATATGTGGGGGGGGCTAAGCCGCGCCGACGAACAAAAAGGGGGTATTTCCAAAACTTGAAACGGCGAAACGAAAGGAGCAGACGGCAAGGGAGGAAACTACTCTTTCCTAAAAAGAAAAACTACTGAACAAAAGAGAATCCGGTTAACTGAGATAACAATAATGTATTACAATTAAGTTACATAAACAATGACTATTAAAATAATATTGTTTTGATTAGGTCAAGATATATTACTAAGATATAGTATCTAATAAAACAATTTTTTAGCAATTAAATAAAAGAAAACTTATTAGAATAAGATATCATAACACTTATATTCAGCATAAATAACAGGGTTCCAACTATAATATTCGATTCATTTCAATAATAAATTTAACTTATAAAAACTTGCTCAAGATTATAAATAAACATGGTTCTATCAAAATAATAAATAAAATTATGAAACTCTTAACATGAGACGTTCAGTAAGGTGCACTGGCTTAAACATTGACAATACATCCCAAAAGATACATTCCCAATGGCATAAGAATATTACTTCGCCAAATTCACATAACAAAAATACTATGTAATATTCTCATGTCTTTACAAACACACATTTAATAATCCTAAATAAAATTTATAAAATTATTACAGAAATGATTCCTTTAATAAAAATACTAATTAGGTGTTGAACATTAACTAATAACTTTTTATTAATCATCTTTCAATAGAAAATTTTATAATTCTCCAAAATAATAATCATAATAATCTCTGGTTAATTTCTAACAAACTAACAACAAAATAAATAAATTAATTAACACCCTGTTGTTAAATATGATGAGGGATTTTACATGATATCTAACTACTCTTACAAAATAAATATAACAATAAGCAACTCAAATAACTTAATGACTCTCAATATTAAATCTACTTAATAATTAAAATTTAATAATAATAATAATAAAAATTTTAAGTAAACATTGTACAATCTTTCTTTGTTTAATGTAGCATTCCAAAAAAAATATAATGTATTTTAATATTGTGGCAATTTCAAGTATACCTCTCCTTGGTGTTGTATCAATTTAAAAATAGTTACTAATGATCATATCTTCTATGATGATAATAATAATAGTAATATACCTGGTTACTTAATCAAATATAATAGAAATAATATTTAAATAATCTTAAGCATCATGTTCAAATAAGTAATATTTTAAATTATTAATTTCTGTGGATCATGCATGTAGAATAAAAAACCAAATAAGTAACATGCAGATAAATCATAACATGACTAAGAAGTTAAAAAAAAAAGTTAAGAAATTTATTTACAAATTAACAATAAATTTATAACATAATATAAAAAATATATTTACAAAAGTCCCATATAACTATTTAAGTTAAATAGCTGGATTTAAAGACATTTTCATGTCCAAAAATTTCAGAGTTTCTACTTAAATATTACATAAGAAATAAATGCTGGGTTTTGAGTTGATATTTTAGATCTAGTATCTGAATATTCTAGCTCTCCACTGACGTGAGCCTTAATCTTGAAACCAGTTGGTCTGGAGATGGGAGTGTTCTGGATAGAGATTTTAAATATTTTCTCATACCATCCTTATTAATTAAGAGCTTGTTTGAGCTATTGGTATGCTCTCTGTATTGCATTTTTGTAAATACAAGCTTATAAAAGTAATGTCATGTTATATATGACTTGCTTTTTTGATTATTTACAAAGATAAAATAAGAATTAACATTATTTAACATAAAAAAAATTTACAATAAATCTTAGCAATAAATACAAGAAAATAAAAATAGCCTTCATTCCAGCTATTTCAAAATAAAATAAAATGAAACTTACAACAATCAAGATAATATATAATCTTCATTCAGTAAAATAGTATTCCATCATTTGTATTGGGAAGAGTTACAATAAATTTCCCAATTTCTAAAAAACAACAACTTAATAATATACTTATTCTACTATAAAATATATTTATTATAATGTAAATGCATCAATATATGTTTATATTTTAAAATATATCTCTTAATAAAGTCTAACAAATAAAATATTAAAAGAAAAATTAGTAAAGACTTTCTTTGCAATTTAGCAAAATATCCTGATATTTGAATATCAGAAAATTTTAAATAAAAAATATAAATATTTCTCTCTATGCAAAAAAAAAAATAATAATAATAATTATTATGCAAAAATATTTAAGAAGTAATTTTATAACCTTTTGTAAATGAAATGGGTTTGAATTATCTATAATAAATTTTTTTAAGAACTATCCATAAGTTATATTGTTTGACATTTGTATTACTTTTTGTTTTTTATACTTTTACATTCATTATATTATTCACAATTATTTTCACTATTCTCACTTTCATTTTATTTGGATATGCATCTGTTTAAGCTAAGTAGTCTCTAATATTTGTATGGGTATTAATTCTTCTTCTCTTATAGTATATACTATGACAATCATCAAACATCTCAATACCATTTGGAAAAGAAATCTCTATATACTACATCTTACCCTCTCACAAAATTATCTACTTCAAACAGTTTAGTCATTACTTTGTCAATTTATAAAATTATCTTCTATGATTATTCCTGTGGTGATATATAGCAATTAAAGTGTAGGGTATGGAATAATAACAATAATGTTTCAAAAGAGTAAGATAATATCATCATGGATACAATGAAAATCATAATAAATAATAGGTCCATACTCATCAGGCACCTAAGATTCAAGTCATTCTCTATTATAGCACTTATTGACATTAAGTAAATGCAACAGTACATGGAAAGAGATATACAGCCCTATGTTATCTGTATATTTTAATAACTTTAAAATATAGAAATATAATTCACACACAACTCTTTTCAACATATCCTAACACCTAGGATTTCATATAAATATTAATCTCCCGATCACCATCCTATATCTCCTACACTATCATAAAATATACAAACAGCATTCTAAAATAACTTCCAAAACAGAATATTAAAAAAACAACAAAGATCTAAATTAATTTAAAGATGTTTTTTAAAAGTTTTCATGTACAAATGATCTTGATAAACAACATCAGTACTATCATTTTATTTATTTATTATAATATAATTTAGAGAACAATTTTATGTTTTTTTCTGTATTTCAACAGATAACATTCATAAAATAACATATTAATAATTTAACGATGTTATATAATATACACACATTCAAGCATTCACATTAAAATAAATACTTAAAATATCCTTAGATGTTTTCAAACATTTGTCAGCTCTTATCAATTCTTTCATAAATTTACACACAATAATTTTATAAGTGGTTCATTCCACTTTTACATATTAAATTCAAGCAATGTGAAATATTAAGCTTAAAATATTATTTAGGATACATCTTTTCTTAAATAAAATAAAATAAACAAAATTATTAAGGAAAATGTAATCTAAATAACAATAATAAAGATACCAATGATCTCATTATATTGCTAGATCATTTACGTCAATCACCTTTTTAAAAACATCCATTAAAAAAACCCAATTACAATTGAAATTTGCCTTGTTCAGAAAATTACTTTCTAAATACCTATTTGATTTTTTAAACATAATAATAAAGTTAGTCTATTTTAAAATTAAATTTAAAATATGATAACAAGTTAGTTTTAAAATAAATAATTGTAATCTTTTAAATACTAATGTTAAACTTAATACTAAAAAAAAAATAATCATAATAATAAAGTTTAAAGTTATGAAAAAACTTTTCCCTCCTGCTCATAAGTTGAATCACTGTGTGGAATATTGCACCATTGCCTGGTTATAGTGGAACACATTGTGCAATATTATATTTTTATCTTGGCACCATATAAAGAAATGTACAAATAATAACGATAAAATCCCCCAAAAAATCCAACAGAATCCAGGGAAAATACTAGTATCCTGTAAGATAAAATATTTATTTCAGTCTTTTCTGAAAATTTTATCCAGGAATTTAATATCTTCATGGAATAATAATTCAGAATCCATTTTGTGAAAATATTTGCTTACATATGTTTTCAGTCATTGTGTAGAGTAGATAGATTGCAGTAAATACAACGTAAGCAATATTTGTATTTTCCATCAGTCACAAATATTAATAGCAAACATTATGTAATATAAATTATTTATTTAATACATTCATCAGAAGACATAGAGTTGTGATTTAAAATAAATATTTCTTTCTTTAAAAAATGATTTTTTTTAATCCTTTGAAACATATATCCTATCACTGGATATTTTTCATTTCCAGATAAATTATGTTAAAATATAATTTTTGCTATTGATTTATTTAATAGCAATTCTTTTTAAAAGTGTAAAAGACATTCAAAGGTCATCTTTTTTAATTTGTCTTTAAATCCATCATTCTTAAAGCATAAGTTCATTTTGATTTTTTTAAAGAAAAATCAAATGTGGATTATTACTAACAATTATATACTAAAAACAGACATTCATCATATCATAAGATATTTTAAGTTCAGTTTTAAAACATAGTTGCAGAGTTTTAATTTTCTTCTTTTTCTTTCAAATTTAATATTACAAATAAGATTTTTAGTGAATATCCAGTTACTCTTAAATAATTTTAATGAATTAGCTGTGTTGCAATGTGATAAGGTCATTTCAGATAAATGGACACTCATTCCAAACATACTATTTCTAAAAATTACAAAGTTCTTATGTAAATCCTCTTCAGTTTTGTTGCAGTAATTTTCTTGATATTTGGTATTCATTTCCACAATAATTAATTAGCCACTATCATGTTCCATAGAATTATTGAAGTCCTAAATTAAGTTTCAAGTAGACAAACTGAGAGGAAATTTGATGTTTAGTGATTCATTATTTAAGTAGTTATTTCAATTATATTTTTCAAAACACTTGCAAGAAAAATAATAATAATTTAAAAGAAATTACTACTGTCACAATATAAAAAAATATATAACTATAAATTTCAAAACTAAATCTATCTCAATCCAAATCTGTAAATCACTAAGAACTACTGAAAAAGTGTAAAATCTGTCTAGATTGGTTGCAACCTCTCTTTTATACTAGTCTTAATCCAATGATATCATTGGTCAATACTACTTGTACAAATCTTCTAATTTACATAAATACATCAATACGATTTTTAAAATTAAGTTATAAAACTATGAGTCATAATATTAAAGATCAAAATTACTTAATACCTTAAATATCAAATATTTTTATCTAAAAAAATTAAATATTCTTGTTAAAACAATTTTTAATATTTTAATAACCTAAAATTGACTTAAAATAAAGTATTACACCTAAATATAATAATAATAATTTTAATTATTATTTTTCCAACATTATCTCTAAACTGAATATTTGCTACACTTTATTATGCATCAAATTTTATTAATAAGTTAAAACAAATGTTTTCTTTTCCTAACTTTCTGAAAGCACACCTATTAACACAATCACCTAATCATGTGATACTTTTAGCACATTTAAAATAATATTAAATTCATTTATCATTTTAAATAATATTTTAAACAAAATAATTATCTTAAACATATAATATAAAATATTTGTTACTATAATTAAACTATTCTATCATTATGGTATCTACTAAATATAATAAATTAAAATTAGTACTATATTTTACATGATTTATTGTATCACTTTATATTTAATTCATCTTACAATAAGTTCAATCTAATATATTTTTATAAGCTCCTATCTACTGAGTTTGAACCCCTACTACCTAAAAGTAGAACATATTTAAGAAATGCGATTTTCAATTTTGTTATAACTCATCTACAATTCATTATTCAAAGGTTGGGGCAATTTCTATCCATTTTATAAAACTTTGTAAATAGCAAATGTTGCAATGCAAAGCACATATGTATAATAATCAACAATTGTAGTACATGCAGCTAAGTACCAATGTTCAGCATATCACTCATTACACCAGTGTCATATATAATGGGAATAACTTCTAATCAACTTAAAACATGGTGGAACAGTAAATGTTATTTATCAAGAAATCTATGTTATAGTTAAAGAATATTTAAAAAACAAATAGGTATATCTTTATAACACACACATACACACACACACACATACACACACACACACACACACACATATATATATATATATATTGGACTACCAATATGGTGTGAAGATCCAGTATTTGAAGGCTTTAGTTTAAGTGATGAATAAAAATTGCTTTGCAAAGTAGATATAATGTAAGACAGAGTAGTTTTGAGTTTCTTTAGTATAATATTTTATTTATACAAAGTTAAATAATCATTAAATATCTCATTATGATCTCTTCAAGTGTCACTCTTAAAGAAACCATAAAGAAAAAAAAACATTACTAATCAGATTCCCAAATTTCCAGATGGATAGAGTTGAACCAATTGTCCTTTATCTAAGAAGAGAAAAATGTTCATTTATCAACCAACATTGGATGGCTATTTCAGTTTTACCATAGACTACCTATTTGAAAATGAATATTAAAAACAGATTTTAGTTTCTACTAGTCTGAATTAGAACCTACATTGGCTTGGCATATAGAAGTGTGAACCATAACATTATTCCATTATGAAACACACACACATACATATATATTCTACATTTAAATAATTGCTACTGAAAAATAAATAGCTATTTATTTATGTATTCACCCTCATTTATAAATGATATTTTATTATTAAAATTAATTATTTCATCTATGACTGAATTGCCTATTAAAGGAAAAAAAGATCTAACAAGATAATTTTTTTTAATAGCCACTTTTTTCATGTCTGTAATGGCAGTCGTTATTGCTATAAGAATGTTCCTATAGTAGAGTAGCACATAAATGCAATGCTGACTAAAATGTTTGACCCATAAATAATAGGTTTAATTTTTTCAGAAGTATAATAGTCACTGTTTGAGATATTGGTTGGATTTTCTGTACTTATATAAAAAAAAACCTGCAATGACAAAATTTTCCATAAAATGTAATTATGTTAGTCAAAAGTACAAAGATGTATGATTCAGATCTAAGTTTTTTTGTGTTTATTTTAAAAAGAGGGAATATTACACATATTGAAAAAACTATGATCTATTAATTAAATGGAAGATTAAAATAATTCGATTTTATCAAAAAAATTAATTGTTAATACTTAAACTTCATCTATTGAAAGATTCTATGTCCAGTGACCACTAAAAAATTATCAACAAAGCCTTCTTGTCAACCATAAAATATGATAATACTGCCATGATTTGAGTAACTGTAATGTAGTATTTTCCCAGCTTATTATTATTTTGAAACTAGCATAATAAATGTTTTACTGTTTCAACATTGTTTTAATTTTCATGCAATTTGTAATCACTAAACTATCAATTTAAATGAAAAACTCCAAGTTTTATTTTTACATTTCTTGCAGATTATTTTAAAATTAATTTCTAAAAAAAAAAAAAATTGTAATGCATGGGAAAATGTTTCATTTTTATGTTTTATTATCTGTTCTATATTTAACTATTTAAGAATCTATATTTTAGAAGAGATGATAATAGATAGACAATTGAAATCTTAAACTGGATTCCAAGAGATTGCAAAAGACCCAGAAATAAGAAAGTTTGCAGGAGTGATATGGAGAAGAGAAGCTAAAGATTGGAGAAGATGGTTTGAACTTCAGCTCCTATTATTTCACTTTTTATAATAATATTTACTTAGATGTAATAATTCGAAAATACACTATTGGATTGGTACAACTTATAAAATACAATATAACAATTTGTCAACTGCTAAAACAGAGAACCACTAATATAAATAAAATAACTACTGTCAAGCGATTAGTTGTTCCTGGCCAATGCAATGAAATATTGAATTTATCGATTAGGAAAAATAGGAGTTTTTAACTGCCTTAATAAGAACTGGTAGGAGTTGAAAGCACTTGGCAATAGTTATTTTAGTTATATTAATGATTTTTTGTTTTAGCAATTGAAGAATTGTTATATTGTATTTTACTATTGGATTGGGTAAATTCTATTCTATAAGATAAGCTCTCTTTAGGGATGAAGTCCCCCTTCCTCCCCTCTCTCTCTCTATATATATATATATAATCAAAATTACCTCAAATTCACAACTCAACCAGGCTATGCAAAGAAAACAAACTATAAAACACAATCAATGGTTTTATTTCTACAAGCAGATTTCTCAAGTGAGTCAGTTGAGAAGTCTGCTTGTAGTGTAAAAATCATTGGTTGTGTTTTAGAGCTTATTTTCTTTGGCTAGTCTAGTTGAGTTATAAATTTGGGATAATTTTAATTATTTTATTGACTAGTTTAGCTTTAGGCTTTTAATCTTTACATTTTAATAATATATATAATTCTATAAAAGTTTATAATCCGATTTTCTGCACTAACTGTCATTTAGTAAATGTTGAAACATTTAATAGCAGACTAGGTTTGTTTTATATTAAGCGCTAGTAAAAAGACTACTTTAAATGTCTAATACTTCAAAAATAAATTAAAAAAATTCCCATTTCTAACAATGACCCGGATTGCTTAGAACTGAAAAATCACATACTATTGTTAAAGTTGCAGTCATAAACATTGACAACAATAAAACATCTGTAGAAGTTAAAGCTAGCTCTTGCAATGCTGCAGATTTATATGCAACAAGACAACTAAATAATAAACTATTTTAAAAAATGTTGTTGGAATAAAAGAAAAACCCCTGCATCTAATAAATTTATTATACAAAAAGATTACGAAATCTCAGATTAAAGATACTCAATCCTATACAAATACTATTAAGATAAATAATAAAATTATAACAAAAAAATAAATTAGAATAATAATATTGATTTTTTTAAATATTAATAATAAATAAAAAGTTAATTTCATTCAAATAAATCAAATCTACATTCTAGTATAAAAATTGATTCCCAGAAATATTGAAACATTACAAAAATAATAATAATAATTCAACAACTATATTTGTTTTGAAGTTTTTCTCCAAATTCTATAATGGAAAAATATATCTAATTACTATTACATATTTAAATGCCTCAAATATGAACTTTCCAACTAATGAATTTTATAATTATTTAACAGAAAAAAAGTTATGCACAATAATTTTTCATGTTTAAAATTACCCTAGCAATAGATATATAGTATTGGAATTCAAAACATTATGCAAAAAACACTTTTTGAAAACATGCATTTTATAACTGATAAAATTATATTATATAAAAGATAAAAATGAAAAGCATGATAAAAATAGTCATGTGAATTTTGCTTCTCAGAATTTGCAAAAAATATTACATGGTTATATAAATAATATTATTTTTATAAAGCGCAGTCAATATTGAAATAAATGAGAGAGTGCAAATCTCTCAAGCGCTTGAGAGATTTGCACTCTCATTTATTTCAATATTGACTGCGCTTTATAAAAATAATATTATTTACATATATTGCTGCAAATTTATAACATCGAAAAACTACTGCGTAGTGAATCGAAAGATTTCACGCTGTATGTTTATAATTTGAACTCAGTGAATTAAGTGTGATGATATTTAAGATTCACACTTTCAAATATAAGTACTTTGGACTGGCTTGGATATATATTAAGACAAGTAAAGAAGAGAGTGGAACCACTTTTTTCTTATTAAATTCTCTGTCCCAGTGCTTAAGATTTGATTGGCTGGTTGTAGTCATAAGCGTTTGAGAGATTTGCACTCTCTCATTTATTACATGGTTATAGTAAAGTTGGAAATACTAAGTATCCATTAAAAAAGAGCTTTACTAGCAGTTCTTAAAGTGCACCCAGTGGATATATCTACTTTGCCTGCACAGATTTATAATAACTTTCAGAAACATAGTCTCATAGTGGTTTTTTTGCAAGGTATGAACACATTTTATAAAAGATTTGTGGATTGATTTTGTAAACATTGTGGATTTAAAAACTATACAAATCATCAATGCTCAGAACTTGTGCTGCAGTCAGTGGATAAACAAGATGATCAGCATGTCTTTCAAAAGAAAAATATAAATTCTGATATATTTATCCAATTAGAATGACATATGTGTGGAATGTAGTAATACATAGTGTTAGGAATATTTCATTTTCAGAAGAATATTGTTATGTGAATAAAGAAAAAGTAAGAAAAAAGTAAAAGTAAAAAACAAAACAAAAAATAATACATCATTTTAAAGATCTTGATACATTTGGTGAATAAAATATAATCATGATTAATTTAAAATGTAGTATTGCAATTGATTAGACAATCCTAAAACAGTGACACAATTTTAAGTCAAAAGATGGAAACTTATCATAGTGAAATTGATACATACACATTTCCAACCTATGAAAAAACAAACAAGACTATGAAGAGAACCTTGACATAATATATTAAAAACCAGAACAACTTTTAAATAAAAATGATTAATACAATTTAAATTGAATGTTTAATTTAAATTTTATACTTGAAGAAAAAATCGTTTGAGGAAGTATATATATATATATTTAAAAATAATATGATGTTTAATCTTACTGTCGTATGGTGTAGTTGACATAACTTTTATAGTTATTTCAAATATTCTGAAATACAGAAAGATTTTATAATTATTTTATAGTTTGTATAAGATACAATTTTTTTCTTTTATTTTTATTTCACAACACATATAAATGAATTTATTATGTATTATAGAAATAAACATTAGAAGAGTCATCTCTATACAAACCACTTTTGCATTTTAGCAATTAGATAGTTGAATTTTCTCCTCATATAATGGTTTCTACAGAATCAAAATATTCTGTAAATCTCACTTATTAACGTTCAGCAATTTTTATATAAATCTGAATACTGCCATTTTTCATCAAATGTTCTGGATGCAGCTGGAGTTGGAATATTAATTCACCATAAATATTATTTCAAATATTCAAAATTATTTATGATAATCATCAATTTATGATAATCATCACTGATTATGATTACTCTGATTAATCCATCTTTACAATAAATATTATACTATTTCATTTATATAATAAAACTTTCATAATAGCTCAATTGCTAGTTACAAATCCGTATCCAAAAACAAATAATTAGTGACTTAAATATGCCATATGCTCTCTCTATCAGAAAAATACTTACATATGAGTTAACAAACATTTAATGATTCCTGAGGAATTCTTCTCTAATAATATTCTGTTCTTCTATAATAAAGCATTAATCTTTAATTGATCTTTGTTTTTATTCACCTGAATTATATTTTCTTATGACTCTCTCTTTTAAATGTTTTTTGAAACTAAATATGCAAATAAAACTTGTATTCCCTATCAATCATTCAATACAATTACATTTGAAATCAGTCATCACAAAAAACAGTGATATTAAAAATTTACATATACTTTAGGAAAATTGACATATCATCTTTGGAATCTACTGAAGCATGGTTTTCTTATATTAATATTATATCACCAATAATCAGTCATTATACTCATGTCAATAAACTGCCTGTTAAACATGTAAAAGATATTGGTACAATACATGCTAAACTTAAAAGCACCTCATGTGATTTTTGTATCAATAAAATCAATCATAGCTCTTAAGCTGAAATATAAACTAATGTTCACTAAATATTTATCAATTAAAAAAAGAAAAAAAAAATATCTTGCTAAAGCTCATGATTGATTTAAAGGATATATTCAATGGTCAATCAGTCATAAATCAAGAAAAACTGTACCTTCATCAGTTTTTAAAAAACTAAAAATAATAGTTAGAGAAAATATGTTGCATCATATGTTTTTCATGTTAAGACCTGACTATGAAAGCATAGCCTTGATGCACTTTTACCATATAATTTTGATACTAACAATAGCTATCGTAGTATTACTAGTCTTGAAATATTACAAAAAAATAAATCCATTCCAGAAAGAATACATCCAGGATTGCATACTATTGCAAAATTTCTTCTAACATATTTATCTAATTTCACTTTTTCTATCATGCATAATATGTTGACATGTCTTTAAAAACAAATTTATTATATTGATCAGCTATATTCTGTGCTCATGATATAATTTCTTTAAAAAAACATTCTTTCACCATTACTGAAAAATCTGAGACTGATTTAAAATTAAGAAATTATTATAAAAAATAAAATCCAGGATTTTATATTATATAAGCACTTAACAAGCTTTGCAGAATATTCCAAACTCCAGCCTGGTTTTGGCTTCCTCAGTGAGGTGTTAGGATATTCAAGCATTAGAATAAAAGTACCAGGACAAGCTCAGCACTTTATCTAATGGATAACTATTAAGCAGAAAATCTGAATTTTCAGACACCCATAGGTCTTCCAATCCACCTATCAAACTTAAATAGCTATATGGGACTGAACTAAGTTCAGATTACCATATATTAATAGCTTTAACAATATAATATAATATCTAGGATGATGTGGTTACTTTATTTAAAATATGAAATTTGTCAAAGTAGGAAGGCAGCTCCTATTGCTGTTCAGTTACACAAAGAAGTAACATTTTAATATGTGTTCATTGAAAAACCTCTCAAAATATTAATACATTGGCTAACTTGTCACTCTTAAATACTTTGTTTTTTATTAATTACATTAATCTCCTTTTATTAGAAATAAAAGCTAAATTATCTGGCATATTTGTCCCTTTCATCAATACAACCAAAAAAAAACACCTTACACATAAAGATAATTTAAATGTTTTTTTCTATTTAAGAGTTTTCTTCCCTTTTTTCCAATTCTTGAACAGTTCTGTTAATTCTTATTTAATTTTTAATAAAGAAAACTCATCTATTCAATGAATCTTTACAGAAAAAATATTGAATCTAATTGTAAAGTTTCTTCTATGAGCTTTCTGGGTTTCTCTCTTAGTAAAAAATATAACGATATGGGATTAACAATTCAAAATCAGATTTTAGATTCGTATAAAAAATATTTCACTCTATCCTTAAAATTTATCTTTATTTACATGCAAAATATTTTTATTTAGCATACTAGCATTGTCTAAAATCAAATACTATGTTGCAGTTATAAAATACACTAATTCATGCAAAAATAAAATTAATTTAATATATATAAAACTAATTTGGGGAAAAAATAGTTTTTATTAATATTAAAAACATGCAAAAACATTCAAAGTACAATGATTTGTCTCTATTTTATATTATGATCTGCTATATAATTGTATTACAATCTTTTGTACATAGAGAGCTATTAATTCCTTCTCCTAGCACATTTCTTTCACACTCACAGATACACAAGCACAAATTAAAAACAAATATATAAGAAAATCTTTTGATAATATTTTCAGACATATAAAGTAACTAACTATTCATCCATTTTTTAATAAGATCTTTTATTGAGTAGTCTAAAAGATCATTAAGAAAACAAATTAACAGATATCTCAATCATCACTCATTATAATAAACAGATTCATTATGTAAACATATAAATATTGGCACTTGGAACTTAAATATTTTTAATTTTTTAATTAAATATTATTTTCAAAGCTTTGCCAATGAAAATATTCATAGCTAATACAATGATATATACAAATATTGAGGCAATATGTGGATTGGGTGGAGAGAGAAAAAAACAATACATTTTTTTTATATATGTACAACCTTCCAAATCTATCAACAACTAATAGCAAAAATCATTAGCTCTCAAATTTCTACAATCTTATTATACAAAATATTAAAAAAAAAAATTTAATTAAATTATAGTTGGTACCTATCTCATTTTCACTCTTTGATTTTTGAGATGTCATTTTGTTTTTAATTGGACATCATAAAAGCTAAAATCTATTTTTCTAAAATTATTATATAGGGTATATGAGCACAGACTTTCACAATCACCAATATAAACGTGTTTTATGCAAAACCAGCAATCACCTGTTGGTCCAGACTATCATCTCTACACATATATGCAACAAGGGCTCAGACATACATTAAGATAGCCAATCTTCATACTTTAATGGACAATCTTCAATCCACTCCACACATAAATTATTGAAAGTTAAGGCAAAAGATCAGACCCTTACGCCTGCTGATATTTTTGCAGTTATTTGGAGTCTGATCTTTTTATCCACACCACTGTGAAAACAAGATTTTTACGTTGCAAAATATTAATCATATGTATATATTAATGTAATTAATATACTAATGTGATTTATTAATAGAAACACGTAAAAGATTTGCTCATATAATATAAATTCTTTATTTCATATTAAATCATTTTCACACAATAATAAAATTATACAAAGGATTTAATATAGTTGCTTTTAAAATTATTATTACTCCTATTAGTAATCATAATAATAATAGTAATAGCAGTAGATATAATAATAATAGTAATCAATAACAACCATGGAATAATTAAAATATACCCCCCCCCATATAATATGTAAACAAATAAGATTTTCTCTTTACTGAAAGTGACTATTTGGTTTCTCATTGAGGAAACAAGTGACACAGATTTCTAATATTCATTTCATATTCATATTGTAGAAGCTGTTACTACCATATGACTATTTACATGATAAATAATCATGGATAGGTTATTCACTAACCTATGGTAGCCATCATGGTCATCTAATTAAGTTTTAAATCAAGATAATACCAAAATTTGTTTTCTCAAATGCTTATTAATTCTTAACTAAAACGTCAGTTAGGTTTTTTTGGAAACAATAAAAATTATTACATATATGGTTTTCCTTTTTATATTTACAATTATGCCTAACAAAAATACATATAATATCCATTTCTTAGATCCTGTAATATCATTACTTAAAAAAAAATTGTTGTCTGAAATCAAAGGGTCCTAAGAATTGTTTAGCTAGATATCCATTCATTAATGACTTTTAATTTACTATCCATAATCACAGATCATTTTTAAGAGAATGAAAACTACACACATTGGAAAACTTCTATTATTAAATGAAATATTATTAGATTTTGTGAAGTAAAAAAAAAAATTAAGAGATAATTCATTAGAAAAGTAGTCATATATTTGATCATAAAAACACAAATATTAAAAGCATAAATGGAATAGGATTTATATAAAATATGAAAGTAGAATATTATGGAGGTTTAGAATATATCCAACAGATTGATAAGATTAATTATTTCATCTTGTGTAAAGATATTAAATGTAGATCATTTATGTTTATGCTGATCAACCTTTTGTGTATGTGTGTGTGTGTATGATAAAAAGGGGATTTTTTTTATACAGATGTGCAAAAGATTTTTGGTCAGACCAAATTACATTTTAAAAGTATTAAGGAAAAAAATGAAAAATAAAAATTCTGATAAAATTTGATTATAGAGACAAAACTAAAAGTGAACTTGGGTTTGTGGAATTTTAAAAAAATCTGTATATTAAGAATTATTTTTATGAAAGATTTCCAAAATTGAAATTTACATTAAGGCAATTTATATGTAGGCAAAGCAGAGGTGAATTATGTTTAAACTTACATAAAAAATATATTTCAAGATTATAAAGAGCTTAAAAGATTTAACACAGGAAGTGATGATCAATTAGTAAGACATAATATATATGCTAATGCAAATGTAAGGAGACAAAATGTATTACAAAAATGGTAGGAACAGTTGGTGTCCATAATTTTGAGAAACATTCTAGTGAATTCAAACTAATTGTTCCTTGTGAATGATTAATAGAATCTTAAAGACATTGAAATGGTTTATATATGAATAAAATCAATAAGAACAAAGAATATCTACACAGATAGTTGGTACAAAAAGATTCACAAATAACTTTTCAATAAAAACAAGAGAAGATAACAAGAATGAAAGAAATATGAAAATATTTAAAAATGAATCATTAAAAAAAACTGGATGTCTGAAATTATGCAAAATCATATAAAATAAAGTTAATAATTACTGAAGATGTAAGGTAAGCAATGGAAGAAAACAGAAGTCTTAAAATATAAAGTTAATATCTTGGCATTTGAAATAAAGATGTTTCAGTAATAAAAGAAAGCATTATTATTAAAAAAAAAGACATCATAAAATAAGGGAAGAATTATGCAAAAAGATAAATAGTAAGAAAAAACAAAAACAAAATAGTCCCTACAATTACAGAATCTAAAATTTCAATTTCTGAAATATAGAACTAGAGAGATTGATGGGAAAGACTAATGCAAAATGTCTAAATGATAAAGATATACTAATTAATTGGAAAAAATAAGAGTGATTTTAATATTTTGAAAGATGAAAGGCAGTTTCATATCAAATCTTTGCTAAGATTATTACAAATCATCTGCAAATATGTTGGATTTAAATGTAGTTAAAATACAGTAGGTCAAATCCAAATATTAAAAGAAGTTACAGATGATTACCAATGAGTATGAGTTGAGATTTATCATGAAAAAAATTAAGTTCCAGATGCATTGTGGCATCTATTGAGTCTGTAAAATATCAAACCTACAATATTATTAAATTCTAAAAATATTTATCAAAATACAACACAAGATTTCATATGATATGACATTGCTAAAGATGATTTAATCTTTCCAAAACATATCAGAATTTTTCAGAATCTTTTGTGTAGAATAAAATAAAAAGTTACATGAATCAGATAAATGGAAATTACTTTAAACATTTATTCTAGTTTGCTTGCGTTTGTAACATAATTGTTCTCAAAGCTGTGTATTGTTATCAAATAGATAAGTAAGAATGAATGAACTTAGTGCTTTCAAAGAGTCCAGCCTTCATAATCATAGCTTAACTGATAATAAGGTTAATAATATGCAAATTTATGCTGATTATACTAGACATTGCATTTCCTTAATAAAGCATAACATAGGTCTTTCCTGTTTATGGCATCTTTGTCTCTGAAGAAGGCTTTCTTGACTTTCTTTTGAGGTCATGTCTCTCTTTGCACATGATTGTGGCATTGTCTGAAATACATTCATGTGATTTGTGTTTTGTGCTGAAAGAAAACTGAATAGATGGAAGGTTAATTGAGAGCTCTATTGTATGAGTATTTGTATTGTACCAATCACATAGTCAAAGATGCTCTGCTTTCCCCATAGTATGAGCCTTGCAGTTATTGTTGGATCAAGCAATATTGTATACTGTATGGGGGGATCTGTAAAAGTGGAATTTGAATTTAGTGTTGTTGGAGTTTGGGTGTGTGTGTGTGTGGAAGCAAAGCTTATATCTGTTATTGAGGAAAGAATGTAATTTATTATGTAAATTGGAGACATATGGTAGCAATAATCTAGGTTTATCTTGTTTGATGTGGGGGTTAAACTGTTTATTCTGAAAGTGTAAGATTCTTTTTATCAATGATGGATTGCCTGAATCCCAAATTCAGTAAATCATCTCTGTATTTAGTTAAATTTGCTTTGGTGTCTGCCTCAACTCTATATAACAGCATGCTTCTGTGCAAAAAGATAATAATCCAGATAATTTATGCTCAGTTGTTGTATTAGACTGAGGGCATGTGTAGCACCTGATTTCCAATGGTTTGGTGGCCATGCTGTAATGGCAATGATGGTTTTCTCTTTGTATGTTAACATCCAGATATTTAACTTGCTGAAGTGAATCTTCAATTGTGACATTTACAACTAGCGCTGTGCTGGTTTCCAATTCAACTTTGATTTGTGGGATGACCTATGGGGTGATGGCGATGAATAGGTCATCCACATATCTGGTATATATTAGTAAGCATACAGGGTTTAACAGGTATGATCTTTTTGTCAGGAAGATGCTGGTGATTATGATATTTAGTGATAAGCCCATCAGCCAGACTTGCTCCATGGAGAACCACTGATTTCTAAAGAATGCCACAATATTGCTGTTCAATCATCATAGAAACTCATGAATGAAGTCTACTTGAGGTTTGGGGTGTTTTTTTGTGCCATAAGTTCATCTCTGACACTTTAGATTGATGTCTCTATTGATGGAGCCATATAGTTCAGCACCAGAAGACAATCTACCATGAGTGCATTCCAGACAACCCCACAATCATGTGCAAAGAAAGACATGATCTCAAAAGAAAAGTCGAGGAAGCCTTCTTCAGAGACAAAGATGCCATAAACAGGAAAGACACATGCTATATTTTATCAAAAAAAATGGAATGTCTAGCACAATCAGCATAAATTTGCATATTGTCAATTTTATTAGCAGTTAAGCTATGATTATGAAGGCGGGACCCTTCAAAAGTGCTAAGCTTGTTCGTTCTTATTTATCTATTTGATAACAATACACAGCTTTGAGGACAATTGTTCTACACACCCAAGCAAACTAGAACATACATATTTCCCTAAAGAAAAAAAATTATTTAATTTAAGCATTTATATATTGAATATGATGTAAAAATTATTTGCAAATGGTGCTTCAGAGCTTCACAAAATGTTATGATAGCTACCAGAAAAGTAAAAAAAAAAATAGAATTAAAATTACGAATAAAATCAATATTTAATTAATACATATAATAGCATTACAGATCACCTCAATTATAAACTTAAATTTGGATTGAATGCTTTTAGTAGAAAGAACTTAATATTAAAATAAATAATTTTTATGTGTTTCAAAAGATGTTTTAAATAAATATATTTTACTAGTGCTAATAGAATAGCAATACAGAGATCAAATCATACATCAAAACATAGAGAGATTTATGTTGGAAGTAATTAGAAGGAATCAAAAGTGGAATATACGGCTAAAAAATAAAACAAATGAGCTGATATAAAGTTGGGTTGAATATTTTACTAGACAAGATGAAAATAGATTGACAACTAATGTTGTAAATTGTAGTCTTAATTTTTTCAAAAGTTTTAAAAATATATCAAATATAAGATGGATAAATGAAATATAAAAGTTCATCACAGATCAGAAAAGCTTCATTAAATTTGAAGAGTACTTCACATTCCACAGTTTTATAATAATTACAAATGGTAATAATGATAAAGTATATATATATATATAGAATATTTGAAAACATTAGCAATCTAGAAAAAAATTAAAAGACTTAACAAAAAACTTTGATTGTTAAAGTAAGCAAAACTAGTGTCACCATAATATCAATAGTAGAACATAAATGTATACCGCCGGGATTAACATGTATGAATTTTATTTTTTTAATTTTGCAGCAAGCCTGTTTTCACAAATATTCTCAGCAATTATTTTAAATGTCGTCTATTTAATTTTGCCATGGCTTCTTTTTAATTTAATGTTCTAAAGAATATAATTACTTGAAACTTGTTTGTCTATGCTCAAATACGAAACAATTTGTAAAAATATAAAAAAAATCAATTGTGTAATTTATTATATTAAAAAGTTGTAAGTATATATTAAAGTATTTAAAACATCTGACTATAATATAAATATGTGATTGCTTTCTGGCTATAAAAAGCATTATATTTAATTGTGTGTATTTAAACATTCACACTTCCAAATGAAATAAGGGTCTCACATGGTTTAATGCAGTGGTAGTGTTCAAAATCCATGAATCTAAATCCATGAACTCGAGTAATAAAGCATTCGATTATCTTTCTTTCATGTGTCATAGCATCGATCGGGAAGCGAACCCGCTAACCCGGGGCAATTGCTTGTAAGGCTGCTGTGCTGACCACGCGACCACCAACGCTTGACAGCATTCGATTATCTTAAAAGCAAATAAAGTTTGTTTTACATAAATTAAAATTCGAGAATTTTTTGATTTGTAGTCAGGTATGTTTAAAAACTCAGCATAGCTAATAAAAGAGTTTCTTCGTAAACTATTTTTTAAATTCATAATGTCTCATATATGTATAAGTCAGCTAAATCTAAAATTTGATTTAAACAGGAATAAATTCACTCATCATTATTATTTATTTTATTTGTAAGAGGGATTGGAAGTTGAGGTAAAAAGATTAAGCATAGGTAGGATTTCTATATAAAAATTTTATCTTTTGTGATGCACAAATAATGCAAAGGATTTGAAGTTATCATCAAAATATAGAAAGGTAGAAATATTGCCAAGAAAAATCTAAGATTTTAGTCATTAAAAAAAAAAAAAAAGCTGAAGGATAAAAAGAAATGGAACTGCTTTGTTAAATGGAAAAAAGAAATTTATAGATGGTAATTAGAGTTGAGAAAGAAATTAAAAAAAAAGAGAATGGGATTGATTAAAAATCTGGCATGTTTCTTATATAATAAATATGAGGCCCGTAGAATAATTTAAACAATAATAATGGTGCCTGTTTTAACATTTGAAAATGAGGTGCTTTATGTTGACCAGAAAAGTCATAATTTTTAGAAAGAATACAAAAAAGTGGATAGATATGTTTAGAGTAGTGAATTGTGGACAGCATTTGGGGCTATTAAAAAAAATAGAGGGGACTGCTTCATAAGTAGGAAAATAAAAATATATTTGGAATATGAATACATTTAGATTAATAAAATAGTATTTAATTATATAGACAGGATAAGTAAACATCACATGATTACCATTTCTTATGCTTGGGCACTATTGTATGGAGAGTTTTGCCTGTTTGAATAATAGGATTTGAAAAGTTATAAAAAATAAATATGAATTAAAAATAGTTTGGAGTTATATAGATACGAATTAAAAGTATATAAATGATGTTGGATAACACCAGAAAAAGCTCAATACTAAGTGTAAAAACTTTAGATACCAGCAAAACAGGCTCTTAGAAAAAGCAGGGCTTAATGTAATGTTTTCACATGATGATAAACAAATATTTTTAAAAAATATTATTTTATTTGCAGATATAGATATACTGCTTTCCAATTAATATAAATCAAGTCAAGAATTTTATTCCAATGAAAATTTTATTTATTTTGAAACAATTTACACTCACAAATATATATATTGTAATGGTCAGAAAATGTGTGACTCGTAAACATAGTGCAGAATTCGACCACCATACAGAACAGCAGCACCATCGAGTAGCGAAGCCACCCGTGGTACTGAGTTCGAACATAGTTTATCGGTTCCACAATACAATCCACGAAACAACGCATCTGATGCGACATTAGTAAATATTTCCTTAGGCACGGTGGTCAGGGATATGCAAGAGACTCATGATTTTATTCTCGAGTTAGCCAATAATCAAACTAATATTAATTAAACATTCATATTTACATAATCGAGGAAATATTATATAGAATGGGTATCGAATAAATGAAACGTAATTGCAGACGTATAGTTTAAAATTATTTATTAATACATTTTAATAAAACAATCATTAATAATATTTTATGGACTAACAGCTTCAGTAGCGGGATTTGCAACATGATTATATTTTAAAGAATACATTTATTTATTTACACATTATTTTATATTGGGGACTCAGTAGCGGTATTTCCGATACTGTAATGTTTACAAAGGGAATTCACTTATTTGAAGGCTTAATCTAGCTACCTAAAATTCTCGAGTAAGTATTTCTAATGCATGCCTTGGGGAATTTATACCTTTGCAATGCAAGAGTCTAAAGTAAGATTTAAGAGTAGCGGCGGACATATATTTATTTAATTAAACTATTTATTTTATGACTAAGGGCAAACATTTATTTGAGAGTGAATTATGAAGATAATGCAGAGGCGGAGTGATATATAGAATAATAGAATTGAGCAAAGGAACACGTGGTACGCTTTAGAAAGGCGATATGGAATGGCAGTATATTGAAACTGCAATGCCGCGAATGAGTTTATAAAACTGTCGGGCTGGTCTCTGCCGCGGCCCGACAAAGTAAGGTGTCACATAAGCATAACCAGGGACAAGCGGTACGTGTCGCAATTTGCCAGCTGGCTGCATGACAGGTCAAATCCTATGGGAGCATTTATTATGTCCGCTTGTGCAGGATGACGGGGGTTAATTTCAACCCTGAAGAATCCGGAATATTTACGGCGGAATAGATCATCGCGTCTCTAAAACGTAACACATGTATACTGTATAAACGATTATGATGAGATTTCAACAGATTTCTAACTCGGTCCTACATTATCAACATTTATTAAAGAACGTTGGCGACTCTCAAAGAAATGTAATTTTCTGGAATTATTCATGATGATTTAGTAAATACAAAACATATATATAAATTGGGAATTATTATAACTAATACGTCAGCCATTTGCGAAGTTGTAGACCCCTGCATTACAATAAATGAAGCATTGAATGCGTGTCGATTTATATGAAAGTTAAGTTATTAAAGAAAGTAAATATTAATGAAAATTTGACACGCATTCATTGTTTTAAGCGATCATAGATTTAAACTTTGAAAATTGAAATAATTATGAGCATGCAATAATTAAATAATAACTATAGATAGAAATGTAGATTATAGAAATACGCACCCAAGATAGAATGAGGTAAGCTAGATTAGTAGAGAAATTTACACATTAAGTTAATTATTCAGTTTTAGCTATACATATGGTAGTTTTTACATTTTATAATTTAGATAAGTATTATGAAGAAGAGCTATAGCATATTATTAGAGTACTCTAGAGTTTGAACACAGACAGGTACCTGTTTTATAAGAAGTTTTCTTATTCCATGAGTTTAGCAGCAAAAGGTTCACGAGTGGCAAGTCTTTCTTGTATTTAGATATTTCATTTAATTTCACAGCAGCAGCAGCTTTTTCATTTATTTCAGGCAGCAGATCTTCATGGTGAATTTATGACGGGCAATGGAAAGTTCAGCATCCGATAGGCCATCTCCCGATGGAGAATAATCTAGGTGCTTTACTCGGTCATACCTTGGCAGGAACAAATTATTTTATATTTTTGGAGACTCTCAGTGATCGAGAGCAAAGCTAAAGTTTAAGTGAATGTCTCCAGCAAGTCTAAGATGGCCTCTTTTCTTATCTTGATCTTTCACATTTTTGTTAAGATATTTTTAGGTTCTACTTAATCTGCCCTGAGGATAATCAATGCATTTAGTTGGTTTTTAATTAAAGAAAGCTGCCGTTCTATTGTTTACATTTTACATTTACTAATTACATTTTTGGGGAATTTTTCTTTAATTAATCTATTATCTATCACTGACCGATGCTTTTAAATTTCAAAAACAAAAAGGGAACATAAGATTATTTTAACTTTTAATTAAATATTACATCAGATTTTTTTAGAATTATTATTAAACGAAATTTAAACAAAGCAATAAATACGAACTTTATAATCCAAAATAAATGATTAAAATTATACAAAATTATATAACTAAAAGAAATCTAAATTATATTGTTTTATCCCTATTTATTGCGTTTAATTTGAGATCGAAATGTGTGCGTGTTTATGCTGAATTCTACATATATTTATACATTTTAATATTGCTACACACACACAATTCGATATCAAAAAGTTTAAATTTGGGCGGGATAGACCGGTCACAGTGAGAGACGACAGAAAAAGGTGAAACTTAAGATTCGAATACGAATCTTACTGTTTCAATATATATATATACACACACACAAGAAAATAAAATATAATTCTTTTTGCATTATAGTATTATATTTTGTTTATTCAAATATTGATTCAATAAAATTGCAAAAAGTCGTACTTATTTAGTATAAAATAAAAGTACAAATTTACATCTATAACTGTATTACTTTACATTGTAAGACCTACAAACTACAGTTTTGGCAAAAACAAGAAGAAATTGTAGTTATATTTAGTAAATGATAATATGTTTTGATTTATTATTTGATTTTTTCAAAAGATGTAGATCTTGCAGGTTCAGGAGCTTATACCATAGCATTGTATGCATCCTCCTCAGGCTGGCTCTGCATATCAAAAAGAAAAAAGACAAAGTAGATTTAGATTATAGCTGTAGTTTATCACAAATGGAAGAAAAAACTATTGAACACTTATTTTTGAAGTATAAAACATTGAAAAAACATCAGAATAAATTGTATGGGAAATAGGGAAAAAATTTAAAGATAAAGAAAGTGGTAAAGGTAGAGATTTAATGATTTTTGTTTAGATCTTTATAATGAAATTGGGAAAAATAAAGACTATCCTTAATAAAGCAACTTCTATTAAAATTGAATAATGGTGGGATGGGATGAATCAAGACTCAAAAATGATTAGGTAACAGCGGATAGGAAGTAATTTAGCTTATAGAAGTATATAAAAAATTTGGAGAGCAGGAATGTTTAACTTGGCTAGCATGTATCTGGGATATGCCATACGAACAAAAACTTCTACTATCATATAAGAAGAAGACACTACTTTATACCACTCCAATATATGCAAATATACATTGAATTTTTTATTTTGAAAATATGAAGCAGCTTGAATGTAAACATATATAAAATCCATTTCTAAAATATCTAACATACTTCAAATGTTATATAAATATACACCCCGTTATGAGTTTTATATTATTTATACATATGTATACGTATATTAGATAGTTAATAGAAGGATTTGAACTCAGGATTTTCAGTCTATATTCATTCTCCACTACATCTCTGATAACCGATACACACGACAACACACATATAAAAAAGATAAATGATCCCCAATATATGTATTTTGTGCTGAACCAGCTCTCATCAGTTAGGCCAGAGTATAATCTCCCACACACATATATATATATATAACCAGTGCTCGGTTTATATTAGGATAGCAATTTCTTAAAGTGGTGGATGAATATAGATTAAAAATCCTGAGTTAAAATCTTTCTATTTACTATAGTAAATATTTAGTATACTGAACGAATAGATTAATTATGTATTAGATAGTTGTAATATAATGGAATTAAAAGAATAGAGGTTCTGATAAAAAACCAAAAAATTGAAAATATGTAACGGCCAGATTTAAAATAAATAATACACTTCAAAATATGTATAATTTTCATTTTTACTCTACATAACGTTTTTAAAAGAGTTAATTTTTATTTCTTATCACTTTTCACAACGCTCATTCTATCGCAATTGTCTAATGACTTGGTCAATTCACCTCTCTGCATACTAAAATAACTTGCATTTTTCTTTAAATTTAGAATCACCAGCAATTAAAAAAATTAACATTTTTTTTATTTTTATTTAAACCATTTTAAAAAAGAAAACAATTTATAAATTAGATTAATTTCTAAATTCTAAATCACAAAGACTTAATTACAATTTCACTTTCTAATTTTCACAATACGTTTAATAGAATTTAAAGCCTTTTTCTTTGTCAAAATTTCAACCCAAGGCACAAAGACAATTTATTTCTAGTTTAAACCTTTCTTTAACCAACATTAACTTTAATTAAAAAAAACACACAAATTCTCACATATGTATATCAAGTTCTAAGTCTAAAAACAAGTTAAGTAGCTAGGCAGTCAGTGATAACTCTCGATCATCATCAGTAAGAATTAGCTTTTCTACATACACAATATAATAATCTAATATTATAATATTTAAAGCTTTGTCATAAATTTTAACAAATTATTCATAAAAATATTGTGATGTATATTTAAAATAGAGATGGTGAAATAAATATACTATGAAACGAGCAATCAATAGCAAAATGCTACAAATAATAATGAAAAGTTATTATGTAGTTGTAACATCTTGTTATTATAGTAGACTAATCAGATTTTCAGAAAAAAACTTAATATGCATACATCAATTTATTTAAAAAGTTTTATACTTCCAGCATATACTAAATTATAATAATCTAATAATCAATTGATTTAATATTCAGGAATTATTAAGAATAGCAGTGAAAAACTCTTACAGTAGTGCCACCCAGTGCAAGCCTTAGTAATCAATGGAAGCAGGAAGGTTTGTGCATAAAATCACCATCTAGTGCCTACTCATCCAATATCCTCAGATAAAGTTCTAGTTTGGGACTTTCATTAGTGAGGAGCTTTGGATCTGAGAGCACTGCACCTAGATCTAATGACCTAATGCAACCCTCCAGCAGCCATGTTTTTCTTATTTAGTTAACTATAAAGCTAGGAGCTCAAGATGAAAACACATTAATGTTTTTGGTATCCTTGGTTTATTAATTATGAATTCTAGGTTTGTATGTGGTTACTACTATATAAATAAAAAGATGTTAAATTTCATTTTTAAAACTGATAAGCATAGTGGTAATAGGTGGGACTGAATTGGTTTGTCAAACTTCATTAATAAGTAAGTTGATCAAATCTGGCACCTTTCCTGTTGGATCTGGAAAATAAAATTTATTTGAAGCCTTAGAAAAACTAGTTTTTGGTATTGTTATTATTCAAATGCTTAGGAATTCATAAAAAGTTCAAATACTAAAATTGAGAGAACTGGGCTATGATCTATTAATCCTAAATTCTAAAATCTTCATTCTACCACTACAATAAATTATACAGGATATTTTATTTTAATATTATTGTGTGTTAACGACAAAAAAAAAAAAAAAAATTAATAAAGAGTGTTCAATGTCTTTGATAATAAAATGTTATTTAGAAATTAGATGGATGCTGTTAAAAAATTTACATTTATAGGAATTTTCGATCTGATAAATAATTTATTAAAAAAATTATTTTTTCTATGCTAAAAATTATTTTTATTTTGACTAAAAAAAAAAGTATTGAAAGTTTTATGTTTTTGATTTAAAAAGTTCTGCTTAAAACAATCCGTGAAGTATAGTAAAAAAAAAAAAGGTTTATCTGTAAGGTTTATTATTTAGATTGTAAGTTGCAGATAAATATCAAATAAATAGTAAAAACATTTTAAATTTGTTTATATTTTTTAATAATCAATGTTGATCAATAAAATATTATACTCATATGCATGTGTATACTTAATCATTATGCATTATTGAGATTGCCTTTTTTGTTGTTGTTGTTTTTTACAAATCTCTATTTAATTTGTTTAAAGCTGAAAATATTAAGAAATAATTTTTAAATATATTTAAAAATCTTGTGCATATGTAGAAAAAGAAAGACGGTACTCAACAAGTAAGAACATAGAATATATGTACAATTAATCAAAAATGGTGTATTGATTTTTAGTATATTTTAAAGTTTAATGTGAGGTAAAAATGTAATAATAATTTCTAGCTGAATAAATGATTACTAATATTTATTACTGAGTATTTTCTATGTAATCTAGTGTTAGAATTCATTGATCTAACTGCCATGATCAGGATTTATTTTCTCATACTGTACAATAGCAAACTCTGGATCTCAATGCCCACAAGTCATGGCCTTGTTGTCTCTTTCAATGTTTAAATCTCTTAGGAATTCATATGTTTCACCTATATCTTCTTTTTTGATTGATTTAACTTTTTGCAATTGGTGTTCATGTTATTTGTGAGGTTATTTCAAAACTGTTTTTAGAATAATGAAAAATATTAGTTTTTTTAAAAAAAATCATTAAGATTCATGATTATTTTTATACAATATTTGTGTAATAATTATTAAAAATCAAAATTAGAAATTATTACATTGCATATATTTTATTTTTTAAAATAGAAGATAATAACATCTATCATAATGTTAACAAAGAAAATCATGGCATTTTGATCCACCCACCTTATGAAAATTATGACTGATATATCATTGCTATAACTGTCTTAGAAAAATTTGGGATATTCTAAAAATTAGAAAGCCATTTTAATATTTTAAATCAAAATTTGATAAATTTATCAGAGATTTAATTTTATTTATGCACATCTTAAATAAAAATTTAAATTAAAAAGATTTAGTTCATTTTATAAGAGTCATGTGGCTCTGCCAATGTTTCAATGACAAATGTGCTTATTGCTGTCATTACAAACTAATGTTTTCAATATTTGCAAAGTTCAAACATAATTTTTTTTTCTTTGCCATTGTATATTACTACCAAGTCATGTCTAATTTATTAAACTCTGATTTAAAATCAAAAGTTGAAAGCATACAAAATGTCTCACTGGAGAAAATAATTAAATATGTGACAGTGCAAAAGTATTAGTTCAAAGATATTACAAAATCTTTGAAAAATGAGATTTTAAAAAAAAAGAAATTGTAAGAGGGTTTGCCAAAAATTATCTATATTATAGTTATATTAAATTTAGTGGTGAGTAGATTGTCTTATCAATATTTTCAGCATGAGATCACTGTCTCACTCATCACTGCAATTATTCTTGAATGCATTACTTCAAAAATATGACTGTAAAAAACAATGATTGTGCCCTTTATGATTTGCA